>CM047805.1:162413202-162535702 GCA_026214975.1 Gentiana macrophylla
TTGTATTTCAATTTGTGCCTCCTTGAATCTTATCTAAGCCAATTGTTCATCGCCATTCGCTCTGCTAAATCGATGTCAAAGATATCGCTTTTTGAACTTCAATTCATGGGGTGGCCTCTGCTTGATATGAGATTTGGCGGCGTGGCGTGCTTCTTGAAAAACTCCTCATATTGCCCCCACTTTTTGACAAAGGTTGAGGGAAACCGAGACCTTGCTTAAAAATTTTCACCTGAGTAAAATGTCAGTGTGAGAAGGATGTAAATTGATTTATAAAATTTTGATCACCCCGCTAGATGATAAAATTTACAAAGAAAGCCTAGACGCTTTTATCGCTGACAAGAGGATGGCCATAACCCTATCCGATTATTACATATAGTATCTCTTAAGATTATCCGCATGCCAAGGCCTGTTGAGCTCGTAGCCTTCTGTGGTTCTTCAAGACATAGGTTCCTTTTTGATCTCCTTTGCCACCTGATAAAGGTCCTTCCTGATTCATTGTAAGTTTACCCTTGTCAGTTCCATGCCCGTTGCTTTCCTATTGCGAAGAACGAAATCCCCACTTTGAACGAGTGGTCGCGATACGCTTATCATGTTCTCTCTTCGCTATCTCGCTTGTAGTTTAACAACCACTGATAGGTCATTACTCTTTTTCTTCTACCGGATCGAGATTGATTTGTTTATTCAACGCGTTATCCTTGGGGTCGTGAAAGAGCGACCTCGATGCTTGGCAGGCCATCTCGACCGGACTCATTGCCTCCGATCCATAAGTTAAAGCAAAAGGAGTTTCACCGTTGGTGTTTTGATGGTGGTGGAGAGACCATAAGATGGCGGGCAACTCGCCTACCCACCCTCCTCGCTTTTGCTTTATCATCCACACTTTTCTTTAGCATCTTAATTACTTGCTTATTGCCGGCCTCACCTTGACCGCTACCCCCGTGGATATGCTACGATGATTGCCAATGCTTTACCTTGAATTCTCGCGCAAAGGTTTGAAAAATCCGTGCGAAATTGTGGACCGTGGTCTCGACACCATCGCCGCTGAACGCCAAAGCGAGAGAAAATTTGATCGTGCAAAAGTAACCCGCCGCTTTTGCGGTTATCTTAACCATAGGTTTGGCCTCAATCCATTTTGTAAAATAATCGACGGCTACTATGATAACTTTGCATCCGCTTCTTCCTGGTGGAAATGGTCCGATTAGATCGAGTCCCCATACATGTCGAAGGCCAGGGTGCGACCACAATGCTCGCTTTCGACGATGGTAATCGTGGGATATCCGCATGCTTCGACATTTAGACATTCCCCGACTAGCTTCTCGTGAGTCCTTAAGAATACTAGGCCAAGAATACCCGGCGTTAAAACCTTTTGTGCCGTAGAGCGGCTTGCCGGATGTCCTCCGCACACGCGCTTGGTGAATTTCGCTTTAAATCACCAAGCTTTCCTCTTGTCGAACACACCGTAAAGGGGCTTTGTAGCCGACCTTCTATAAAGAACTCCGCTCATGATGACATACCTCGCAGCTTTCTTCCGAGGGTGCGTGATTTGTCCGCTTCATCGGGCAAAATGCCCGCTTCGATGTATGCTTGTATCTCATCTATCCAACATGCGACCACAGTGATGATCTATATCCATAATCTCTCGCTTCGATTGAGGCGCCGCTAAATATTCGATCATGATGGAAGGGTCCGCGAGCTCCTCCTCCGAGAGTTTTGATAAGTAGTCCGCCGCCGCGCTGTCCTCTTTTGATTCGATAAATTCGCAATATTGAAAACCCGCTAGCTAGCTTTCGGACAACCTTACCGTATTTTTCGAGAATATCACAACGCGTGTCATAATCCCCGAGATTTGTTTGACGATAAGTCGAGAGTCACAATAAACCTCCACATTCTCTACGCTTAACTCCTTTGCAAGTTTGAGCCCCGCTATGATCGCCGTACTCGGCCCGATTATTCGTGGCGGCGAACTCAAACCTTAAAGCCTTTTCGATCTCCTCTCAGAGTTCCCGGTTCCATTAAAATGACTCCTCGCTCCACAACCATTCCGACTCGATGCCCCGCCGACGCATAACAACACCAACATTGCTCGTCTCGCTCCTCGACCTCTCGCGGGTCCGATTGGGATAGCGAGTTTGGTCGTGGCGAAGTTAAAACTTGTTTCTACGATGAAGTCCGGCAAGGTTTGTCCTTGATTATGCTCCTAGGTTGATACCGATATCAAACTCGGTAATTTCGATTGCCCACCTGGAGGAGGCGACCGAAAGGTCCGGTTTGTGCAAAATTTGTCGATCGGACTCGTCTCATTAAAACAATTATTGTATGGGATGTGAAGTAGCCCCGAGTTTGCGGGCAAAGAATAACAAGAGAGTAAGCTAATTTTTCAATGTTGAAATAGCGGCTCTCTACCGGATCGAGCTTTACTTACATAAAACACGGATTTTGGAGGGTTCCGGCCTCTTTACAAGAACGGGCGGCGATGTATTTCAATCAAGCCGCTAGATACAAAAATAGCACATCCCCTACCGCCGGACTGACTAAGAGAGGTGGCTTGCCCAGATACTCCTTCAGGGCTTGAAAAGCTTGCGAACATTCCACCCCCCATGAAAATGTCTTATCTCCTTTCAGAATTTTAAAGAAGGGAAGACACTTTTCGGCCGACTTTGCTATGGCGACTAAGTGCGATAATGCGCCGCTCACCTTTTGAACTTCCTTGATCGCTGTGGGCTCCTTCATATCGGTGAGAGCTTGTATCTTTTATGGGTTTGCCTCGATGCCGCGACGGCTAACCATAAAACCCAGAAACTTGCCCGCTCGAACCCCAAATGTACATTTTGCTGGATTGAGTTTCATAGAGTGCTTTTTAACATTGTTGAGAGTTTCTCAAGATCGCCAACGTGGCTCATTCTGTCGACTTTACCACCATGTCATCTATATAAGCCTCCATATTTCTTCCAATTTGCGAAATGAAAACTTGGTTGACCATTCGCTGATACGTTGAACCCGCATTTTTCAACCCAAACGGCATCATCTCATAGTAATAAAGGCCCCCAAAGAAATTGGCGCGTCATCTCCTTGTCGGATTCAAATGATTCGCACTGATGATACCCTGAGTATGCATCCAAAAACTCAACACCTCAAAGCCGTAAATCGAATCCACCAATCTATCTATTCGAGGAAGTTGATAAGGATCTTTGGGACAAGCTTTGTTGAGATCGGTGAAGTCCACGCACATCCTCCACTTGCCGTTATGCTTCTTGACCATTACCACATTTGCAAGCCAGGTAGGATAAGCAAGTCGCTTTATGATACCCGCTTCAAGAAGCTTTCGCACTTCTATCCAGACAAACCGCTTTTTCGTGATGAAACCGGCGTGCTCATTTGTTGTACCGGTTTGACGGTTGAATCCACGCCGTATGATGGAGGCGACTTCGGCCCTGACTCCCTCGATATCTCAGGATATAACCCATGCAAAGGCACTCGTGTTTTCCTTTAGCATCTTTACCAAATTTTCTCTCTCAAAGCAGAGCTTAACCTAGCCCCAAATTTAATCTTTGCTCAGTGGTACTCTCGTTGATGACTATCTCTACTAGTTCATCTTCAAAGTTGAAATCGGACTCATCCTCGACTTGTAGCGTTTCACATTCCAACTCACTGGCGCTTGCTCGCCACATTCCCCGATCATGCCGACCATTCCTTCAACCTCCGGTACCCCAATCCGTGGTCTCTAGCCCCGCCCTCATTCCTCGTATATAATTGAGGATCGCCGCGGGCTCGCTGATAGACGTCCCAATCTGATCACCAACATAAAACTTTGCCCGCTGATGAGGGATGGAGGTTACCATCTGAAATTGACGTAGAGCCGGTATCCCTAAGATCATATTGTAGTTGGACTGTAGGTCGACCACCAAGAAAGCGACCTTTCTCGTTCTAAAAGGCGATAATCGCCCATTTGCACGCCTAAATCGATGGCCCTTTGACACTTACTTTGTGATTTGTAAACCCCTCGCGGTGCCGCTGTGCGCCTCAAACCGAGTCGCCAAATCCCACTCTCTGAAGCAATCAGAGATATAGGATGTCACGGCAAGCTCCCGTGTCGATCATCACCCGCTTTACGCATGCACGGTTGATAACCGCCGACACACACAAACACATGTCCTCGGCATTGGTCGGTCACCAACTCACTTCGAGTAAAAGCCAAAGCGGCTCGCTTTTCGCAAAACAATCGGTTTTTCCACATGTTTGTTGATCGAGCCAACGCGACTTTAATCTGATTGTTGCCGGGCGGAGTCTCGGTTATCATCCTTATACTCCGATCAAACCAAGGCGGTCTGCTGACCCCGCCTATCTCACTTCTCAGCCGCTTTGCTTGTATCTCGCAGGTCCGCCGCGAGCAAAGTAACTTCTCCACCGCTCGCTTAAATCAGATGCACTCCTCGGTCGTGGTGACCTTATCCTGGTGGTACCCACGACTTGCTAGCGTCCGCGACGTGAATCGCGACTACGGGATAAGGCTCGGGTACTTCATCTCAACCTCGCTTAGCATTTGAGTGTAGGAGATGTTGATGGGGTAAATGCTCCTCTTTGAACTTACCGGTTTCTTGATGTCCCGCTCATTACCTCTACGGTATCTTTCGCGGATCAAGCCACCTCTCTGCTTATTTTTACTCGAGGAAGATGCTCCTCATTACCATTTGTCGCGACGCATTTCCTCGCCGAGCTCAACATCTCCTGCAAGTTCGCTGGTGGGGTTAAGCGCGAAGAATGATTTCAGTACCCCGGACTCAACTCTGCTTTGAAGCCGCTTATCACGACGTTATCCGCCAGGCCTCTCGTTAGCTCATAAACTTTATAGAATCGCCGTAATAGCCGCGAGTTCCCTCGCTTCTCGCCTCGACGAACCTCGTATAGATCGATGTGTGTTTTCTTTGGTCCCCACCGATCGGAACTCCGCTTATGAACTTGTTAACGAGGTCGCCCCACGATGTAACCGAGGCCGGAGGTAGACTCGAATCCATGACGCGCTCTATCCTCGCATAGACCCCACAAAAGCAATGCACCATGCATCCTCGCTAGCGCATACAAACCGATCCTCGCTTTGAAAGGCGGATAGCCACCCAACGGATCTGTTATTCCATGATAATTGGTAAAGTTGGGATAATGTGTTCCCTCGCGCGCTTTCTTTCAAAATATCGTGGTGAAGCACACTTGTTCCCAAGTGGGAACAAACCTTTGCTCCTTTGGCCCCGCGTTGTAATTCCTCTATCTCGCTTTTTCATTACCCCCAACTCTTCCTTATTCTCGGGATGGGTATGTTCGCCGCATAACCCCTTTTATCCGAGAATCCCCCGCCTCCATGCGAGTGTAAATCGACCGATTATTTCTTTGTGTTCCGGGAGTCGCACACGCCGGTCGCCGACCGTGGCCCCAAATAACAAAAGCCGATCTCTTCCGCGACGCCGCATGACCGCCCCCTGTGTTTTCGCTTCTTTGAGCTTGAGTTTTTGGGAGCCGCCGCCGACCGATTTTCGAGTGGTGCGGGTCGAGATTTGAATTTTGGATAGGCGAGGTGGAAGCCTCAAATGATTAAAAGCTCATTTCCCAACCGCATTTCTTCTACATACTCCATATGTGCTCGCAAGGCTAATCTATTCAATTTGGCGGTACGGATGCCTTATCTCGCCATCAGTAGCATTCAAACGAAGTTCCCGCTAAATTCTCCTCACGCAAATCGGGCGGGCACGAAGTTTTTTCCTCGTATGAAATCCCTCATGTCCGGCGTGATATCCTCCTAAAGACCACCCCCTGTAAGAAATCACCTTTCGGTTTTCTCCTCCTTCTTCATGGGGTTCTGTGAATTTGCTTAGCTGGGGTGGTAGGGTTTATAGCTTTTCCTCCAACCATTTTTAGAAAAGTTGTTGTGGGTATGTGCGAAATGGGGATATTTGGCTAGTAGTTTTGATGATTTTCCTGAAATGGTATGTTTGGGAGTAGTAAGGCGATAGTTTAAGGGCTTTTGTTCTTTTGAATCCTTGATGATTAAGAATCGAGCTGTAGATTTAACCAACCTTTATGTTTATAGATGGACTCGAAAGCGAGTTTGCATGTGATGATGATGATGAAGGAGTTCCTTCCGGTTGTGACGATCCGATCGCTTATCCAACCTTGTCGCCGCCGTGAGATCACTCTTTGCGCGGGGAGCAAACGATCTTGACGAAATGATATTGATGCTTTTCCCGTAACGGAGCCAACTGATGTTGCGTGGAATATCGATTTGGCGGTAATGATGTCAATCTTGAGGATATAGGGTCATTATAGTGATTCCTCCGGAGAGGGAATACGGCGGTTATTTAGAACAAGGTGGCGGAATAAGCATAAAGTAAATAATGCAGATTGGGCCGGTGGTCGGCAAAATGGGCGAGTTTGACTGTGTGTACTAATTCTCGATCCCCTTCTTCGTTACATATGATCCTCTATTTATAGACAAGTAAGTCGGTCTCATCGCTCTTGATTAGGCAAATAATGATATAATAAGAAGTAACTTATACAAGTGTCATAAGTATCTTAAATAAATATCTGCATGCAATCGAATCAAGTAAATAGTCATGCCAGCGCCCCGCGTGTCGTCTGTCAAGCGCGACGATAAGCGTGGTGATGGCGATCGGTAGTACGATCTTGCCTTGATTGTAAGGAGAGGAAACCATATGAAGGAGGAGATACGTCCGGTTTGGAAGTGGCGGACAGAAAGACGGCTAGGACCTAGCGGCCAGCTTGATATGAGTGGGGGCGGCTACAGCGGCGAGGCCCATGATATTTATATTGGGCCGGGTTGACGGGCCCCATCCATTGGAACAGTGTCCTGTTGCGGGTTAGGTATATCAAAAAGTATATAAAAGTGGTGTTTGCCGGTGGTGCCCGGTGGCGGCAATGGTTTCCGGCGGTGGTGCTTTTATAAGAAAAGAGGACGGGGGCAATTTGGCTTTGCCATATGTTTTATAGATTATGATCCATCCCATTAATGAGTTTACAAAGCCCCCTATTTATAGGAGAAGGAAACTTAGTAGTTAAGTAAACTAAATATCTAGATGGTAAGGGGATCGAATATCTCGGCGGCGTCCTCATAGGATCGCGTAGGTCGCCTGCTTCGCCGTCCTGTCTTACGCTTGCTCTATGCTGCCTCCATTTATATCATTGTTTTGTTGAACTTGAGGTAGCTCTTCCTCTAAATGTTATGATCGAGGTCGCTGGCGGACCCATAATCTCTTTTGTCGTCGCATAAGGTTGAGGGCTTGAATCGATCCGGCGGCTCGCGGCTCTAATTTTGGCTTGCGAGCTTGCGGGTAGTAATAACTGGTGGCCTCATCCACTAATGTCGGTGGTCGTCAGACCCGAACAAGGATACGCGGACCGAAGTACGATTTTAGGCACATCACTTTTTATAGGGATAAATACAATTTTGGTCTCCTGTTTTTATTCATTTTCTAAAACCAACATTTATCTTCCATATTGAGCACTTAACGGAAACATAACGCCGGATAAATTACCTGACGTTATGTAGAGATACAAATAAGACCTATACATGCACATGACGTTATGTAGAGATACAAATTAGACCGAAACATGCACGAATTACGGATAATCTAAACCAACCCAAAATCAATCCAAATCTAATCAATAGTTTATATAGTCATTTTTTGTTTGGTTTAACACTTTTAGAACCCAACCAGTATAGTAGGTAAAAACTCAACCTTGCTCAATTCAACCCGGTTCAAACTCCGCCTTGATTATAAAAAATAAACAAAAACGCTTTGTGCCCCCGTATTTTATTCAATATTGTTATGTTCCCTGATAACGTCGGTAATGCTCAACCTTTTTTTTTTTCAGAAACGAAATTACCACGCTTAGTAGACATATATTTATATATAACTCACACACGCATAAGATTGACTCAAAGTCATGATTCTTAGTTATGAAACCTCAACTTAACCATTTAGGTAAGAATTGAGGTAAACATCATTGAGGCCGATGCTCAACCTTTTGATAGTCAGTCGATTATAGACCATAAAATTGACGGAAAGTTATTGTGTAGTAATGCCTCCATACGGTGCGGAGACACCGCGTGCGGTCTCCAGATTACACAATTTTATTCTCGCTTATAAATCGCGTGGTTTTGATCGTTTACTCATTACTTCACCTCAAAATCCTCACAATGTAATAACTTTCCAAAATTGACAGTTTGAAAGTAGTTTATATAAACCATAAAAATAAAAATTTGAGATATGTTGAAGGAAAATACTATTATGTCGCTTTCACAAAGCCCAACGACGATTATCTTTCTAAGTTATTATGTAACGGTCAATCAAGATTTATCACCATCAATGTAATTTGTGTTCACATCAGAATCGCGACTTATATAAAGGATTATCTAATTAATGAGATACGCTTTTTCCCACTTTTACTTTTACACGTTATCAAGACGACGGTTCGCAGAGAAAAAAAAAGAGAAAAACCCTAATTGACCCTCGCCTGCCGCCCGCCGCCCTTGCCGCCACCGCCGCGCCAAGCCTCGGGTGGCACGAACTGATATATCCCTTTGGTGAACGGCATCTTTCACGAAGAAGGTAAACACTTTCTGTGACTAATTAAATAATTCATTTCAAATGCTTCTTTTGCTTGTGTTTAGATGCTTTTTCGAGTACTGTTCTTTTGTGAATTTAATGATTTATAGTTGTTGTTATCGAGGTCCTCTGCAAAAAATTACTTTATTTTAGGAATTTAAAAATTAATAGAAGCTCATAATAACCTTTAATCAAGTTCAAGAGATTCTAAAGTGCATGTGGCGGACAAATCACTATTAACATGATTTTTTTTTCTTCCCTTTCTTCCTTTCGATTTCAAGTGTTATTTACTAAGATTAAACCAATTTGTAAAACAGAGTAATTAAACTTGTATTAAAAGCAAAAATTAAACCAATTTTTATGTGCTATGTTTGCCCTCAAATTTCAAATTGAGCATAATAATTATATGTTGATTGTCTTATAAATAAGATTATATGTCATCCTATGATAAAGAAATTTACATGGCGTTATATATACTAAGAACAAAACAATCAATGCGATAAAAGATCTTCACAAAGCATCGAAAAATGAGTGACCGCTATGTACCATGGCATCGTGATCCAATTCACACTCTTGGAAATTAATTATTGTGGATGTCTTATGACTACATAATTAATATGCTCTTCACTCTTGTTTATGTAGATGGCTGATACAACTCGACCCGAATTTGAAATCTTGACTCGTAAGAATTGAGTACCACCGCTGGTTTCGATGTGGAAATGGCCTTTGTTGCAAAGGACTACACTCTCACTATCAAAACACCCACCGACCCTGGGACGACGCACCCATCTCACTAAAGTAAAAGCAAATGCCCTAATGTTCTTGAGGCGACATATTGACTCTAGCTTACGCTGGGAGTACCTTCAGTTGAAAACACCCAAAGAACTGTGGGATGCCCTAGAGGGACGTTTTGGGAACATTCATGACACTTTACTCCCGTAATCGCCTCGTCAAAGGGAATGAAATCCGCTTGCTTGACTACAAAGCGGTAGACCAATTCAACAAGGACATGTTGCGCCTTAGAGCACGCCTCAAATTCGTGGAAAGGAACTCACGTAAGATGATATGATCCGTAAGACTCTTTCCACTTTTCCTACTTCAAAGACTTATACTAGCGAACCAAAGATAGCCGGAGTACGACAAGAAAAATATTACGACCTTTCACAAATTGATCAACATGCCGCAAGTGGTCGAGCGGCATGATCAAGTTCTCATGAATAATAATGCTGCACTGGGGACAAAGAAAATTCCCGAGGTTAATTAACTATGGCAAGATGAAAGGTGGAAAGAACCCCAAAGAAAAGCGGAGTTGGACGCGTCTTGAGCCTTACCCACGCGAAACAATGCACCACGCGGAAGGACCTGTGGGCCGTAGTATGGGCCGTGGAGGTCCCCTAATGTATGGCGCAGAAATGGTGGTGGTCTAAGTGGCCATGGTGGTCCTAAGGCTAAGAACCCTCAAGAAAAAAGGGAGAGAGTTGGAACTGAACCTTGCTATAGGTGTGGAGTTACTGGGCATTGGTATAATACCCGCCGAGCAAGTAACAAAGTAGTAGCAATTATTACAAGAGGTATAGGGAATCTGTGAGAACAAGAGGCCCACTATACGGAAGATGGAGGCAATGACACTCGATGTCAACCTCACAATTGCAGACTTCAATAGCAACAAGAACCTCCTTTCGGTCAATGGATGTTCAGCACTTTGATTGATCTCGCTTTGCTTATTTATTTATTTTTCCAAGAACATTGTGAAGGCGAATGCCTTATTTTTAATTAGACTATTTTGGTCTTAAAGTTCATTTGAATAATGGTTTGTTGAATTGGATTTTGATGTACGAGACTTTTATTTTGATTTTCGTTGGCCTATTAATAAATTTCGGATTTTATTCTGAAGTATTGAATTTTATTCGATTTTATTTACCAAAGATATACATGGTTCAAAATAGCACTATTAAGGTGTAAAGCAATACATCTATCATACAATAAACATATATATCGGGATGAAAAGCATATCATTCTATCTCCATCGAAAAACTCAAGAATATGAGTTATGTCTTCGACTTTTTAATCTCATCTAATTTAAATGTAGGAATGAATCGAGGAGAAATAGAGTGCTTAATGATAGTGGAACCACACACACTATCTTAAGGAATAGACAATTATTTGTCGAGTTAATTCCATGTAATTCATCTGTGACTACGATGATTGGATCATCACAAGTAATACAAGCGGCGAGGAAATGCCACATTTTTTATGCCTAACGGCACAACGATAAAAGTCACAAACGCCTATATGCACCTAGAGCCAATCGAACCTTGTTAAGTTTCAAAGATATTCGTACTAACGGTTATCATTTGGAAACTCACCGTGAGAATGGAATCGAATATTTGTATATTACCACAAATGAATGTGGAAGGAAACGATACTAGAAAAGCTTATGAGTCAATCTAATGGATTATATATTACTACTATTCGGATTATTGAATCCTATGTCGTCACCAACAATGAAATTTGGGACATCGACTCATACAAAGCTTTGGCATGATCGCTTAGACACTTCGGTCGAGATATGATGATCCGTATTTTAAAGAACTCACACGGACATCCTTCTTTCGAGGAAAAACAAAATGGGACAAAAATCCGACACAATGCAAAGTGTCCAAAGTAGTGTTGTTTCAAAGCAAACCATTGTCGTCTCAAGCACCGGATGAGAGTTATATCCTCTCTTCCTCATTGACCATTTCCAAGGCACACCAATCATTTTGCAAAGCCTCGCTTTCTTTAGCAAAAACAGGATCGAGACCTTCCTATGCTAAAGACATGAAACAAAACATTCCATTCTTACAAAGAATACAAGGTGATATATGTGGACTATCCATCCGTATGCGGGCCATTCAAGTATTTTATGGTTCTCGTGGATGCCTCGACACGCCGGGTCACATGTCGCATTATTGTCCACAAGAATGCCGCATTTGCAAAACTCTTAGCACAGATTATACGCTTACGGGCTCACCACCCTGATCACCCTATCAAGTCTATAAGGCTTGATAACGCTTTGAGAGTTCACATCAAAAGCATTTGATGATTATTGCATGTCTATCGGGATTGATGTAGAACATCCTGCACTCCTATGTGCATACACAGTATGGTCTCGCAGGCTTTCACCATCAAAAGGCTACGAGATGGTGGCCAGGGCATTGGTTATGCGCACCAACTTGCCTCTATCTCGCTTGGGTTATGCAATATTGCACGCAGCTTTACTTATTCGCTTTGCACTCCACCGCTAGCCAACCATTTTCTCGTACCAGCTTGGTTACCTGATATGAGCCTGATATTTCACACTTACGCATATTTGGTTGTGCAAAGATATGTGCCTATTCATACTTCCACAACAACACTAAAAATGGGTCCTCGTGAGACGACAGTATTTATGTTGGATATGAATCCCCAACTATTATCCGCTATTTGGAACCTTTGACAAAGCGATCTATTTACCGCAAGATTTGCGGATTGTCACTTTGATGAGACTGCCTTCCCGTCGTTAGGGAGATAAGAAAAAGGATTTTCTAAGGGAACGACAGGAATTGTCGTGGTTTGTCCCCACTCAGCCTCATTTTGATCCCCGCACTCTCACAAAGTGAAAGTGAAGTGCAAAGAATACTTAATCTTCGAACGTAGCGCATTCGATGCCGATGCGTTCTCGATATTGCTAAAGTGACAAGATCACATATACCACCGCAAACGCGTGCTCGCAAGGTTGAAGTCCCAAAAAGGGCACAATGTCAGAGCTAAAGGCATTGCGACCACACTTAGCGAGAGGTGTGGATGAGGCCGTGGTCGCCAAAAGGAAGAGGGAGACCACTTGGTTCGACCGATACTCACCCAAGGAAGAAGAGGGTGAGTAAGGCACAATCCGACCCATTAATCATCAATGTAGAGAATCCTCTCACGAGATTATCTCGACATGCTTATGTCCATGAATCAATACCTGAGGACGCCCCGATGTTTGAATTGATTCCAGAGAACAAAGAAATCTCAATGGATTATGAGAGTGCATACGAGTTGATGGAAAGATCTTCCATGCACATTGATGATATATTTGCATATACTGCTGCTCAAGAAATCATAGAGCACGATGATGTCGAACCACGCTCTGCTGCGTAATGTCAACAAAGAGCGATTGGCCTCAATGGAAAGAAGCAATCCAGTGTAACTAGATTCTCTCGACAAAGAGATGTATTTGGTCCGGTAGTAGCTAACCCCACCAAGTGTAAAGCACTGTAGGACATAAATGGGTATTTGTCGAAAGCGAATGAGAAGAATGAAGTCCTAAGTACAAGGCTCGCCTTGTGGCGCAAGGTTTCTCAACAACGCGAATTGACTATGAGGAGACATACTCTCTGTAATGGATGTAATAACTTTCCGCTACCTAGTTAGTTTAGTTGTTTCCGAAGGATTGGAAATGCAACTTCATGGATGTGGTTACAAAGATATCTCTACATGGGATCTTGATTCGTAGATATACATGAAAGTGCCTCGATGGTCTTTCATTGCCCAAGTCAAGTGACTTAAACCACGGAGTGCGCTTTGCAATCGATTGAAACGCCACTTTACGGATTAAAACAATCCGGCGGATGTGGTATACCCGCAAGTGACTACTTGATCGGGAAGGGATATAAGAATGATGAACTATGCCCCTGCGTATTCATAAAGAAAACAAGTTCCGGATTTGCAATTGTAGCGATGTCGATGATATGAACATAATAGGTACTTTAAATGAAATAAGAGAAACCGCGAGCTATTTGAAATCCGAATTTGAGATGAAAGATCTTGGGAAAACTCGGTTTTGTCTAGGCCTTGAACTAGAACACCGAGCTTGTGGAATATTTTATCCACACCACCGCATATGTCCAAAAGATGCTCAGCGATTTAATATGGACAAAGTGCACCTGTTAGCACTCCCATGATCGGTCGAAGTTTGGACATAAAGAAAGATCCATTTCGTCCAAAGGAAGATGACGAAGAGCTATCGGGAGCCGAAATTCCTACTTAAGTGCAATAGGCGATTATTGTATTTAGCTCAATGTACTCACCGTATATTGCATTCTCAAAGTGAACTTGTTAGCTAGATTCACTCCGCGCCAACGCAGTCATTGGAATGGTATTAAAAACATATTTCGATACTTAAAAGGAACAATTGACTTGGGCCTATTTTTTCCCTACACAAAGACAAGAGGGACCGTGAATGAAAATACAACTCCTAAAGAAAACGCCGACAAATGAAATCGCCACCCCCTACTCAAAACCCCAAACAATGTATTAGTTGGGTTTGCGACGCTGGTATCTATCTCGACCATATAAAGGTCGCTCCCAAACCGGTTATGTATTTACCATCGGGAACACGGCGATATCTTGAGATCAACCAAGCAAAGTCTTGTGGCTACCTCCTCGAACCACTCGAGATTATTGCTCTACATGAGGCGGTTCGTGAGTGTATATGGATAAGGTCCATCATTACACATATTCGAGGACCAAAGTGGTTTAAGTTCCACCACCAAGAGCCTACTTGCATTTATGAAGATAATGCAATTTGCATCGAATGTAGATGAAGCTTGGTTATATCAAGGTGACAACACAAAACACATATCACCAAAGTTTTTCTATAACCAAAGAACAACAAGCTCTCCTCAAGATTCAAGTGAATCAAGTAAGGTCTGAGGAGAATGTGGCGATTTGTTTACCAAGTCACCGCTAAAGCAATATTTGAGGAACATGTGAAAAATATAGAATGCGAAGGCTTTCAAAGCTTCCTTGATCGGTGTAAGGATCGTGGAGATATAGACTTCTGAAGTCTAATACACACACGTTATCCTTAAAGATTAAAGGTGCGTTGTCTTTTTTTCTTTCGACCAAGTTTTATTTTGTCCCACCACTGGTTTTGTTACTTGGCAAGATTTTTAACGAGGCAACGATCCATGCACCATTTCGCTTTGACTTGGCACAAGCGGGAGTGTTGAAGGAAAATACTATTATGCGCTTTCACAAAGCCCAACGACGATTATCTTTCTAAGTTATTATGTAACGGTCAATCAAGATTTATCGCCATCAATGTAATTTGTGTTCACATCAGAATCGCGACCCTATATAAAGTGATTATCTAAATGGAATGAGATACAGTTTTTCCCACTTTTACTTTTACAAGATAACTAATATGTGATGTCAGACTGGCATTGTGTAACAACCCTAAGTTTTGTGTGGTACAGTGGTACTTACTCCCTATCCCTATGTCACATGAATGATAATACCGTACACGAGAGCCTGCATCCCTTCCCCCACACATAATAAAAGATTACTAAAAAAGAACCATCCTTCTTCTGTAAAAAGAAAAATCATTACCACATACATACATAACATTCTACTTAATAAAGCAAGAAAGATTCTGGTTAACATTTAGTAAGATCCGACCTATAAATTTTAGCTTTCTGGTAACGTCTTCAAGAATGGTAACTGTATCAACAACACATGGCAATATATGCACACAAAATACTTTGTCTAATTTGCAAGTTTTCTATTGCTCAAGAGTGAAGAAAAATCAAGAAACTTAACATTCGAACTAACTTCTTTTTCTCTATTCTAGTAAGGGGGTGGGGTGGGGTGGGGTGGGGTGGGGGGTGGGGTGGGCCGTGGGGAGATATTTTTGAACCCTTTTACTTAAAAAGAAAAAGATTATCAAGAAAGTCCAATGGAATTGGACACTAATCTATACATGTCACGGTTTTATTGGCCTAATTGTTGAAGGAGAAGAAGCTAATGGAATTACCTTTGAAGGACCTGAAGTATGAGGAGTTAAACCTTCTTGAATTTCTCTTTCAATATTCATATTCACTGGAGAAATGGAAGGACCCTTTTTTTTCTTCTGAATTGTTATCAGATGATTTGAAACCAGAATCTTGAACAGAAACTCCATCTTTAATTGCCCTTCTTCTCTCAGATTCTTCAACTAATCTTTTAATCAGCTTTTCTTCAGCATCCCTCAAGAACTTGAACTTTGGTGGAGGTGAAGATCTTAACTTGATCAAATCTGACTCTGTATGTGTTTCAAAAAGTGGGTTAACTCCTCTGTGATTGTAACCTTCCAAATGTAATGACTTTATTGTTGGTGAGGCCAAAGGGGTTAAAAAAGGGGTATCAGAAGTAGAAAACACATCACTTAAACTTCTTGTTCTTGATCCCTTTCTGCTTCTATCACCCCTTGATTTTGCATCCTCTAAATCCTCTTTTGTTTCTTCCTTAATTGTGAAGAGAAATCTTGGAGGACCCCAAAGATTGTGTATTCTCATTAATTCTACATCCACATTTTCTTCACCTATTCCTTTCAAAAGTGCATCTGTGCTACTGCCCATCTCAAGGTCTTGCTCTTGCACCTCATTGTCTTCTCTTTCACTGTTTCTTGAACCTGTTGAATTCAGTTCTTGAACTCTGTGTGGATTGTTGACTATTGAATTTGGGTTTTTCCAGCACAAAAAGTGAGAGAATAAAGGGGCATAATTCTTGGATCCATCCACAATTTCTGTATTGCTCAATCTTCTTTTCCACCATAAAAAATGGTATACTTCAGCAACAAAACCCAAAAGAATGATTCCAGAAACAAAACTCAACCCAATTTCAAATCTACTTAAAGATCTCATCTTTTTCTTTTTTCTTCTTCAGGACAATAGAAATTATGCACTCAGAAGACAGCAAAATCCCATAATTTAGCTTCAAACGTTTGGCTATCAGAAGCTATTTCAGAAACTTCATAGTGGCTTCTCCTTTGTTTTGGTTATGGAGTTTGGATTCACTACGATATTGAGGACAATTTGCCTTATCGATGGCTAAGAAAGAAAAGATTTGATTTTAAAAATCACAGATAGAAGAGAGAAGCTAATGGAGAGAGGTTTCCGAAATGAAGCGGACGTATAGGGAATTTTCGGAAATTATAATTAATGTGGCTGGCACTAATTATTATCGATAATATTGAGAAACCGTGACATTGATATAATGATGGGTCACTTTTGTTATTTATTATTATTAATATAATTGAATGTTGGTAGGGTGGGGTGGTTTTTTATGGAAATCCGTTTGTTTTCGTTAGAGTTTTTTTATATCATTTCACTTATCATACTTGCAATTTTTTTATCAATTATTTCTTCAATTACAAATAAAAAAAATATATTAAATTATCTCTTATTATTTCACTTTATCAATTTTATAACCTTTTATAGCATTATATTATATTTATTATACTACTTTATTTA
The DNA here is from genome assembly GCA_026214975.1 of Gentiana macrophylla. Lineage (NCBI taxonomy): Eukaryota > Viridiplantae > Streptophyta > Magnoliopsida > Gentianales > Gentianaceae > Gentiana > Gentiana macrophylla. Next base: position 162,430,109 of record CM047805.1, read on the forward strand.
ACCAATCAAATCATAATCTATACAAATTTCAAAAAAAATCTTAAATTTCTAATAATTACTTCAATTACTTTATCTAAAACAACCCAAAAAAAACTCTAACACAAAACAAACGGAAGTAGTTGTCAAAATATATATATATATATACTTCTTTTGAATATTCGCAAAATATATATATATATCTCCTCCGCTCCATAATAATCGGCGCATTACAAATGTTTCCATTTTATATATGAAGCGAGATAATTTTAAATGCAACATTTATCATGCTTTTACTTGATTTAATCTTATTTATTACACTATGAGAGATAAAATGAAGGTCACATTAATTATATTAAATGAAATTAAATATTATATCAGAAAAGTTTATTCATTAATTTCTCCTTAATATGTGTGATTTTGGCATTCGCCTCAGATAAATTGAAAAGGAGGAGTGTGTGTATATATATATATATATATATATATATATATATATATATATATATAACTTTTTTTAATTAATGTAATAAAATAATATGGATGAAATGAAATAAATTCATTTCATTATCAAGGCTTCATATATGAAAGAACGTAATAAAATGTAGAATACATGAAAGTGATTGGTTGGGTGGGATAGCCCTACCCCATACCCCATCGCACCCTACCTCTCTACCCACCCTACCTTACCTATCACTTCACCCTACCTACCTTACCCACCAACCCATCTACCATACCCACCATACCCTACCTTACCCACCCCACCTTACCTACTCCACCATCACCCTATCCTACCTTATGCATCCTACCTACCTTACCCCGCCATCTACTATACTCCACCATCACCCACACATACCCTACCTTACCACACATACCCTACCCACCCCTACTCTACATATCCTACCCACCACCACACCCTACCCTACCCACCACATTACCCTACCCTACCTTACCTACCATCTTACCCTACCCTACCTTACCTACCATGCCCACCCTAACCTACCTTGCCAGCCATTTATGCTACCCATACCCCTACCCTACCAGCTACCTTGCCCTACCCCTTCCTTACCCACCACTCTACCCTACCCATCACACCCTCTCTACCCTACCCACCACCCCACCGTACCCACCACTATCCTACCTTACCTACTGATGATACCGGGATTCACTCCTCCACGAGGAATTATCTGATTGGTCCAAATTACACGTGGAAAGTCATGTTGTTGATCCACATCGGATCGATACGAGACGCACTGCCGGAAGGCCGTGGCTCGGGAGATTCCACAAGTGTCCGAACTCGAAACCCACATCGGTGTCCATCGATTCGATGCCATGAGACTTCGATCCAGCTCCTGGCCCACATCCAACAAAGTTACTTCGGCAAGGGAGCAAGTCCCATTTAAGGGTATTTATGTCAATATACTAAACCGCCCCAAGTTTAGGCGTAAGTACAAGAGCACGTGCTCTATAAATACATCATTCCAGGAACTACGTAAGGCTTGATTCCTGGACTTTCACACAGGATACGTAGGCAATCCAAGATACATTCTTGGACTCAGCCACAAGACACCCAAAAAACACTACCTTTCCAACAAGCAACAACCATTCGATCTCTTACAGCTCACCCTTAGATTACACGTGGCCCCATTTCATCGGTGGTGTATTATTTAGCATCGTCACCTACCACCCCATCCTATATTACCAAACCCACCTTACCTTACCCATCACCCCACCCTACCAGACACTAACCACCCTACCCTACCCATCACACCCTCTCTACCCTACCCACCACCCCACCGTACCCATCACTGTCTTACCTTACCTACCACCCCACCCTATATTACCATACCCACCCTACCCTACCTTACCCACACCCCACTACCAGACCCTACGCACCCTACCTTACCCCTTACCCATTTCTACCTTACCCACCACCCCACCATATACCTTACTGATGAGAGTCAAATTGGCTATCATGTTCTATGTAATTATACCCCGTTTATACCTCGTTTTATATGTTATCTGAGGCATTTGGTTGTATTTTGATGTATTTACACCTTGGTTATCATTTCGGGACCTAGGACGTAAAGTCCGGGTTCCTCGGTCTTTTCGTGTAATTTACTATACTCTCGGTCACCCTAGTGTCCTGTAGGGATTATGTGTGTATTTGTTGTGATTTTGTACAGGACTTAGGTGTTTGAGATGTCCGGAAGGCGAGATACGAGGATTGGAACATGTGCCCGAAGCTTAAACGTTCAAACGGATCAAAACGTGTTGGTACTACAACCATACCTTCCATTGATCTGCATTTTGATACAAATTAGAGGAATTTTCTGGGCTGTACATCTTCGTGAAAGTTGTAGACAATTGAATGAGCTTTCCAACGCATCTTGAATCACTCAAATCGGAGGTCTACAGACAAAGTTATGGCTGTTTTTCTGAAGGTGTGTCGGCTAGGCGTGCGCCTGAGAAATGCTAGGCGCACGCCTAGCAGTCAATTTTGGCCGTAAGTTTCATGACGTGTTTTTATCATCATAGGCGTGCGCTACACTTTCCTAGGCGCACGCCTAGCGTCCGTAACACATAAAACACTATAAATACCCCATTTTGGATCTAGATCCACACTTCCTCTTCCCCAACTCGCTTTTCATCATTTTTCTACGCTTTTCTTAGCTTAGATTAGATTTATAGGTATATTAGCTTAGTTTAGTTGTAGATTGTTGTAATCCGTTGATTCTCAAGATAGCTTGACGCGTTATTGACGGGATTTCGCTCGTGAATCGATTTTCACGGCGGCATAATATATTTGGTATTTTGTTTTCCTTTCTTGTTCTTGCTTTCAATCTTTGTTTCGTTATATTTATTTTTGATTTCTTGTTGTTTTTGTTGATAAGATGAGTAGCTAGTTTTTCCAATAGTCGAGTTATGTGATAGTCTATGAAATCGAATCCTTAGCTCGTTGATTAAAGTGTTTTGATGTTATGATTGTCGATTCTCGTGTTGTTATCGTTCTAGAACTTATTCGTAAATGACTTTTATTGAACTCGCGACTCGATAATCGTATTTCACGATCTTCTTTACATATGTATTTTGGCGCAGAGGATACGGGAAAAGGGGTTCTAGGATCACTCGTAAAACCGACCGAGTTGTTCGCACTCGGTTTCGCTGTGAGGTTTGTATCGACTTGTCGAAGCGCCTCATAAAGCGTAGACCGTGTTGAGGCGCTTAAATCCGGTCCGGATCGTTGAATTCTTGACATAGGAAACTAGGTTGTTGAAATTGGCGCTTAGTTTCGAAATAGAGACGACATCCTTTAACAATGTCAAGAACATTGAGTATATCAAAATCACTTCGTTACGAGTTAGGGTTAGATAGTAGTCGATTGGATCATAGCTCGGCTATCTCTTTTATATAGTTTTAAATCTTTGTTTTGTGTATTTTTAGTTTGTAGAACCGGTGATCTCGACAAATCACCACGCTCAATAGTTGTGTTGGCCTGAACTAGTGGATTTAGACCGACTTTGGTAATCGACTGTATTCCTCGTGGATACGACCTTGACTCACCAATTCTAGGCTACGCTTGACCCGGTACAATCGCCGTGAGATTGGACACTTAGAAAAGGTCGATCAAGTTTTCCGGCGCCGCTGCCGGGAATCGGGTTGATATCTTGTAAGTTAGTTAAGTTCTTAGGATTAGGTCGTTTTTCTTATTTGTTTTTTTATGTATAGTTAGTTTTTATTTGTTTTTGTTGAAGTGTCACACCATTTACTTTGGTAGTGGTAGTGACTAGATATCGTGATTGTGTTCGTGTTGTTTCCTTGATTTGCAGATAATGAATCCATACTACAATTACGGCTCCTATCCTTACCCATTCGGATATTACAATTACGGTGCTATGGGTTACCAAACACAACCATTTTATCGGTTCAACCCATACACCGTGATCATACGGAAACGAGAAGGAATGCCCCAAGTTACTTTGATCAACAACTCGATACTCCTCCACCTCCGGAATCAGAGACCTCAACGGAGCAACGGATGGAACTTGAGCAAACTGTTGAAGAGTTGAGTAAAGTGGTCCAAGAGCACCATAATGAGCTTCGAGATGGCTAGATCGCAATGCAAACAAATGATACGGAACTTGGAGCTTAAAGTGCAACAACTGCTTTGAGGAGTTTGAGAGGAGAGAACGTGAGACTTTGCTTGAAGTCACCCCGAGGAATGCTACGAAGAGGTATGAATCCTCAATTATTATTGAATCATCTATTCCTTTTTCGCCTAGCATTATCATATACTACTACGGGTGCACCCTATTGAGTTTGTTGTTGATGTTGAGCCTAAATGTTCATACTTGGTGCTTGAGTCATTGTCACTTGGGATATGTTTTAGTTCGGGGAAAGTGAGTTCATTGTTCTGTGCAACGAATTCATCGAACCAATCTTGGTGGTGGGGATTGAGCCCCATATTTCTATTATTTCATTTCCAGGGGGTGCTCAATTCCTACGATTTTTGTAGGGAGAAGCAACGGTTTGCTCTCCTTTGGTATAGCTATCCTTGACATAGTTGGGGTAGAAAGTCGAAATGAGGACTAAAACTCGTAATGTGTTTTTAATGCTTTTCTTTCCCCTCGTGTTTCACTGTGTTTCTTTAGTTTCTATTTTGATACTTCGAGTACATTTTGTTGTTATATAACTCGAAGAAGTGTGTTTTGGGGGGTTAGTGTGGTGTTTTTTGTTTTGATGAGTTGTGGTAATCCGGGTAGTTTTATTGTGTTATACTCCATACTTGTACACCTTTGGTGTTGGTTGTGTATATTTTATAAGTACAGGTACTCTGGGAGGACATTTCGATGCCACATGATCGTATTTCGTGCCTTTTTCGGTTGTAAGCTAACTTTTCTACCCTTATCATTCGTGTTTCATTTTAAAGTAGGGGGTAGTCGGTTTAGCTTCGATGTTTTGTTTTCATGTGGAACGAGTTATACTTAGCGATTGTTTTCCTTTAGTCTAAATGGGTCGCTTTTAGAATTTTGATGGCTTTGACCTTGATTTTGATACATCGAGCCTTCGGTATTGTTTTGGTAAACATCTAGTTATTGTAACGAATGCATTTGGTTTGTGTTGTGATCTTGTATCGAGAATGGAATAGTCCTATCATGTTAGCTTCGACTTCATGAATCACCTTGACTAGTGAACGATTATGGTAGTTATTGATGACCCGGTTACCTAGAACTTATATTAGTAACTTTGAGGCGAAAATAGAAAGGTCGCCGTGGTTAGGTACGGGATGACGGTTTTGGCATTTATTTTGACCCGATCAGAGCCAAAGGCCAACCTAAACGATTAATCCACTCGTTACCCTCTAAGCCTTTTGTAGGGTGGTTAGACCGCCACCCGAACTAGCCTTTCGTGTTAATAACCCGTGAAAATCGATGTCCTTAACATTATTTCGGCTCATATATCCTTGACTACCTTGAAATTGAGCTTGTTCGCTCCGCACATTTTACGATGTTGTGAGGTATTGTTGAGACGTAAGTAATGGTATGCAAATGTAATTTATGAGTTATTTCGAACGAGGAGTGTAACAATGTGTCGGTTTCGGTCTTGTTCGAATTTTGATGTATATAAGGAGAAGAAAAAAAAAAAAAAAAAGAAAAAAAAAAGAAAAGCAGTAAGGTAAATGTACATATTTATAGTTTGTTATAAGTCCAAAAAGTGGACTAAAGTGTTGTGTAGTATTGTATATTATGAAGTTGAGGTTAGGGTTTGATTCGAAGTTGTAAATACTGGAAAATTGAAGACAAAGTTGATACCGAGTTTCGTGTGTATATTTGACTTGGTTAAAGCTCTTTTGCACCTTCTTTTTTCTATTTTATCGTAAATATCCTTTCGTTAGCCCCGGCCCTAGCCTAACTATATAACCTTTCAAGTCCTGCTCGACCGTACTAGACTTTGATTGACCTCGATTAGTGGAGATGTTTACGACGTATAAGCCTATGGTTTAGCCTCGTAAATTATACGCCTATAATCTAGACCGGTCATTGGTGATAAATGTTGAAGAAGCTTATTCACACACATATTCTTTTCTCAATGCAAGGTAGAACTTAAATAATATGCATTTGTGTCAATTACTTCGCTTTACCATTTCAATTCTTTTAGACTAAATGTATGATAGCAATGTTGACTCCATCTTTATTTTTGAATCGCTCATTTTGCTCGAGGCGAGCAAACGCTAAGTAGGGGTAGTTGATGAGAGTCAAATTGGCTATCATGTTCTATGTAATTATACCCCGCTTATACCTCGCTTTATATGTTATCCGAGACATTTGGTTGTATTTTGATGTATTTACACCTTGGTTATCATTTCGGGACCTAGACGTAAAGTCCGGGTTCCTCGTCTTTTCGTGTAATTTACTATACTCTCGGTCACCCTAGTGTCCTGTAGGGATTATGTGTGGTATTTGTTGTGATTTTGTACAGGACTTAGGTGTTTGAGATGTCCGGAAGCGAGATACGAGGATTGGAACATGTGCCCGGCTTAAACGCTCAAACGGATCAAAACGTGTTGGTACTACAACCATACCTTCCATTGATCTGCATTTTGATCCAACTTAGAGGAATTTTCTGGGCTGGACATCTTCATGAAAGTTGTAGACAATTGAATGAGCTTTCCAACGCATCTTGAATCACTCAAATCGAGGTCTACAAATCAAAGTTATGACTGTTTTTCTGAAGGTGTGCTGCCAGCTAGGCGCGCGCTCGAGAAATGCTAGGCGCACGCCAGCAACCAATTTGGGCCGTAAGTTTCATGCGTGTTTTTATCATCATAGGCGCGCGCCTACACTTTCCTAGGCGCGCACGCCTAGCGCCCGTAACACATAAAACACTATAAATACCCCCATTTTGGATCTAGATCCACACTTCCTCTTCCCAACTCGCTTTTCATCATTTTTCTGCGTTTTCTTAGCTTAGATTAGATTTATAGGTATATTAGCTTAGTTTAGTTGTAGATTGTTGTAATCCGTTGATTCTCAAGATAGCTTGACGCTGCTATTGACGGGATTTCATTCGTGAATCGATTTTCTACGGCATAATATATTTGGTATTTTGTTTTCCTTTCTTGTTCTTGCTTTCAATCTTTGTTTCTGTTATATTTATTTTTGATTTCTTGTTGTTTTTGTTGATAAGATGAGTAGCTAGTTTTTCCAATAGTCGAGTTATGTGATAGTCTATGAAATCGAATCCTTAGCTCGTTGATTAAAGTGTTTTGATGTTATGATTGTCGATTCTCGTGTTGTTATCGTTTCTAGAACTTATTCAGTAAATGACTTTTATTGAACTCGCGACTCGATAATCGTATTTCACGCGCCTTCTTTACATATGTATTTTGGCGAGAGGATACGGGAAAAGGGGTTCTAGGATCATCGTGTAAAACCGACCGAGTTGTTCGGACTCGGTTTCGCTGTGAGGTTTGTATCGACTTGTCGAGCGCCTCATAAAGCGTAGACCGTGTTGAGGCGCTTAAATCCGGTCCAATGGATCGTTGAATTCGACATAGAAACTAGGTTATTGAAATTGGCGCTTAGTTTCGGAAATAGAGACGACATCCTTTAACAATGTCAAGAACATTGAGTATATCAAAATCACTTCGTTACGAGTTAGGGTTAGATAGTAGTCGATTGGATCATAGCTCGGCTATCTCTTTTATATAGTTTTAAATCTTTGTTTTGTGTATTTTTAGTTTGTAGAACCGGTGATCCGACAAATCACCACGCTCAATAGTTGTGTTGGCTCAACTAGTGATCGACCGACTTTGGTACTCGACCGCATTCCCCGTGGATACGACTGACTCACCAATTCTGCGCCATACTGACCCGCAGACATCTGTCGGTGAGATTGACACTTAGAAAAGGCCGATCACTTACCACCACCCCATCCTATCCTACCCTACCCTATTTCACCATATCCTACCCTACGCATCTTACCTACCTTACCCACCCCTACCCTACCCTACCCCCTACCCTACTTCATCACCTATCATAACCTACCCTATCACCCACCCACTCTTACCCCATCACCCACGTGTTTTATCGATTTTCATTTTATTCCATCGCATTCCTTCTATTTTTAGAAGAAATGAAAATGAACATTTTTCATTCCATTGGAATAAAATTTTATTTCATTATAGTCATACATAAAAATTAGAATGGAATGAAAATCATTCCATTTCATTTTATTACATCCTAACAAACGTATTTGACGATTGAAAATTTAGCAATCAAAAACTTAATTTTGTACAAAAAAAAAAAAAAAAACTTGATTTTTCTTAATTACTTAATAAATGAGTTATAACTTCAAAGTCAATCATTGTCCGATAAAAATGTATGCCGTCCACTATTTGTTTAAAGAAAATTTATAACGGATGTCATAATTTCTACGCTAAAATCAATTTCCTCAACATTATTCACGTTTTATTGATTCAAAAATTTTGATTTTTCTTCAAGGAAATATTAGATTCATTGGCAAAGATGGAGCATTCGAGTCTTTAGATACATTGTCTTTTTTTTTTTTTTTTTTTTTTATCAAGATTTGTTATCACGATGTTTTGGAATGAAATATTACTTTTAAGGCTCAATTATGATAACAACCTTAGAAGGTTGTCATTCCTTTCTGTAGCGTATTGTTTCGGTAGCGAGAAATTTACTATCTTAGAGCGTTCACAAGAGGATTAGATCAAGAAAATTGCAGATGATCCTTGGCACCCAGTAGCGTGATTTTTTTTTCTGTGAACTTCACTACAAAAAATTAATCTTTTTGTGACTAAATCCTGGTGACAAATAAAAAAATTGTCACAACAGGGTGATTTCTGGGAACATAACATTCTTTGTCACCAAAACATGTATTATTAGTGAGAAAATATTTATTTTGTCGCCTCAAACTTGATAGGTTGTCATAAAATAATTTCCCCCGCATGTTACATGATTTTGGATATGGCTTTGGTGACAAAAAATAAATTAATAATAATAATAAACACACACTCGCAGTCGCAGGTCACTTCTGTAAAAAGAGAAAGAAAATCGTGGTGAGTGGTCATCTCTCAATCCCTAAAATCTCTCGTGCTCGTTGATTTTCCAAGCAGCTGCCATGGCGATTTTCCTGAGTGCATTAGTCGATCTCCGACTCCGTAACCTAATTCCAATCGGAGGCTCCGTCTGATTTGATCGTATTTGCTTTTCTACTTTCATCGATCTATGCTCGTTGAATTTCGTTGGTTCTTTTGCAGTTGATTTTCCAAGCAGTACAACGGTGCCGATTGTCAGATGAACTCTGCAGATTATCCATGATTATTGAAGGAACTGGTGATTTGTTTGTAGAAATTTCACTACAAAAAATAGACCTTTTCGTGACAGAATAATTTGTCGCCAAAAGTGCTGATTTTCGTTTGTAAAAGTTTTCGTGACAAAATATTTTTGTCGTGGCGTTTGTTGCGTAAGCAGTGACGCTAAAGGTGCCTATTGTGACGATCAGTGAATTAGTCATTAAAAGAGTTCAGTGGCGACAAATCTAATATTTTTGTCACCAAAGCTTTTCATGACAAACTTCGAGATTTCTCACCAGAAGTTTTTCATGCGACAAAACTTTTGTCACAAAATAATAAACATTTTATCACTAATTCAGTGTTGTTGTCACCAAAGGTTATAAACACATTTTTACATTAATGGTTAATATTGACAAAGGCTTTGTCACTAGAAGTCATATTTTAAAAATAATAATAATAATAATAAATATTCAAATAATAATAATAATAATAATAATAATAATAATAATAATAATAACAACATTAATAATAAATATAACAATAAACAGACACATTATAAGTCATAATCAATAATAATATCCTACAACCACAATAATTAATAACAAATATAATAATAAACAAACACAACCTTGAACCTCGACTCCAAGAATATCTCCAACAAAGATGACCCTTACGCCCAATTCCGCATAATTTCCGAATGCAGGTAAGGAAGAATTGAGATTCAACCTCAATTTTCAACACTAAACTACTTACAACTACCAAAAAATATAAAAGAAAAGCCCATGAAACAAATGAAGCTGAAAACACAAAAAGAGATGAATCCTCATAAATCAAAACTGCAAGTAAAATGTAAAATGTCCCTAAGACATTACCTTATATTTGGTTCCTCAAATGAACTAAGTGTTCAGAATCAAAATTTGCAATTTCCTTCCACCCTAATTAGTTAAAAATAAAAAGGAATGTTAGACGATCAAAATGTAGAATTAATGAAAGTGCATAAGATTGCATAATTAATACTCACATTTTTTGCAATTGCTTTGAGTACATTTTCTCCACAACTCCTGCCTCACACTTTCTCATGTCACCAAAAGCTCGTGATACAAAGAATGTCGCCACAGCATTCTTCCATTGTTAATCTATAAATGACATATACAAGAATTCCAATAATTTCTAGCAGTGTCCAGATTCAAGCGAGCATCCATATTTAGAAATTAACATATCCATATTTGGGCCTTTTAACAACTAAAACCGCTCTACACAAGAGCATATACATACAAACGGCAAAGATACAAAGAATAATTTTCACCGACATGCACCGCATGACTCTAGGCATGTCCGGACGCACTGACATGTCTGGGACTCGACTGGAATGTCCGACACACTGACATGTTTGGGATCAAACTCGTGATTGTTCACCAAAACAGAAAAATGCCATAAGATTCGAAAGGCCGCGAATTTTGGAGAAAGTAAAATCAAAACAAGTGATTACATTAAGAACTCTACAATATAAACCAAAACTCAAATAATTGTCCATCATTGCAAAGGTTTCTAAATTACAAAGATATATTCAAGAATTGGCTTCATTGTCTCATGTTCCTAATTAAGTGCATCAAACATTTTGGGAAAACTCGAATGAAAGGAAATTACCTAAAGTATAGGCACAATAAGCACATATATTCTACAACAAAAGGAAAATGAAGCTTGGCCAAAAACAATAACAACCTATCAAGAGGGGTTGGTCAAATAAGCAAACACACATGGGCCTTTTGTGAAAGAAAGAAAAACTAAAGAACTAACAAAACAACAAGAGCTAAGTTGTGTACCCGGTTCCAAGTTTTTTTTTACAGGAAATAGCCACCGTCAACCTAAGAAGTGTTTTTAGGCTTCTATGTCGATCAGCCTCTTGGATTGAACCTGTGCCTTTGACTGTGGAATCCAAGGAAATGAATAATAAGTGTGACCAATAGCTTTCGTATGATAGAAGTACATGAAAAAGAAACAGTGGTCTCATTGATGATTTGAACCCAATTTTTAATTTAATTTCTTATGATCTAAAACTCCCAGAAAACAATTTCAAAAGGGTTATTAATAAATGTCAAAGATAGCTCATTTCAAGTGTAAAAGACCAACTTTAACCTGCTCTGTTTTATTACTTTTAGCTCCACACAACAAAAAATAAAAGGAAACAATTCACCTTGCTATTTTTTCTCGAGATGGTTGCAGAACATATATATAGACAGGACAAATGATAGCATAAGTCCCGTATATTCAAAACAAGTTTATTTGGTTGAAGGAACATAAAGCAACAAAGCTTGGCAAGAAGTAATTAAAACAAGATAAGGTTCAAACTCAACTACACATGGTCAAGAAAGCCCAATATATGATGCATACAAGATCTAAACCCATGATAAAGGATAAGACATAACAAGGCATGGTTTGGGCAAGCATGGACATGTCCTGGACAAGAATGGACATAGCCTGGACAAGCCTGGACAAGGCCTGGACATGTCCTAGACAAGGCCTGGACATGTCCTTGACAAGGCCTGGACATGTCCTTGACAAGGCCTGGATATGTCCTGGACAAGGCCTGCAATTGCAAGACAAGAACTCGATGAAACAAGACCTTTACAACAAAACAGATGCACACCTAATTAGACTGAAATGAGAGACAAGATGTAAAACATTCTAAACCACCCAAGTACTATGTTTATCACTCCAAAGAAGACTGATGCATTCAAAGTTGATAAACAACAACTTAGACCTAGTTCTAAGTCGCAAGTCAAAACTCAGAATGTAGTTTCAGATTAATATGCTCTAATAGAAAGGTCCCAAAGAAAACGATTTAATAGAAAAGCTCATGTTATACTGAAAGCAATCATCTAGCAATGACTAAGCAAAACATTCATATATAATAAAGGGTATCTGCTTTGCTAATCTCTAGCAATACCTCATGAGTATCCTTCTTTGTCAGATGTTCTGCTTTCCACACAAAAACTCTGCCAAATCATAAAATTACAAGAAAAGATATAGATGAAAGAATATACATTTGAAATCGCCACTGGACCACATTATGCACAAAAAAGATATAAGACAAAGAAATACTCAAACATTAAGCTAGATTTCAATGTTCAACGAAAAGTATAATGATGATATCCTAACCGAGTGACAAATACATCAAAGTATCGATAGATTTCATTCTTGCTTTGGTACATAACTAGTGAATCACCTGGAGAAAAGAAATTTAATAGAAAGGATTGAAAAGATAATCAAACTAACTCTTCCTTAAGCCCAAATTACCCCCTAGAGACAGAACTCGACAATGGCTAAACATGCACATAAAAAAATGGGCTGGCCCTTGTAACAAGAGAGGCCATTCAGGTGGATTACGAATAGGACAACTGCCCGCTTGGTCCAAAGTTGAATGTTTTGATTCCACATACCTTTTCGCATTTTCCATCGATCACCATTAGTATCAATACAAGTGCATCCTCATTTGTTGGAAGGATTATCCAATTCTTTGTTGATCAATATTTGGTGAGAATAAGCAACACACACAGCAATAAGGGGAATATGGTAAGTCGAATGTTTGACCTAATATTCTGTTTCTGCAACAAAAATTAAGGAAATAAAATGAACAACAATCAGATATGAATCTAACCATACAATAAGATGCTTTTTCACATATTTCACACTGCATTCTCTACTAAAATTTACTGGAAACGTAAAGCCAAGAATAAAAACTTTGCAATATACACCCAAGCATAAATGCATACGGAAATTCATGAAGAAAGATTGAATATAATCCATCAAAGTTTAGCTAACTTGCTTGAACTTGGATTATGTAGTAAAAAAAAGACAACAAACAATCTGATAAAATTAGTCATTTTAAAAGGCATCACACCAAACACCAATCACCAAACACAATCAAGCATAAAAATGACATAATACCATGGTTACATTCTTATCACAAAGCACACAAAAGCTTGATTCTCTCCTGCTATATAGCAACCTTTTAATTTATTTTATGTAACTTTTTGTGTGGATAAAATATGTGCTTGAATAACACTCGTAAGAGCATATATATGAGACAATAATCCCCACAACTATACAAATTTAAAAAAAATACTAAAAACAAAATAAAGTAAGAAAATACACAATATAGATTTACTTAATGTCAATAATTATACTTGCATATCTTTTCATGTCATCGCACTTTTTGATGTGAACCAAAATTGATTATCACACCGCCTCAAATCGAACGATCAAGAAAAAGGATGACACTTACCACAAATTGTAACCGTAAACCATGCATCCAATTCCAAACATGTAGATGAGGCAGAAAATTGAGCATCAAAGCATGCAGAAGATGCAATGAATCGATTTTCACAAAGATGCAAATGAAGCAAAGAAATTTAACCTAAAGAAACGATTGAGATCAAAATTGAAAAAACGAACAAAACATAAATAAAATTCTAATAATACTTGTAGGAAGTAAAACAAAAGAGGAATTACCGGTGATTGAAGAGCATGAGTGGTGGAGAAAACAGAGGAGCAAGTGGTTTGAGAATCCGTCATGACTAAAGGCGATGATTAAGAGAACGATTGCCTGCAGGAGAAGAAACCGAGATCGATCGCCGCCAACCAAAGAACGGTTTGCGATTCCGAACAAAAATTCACCGAGAATGATCATTTTCTTCGGCGGCGCCGTCGATTGGGCAAAGGAGGAAAGAGGGAGACGGCTGAGGGTTCCATCGTCATTCATCGGAGAAGAGGGTTTCCACTTTCAATACAGAGAGTTTATTTTTATTGAAACGAAAGTCTTTATCGGTTTCCACAAATCGAGAAACGAGAAAGTCTTATTATTTTATCATATTCACGAAAGTCTTTTTTTTCGGTTGTTTTGAAGTCTTCGACCCCACCTGATGTAAATTCTTTTTTGTAAAGCAGCTGGAATCTTCCTGTGAAAAGAAATCGAATCACTGAGTGAAAAAACTCGCGGTCGAGTTTGAATTCGTTATCCATGTCAAATTCGTGTTCGGGCTCGAGTTCAGAAAATTCGTAACACGCTCAACTCGATAATCTTAATATTTGACTCGACTCGGATCGCTTTGAGGATTTCACGATAAAGATAGTTGTCACCAAAGGCTCATCCAAAAATTTATACACAATAAGAAAGTGATTCCATGATTTTTGTGACAATACACTAAACCTTTGGTGAGAAATCTTTCTTTTTGTCATTAATCAATAAAACTCTTTGTGACAAACATAGTTGTTGTCACTAGAAACTACCCTTTGTGACAAATCTACTCTTTGTCACCAAAAGTTTGTCACAAAAAAATCTTTTTTTTGTAGTGTTTGTTCAGGTTTGTTCTAGATTGTAAGTTTCCATTTTTCCATCTTTGTTCAGGTTATAGTGCCAGAGGCCGTCAGGTATATGACACATGGCATCAGAACCCCCGGTTCCGGTTGAGAGCCACCGGACCTGATGCATCGTTTCTCATACATGTATTCATAACCTTAACCCAGGTGCATTTTTTTAGCATTCTGTGAGATTCTCTTATTGACATCAGATATTTTCTAGCAATGTTGATGCTTTCAAGCTCAATGAAATCAAAACGTGTTGTTGAAGCAGCAAATATTTGCTGATTTAATAAAATATTTCCCTCCACAGTGTGTACATGAAAGTAACACATCAACTATTCATTTAAACTTTAAAATAGTTGCCCTTCACATTTCTAGTACCCTGCTTCTACTTGGTTTATCTAAATGGTAGTGCAGGTTGTGTGGAATCAGAATCCCCTTCTAGAAATGAGATGTGAAGTTAACTGGGCTGCTCTCTCCTATTTTAGTGGCGTAACCCCGGAAAAGGAGGTCAGTGTCCACTTGAATGGGAAATGTGACAACATACTACATTTTGAAGTTGATCTCACAAAACATTCTTGAAAGGAACAAGAATTGAAAGCCGGAAGAGATAAACGATTATCGTTCTATTTTTTTCTTGCGATTTGTTTGTAGATTTTAGGCCTTGAAGTATGTGCCGATAGCATGGACCGCATGGTTGGAGACGAAATGGTACGCGGGATTTTTGGTGGGCAACAAAAGCGTCTCACAACAGGTTAGGCAATCCGATCACCTCGAATTTTTTATTATTAATTTTTTATAAAAGGAATATTTCTAGTGACAAAGTGTTTGTCAAGAATAAGTGTAAAAAGGGAAAATGTGTTTCTATCCTTTTGTGACAAATATGATTTGGTGACAAAGTTTTGAGTGTTTTGTGACAATGGTTTGTGTGTTTTGTGACAATGTTTTCGTTACTTGAGAAGTTTTCTGGTGACAAGTACTAAAAATTTATCATTAAAGATTTGGAAGCTCTGGTGACAAATATAGAGGTTTGTCATTAGAGAATATGTTTTGGTGACGAATGCAAAGCTTGTCAGGACAGAACCCTTTAGCGAGGCTGCATAGCCAACAAACGCTGTGACAAAAACAATTCGTCACGAATACTTTTACTGACGAAAAGCAGCACCTTTCGCGACGAATTTTTTCGTCACGAGAAAGTCTTTTTTTTGTAGTGCTTATTGTCATCTGTTCTTCCAGAAACAACAACATTTTCTGACTTCTTTGTTCTAGAAACCCTAAATGGAATTCTCCTTTGATTGAATGAGGTTTTACATTAATGAAAAAGTTGTCTATTGCAAATCCATCTTCCTCGATGTCAGCGATACGATACGCTCATTTGGGGCTTCACACATGGCGACGGCTACACCGTAAAATCCAGTTATAGTTTGTCAAAGAAGCTTTAGGCTAATCTTCGTGTTGAGGGTGTTTCTACATCTAATGGTCTTGATGAGATGTATATACTTGAGAACTATATGTGCATATGATTGTAATACACACATGTATATTATTTAATATAATTATACTATGCAGTTATATTGTGATAATCGTAACTAAAATAAAAAATAAGGGTAGTTTAGAATTTTATTTCTCTTTATGGCTCATATGGATTGGTGGAATGGAATGTTTTTTTATTTCATTCCATCAATTTGGCATGTTTGCAAACGTAAGAATCAAATTTATTTTGATTCATTGTCTACCAAACGCGGTAATGGAATGATAACATTCCATTTCATTGTGTTCAATTCCATCAGATCAATTTATTTTATTACATTCAATCAATCCAAATGACTCATCAGGGTATCTCAGAAAAAAAAAAACTATATATAGACTAATAGGTAACCCAAAAGCGAGTCTTTCGAAAAGTAATTTCTCCATCCTATGTTGAGTAGCTCGCCTCAACGAAACTATTTCCTGCCTTGACGAGCCATGCGAAGCCTGAAAACGGTTCAGTGCTTCGTTGTGCTACGTCTTCCATTAAAACACAGAAGAAAAACTTGCTCTCTAAGAAAGATAAAACAAAAGCATAAACAATGGCGGAAATTGATAAAACACAAAAACAAAAAGAACACAGAGATTTAACGTGGTTTCCGGCGTTGTGCCGACTACTCCACGAACACAAACGGATATATTTTATTATGCACAATGTTACAAGGATTTTCACACACATTGTATTGATTACAAAATTGGTATTTATAGACACAATTCCCTAAACCCTAACCGCCATAAGATCTTTGTCGGAACTGTTATAAATACCACCAGATGTGGACCCCAGCTCCAGTTTTTATCCACCAGATTTAAACTCAAGATCAACGACCTTCTCGCACTTGTAATCAACAAATGGATGTAAAACTCGCTTGTATTCAAAGAAAAGTCAACACCTCAAATGATCGTTGACTTGAAAAAGAACTCACCACTTCATCACCGACTTTTTCACAGAACTGAAATACACTTACTCAGCTAACCATCATTCTCAGCTGAATTTTCCAGATCAGTTCCACTAGTTTACCATCAGTTTAGAGATTAAGTCACTTAACTGACATCTTCTATAGCGGTTCTCAGTTCGGTTGCAGTTTTTTCGTGTTGACAGAATGATACCGGATGAAAAGAGACATTTTGTGAGATTTGAGATCCAGTAGTGGGGTTTAGCAAGCTTTCTCGTAGAGAAAGATTAAGATCAATAAGGTAAGGATGGTTTTGTCAATTGTATTAGGTTTTTCTTTTTCTTTTGGGCATGACAACTGAATGTGGGGATTTTGTGTGTTTCCATGAATCTATATGCTAGTTGCGATAAATCAGTGGATAAGCTCGTAAATTGTGTACCTGTTAATTTTCAGTGTGAAAACTTGCTGACGGTGTGCTGGAATACTGTTAGATTGAAAAGCGTGCCGCCAACAGTTTCAGAAGGCTAGGTAAGGCGAAGCTTGCTCTCGCCTAAGCAAGCTAGTCAAAACTTTTGGAGTCGTTTCCGGATTTCTTGTATGCTGAATGGTGTATCTTGCTGTGTAAAACGATATTTTCGAGAGAAAAACAAATATGAAGTAACGAAACGCTTCATGAATAATTGTCGAAATAATGGTGGAAATATTTGTAGAAGTAATTAATTGACAGAAATTACGCGTAACAATGTATAAAACAAAGTATTGTTGTGTGTGTGGGGGTGACTTCCATGACCATTGGGGTGGTATGGTGGGGTTGTTATGACCATTGAGATGGCGTAGTGATTCTGTATGGGTGCTGCTATTGCCGCCAGGATGCCATGGTGGGATTGTTATGACTACTGGGATGACGTAGTGATTTTGCGTGGGCGCAGTGGTTGTGCTCTGGCAAAGTATGATTGTTGTTGGGTGCATGTGGTTGCATATTGTGCAAGTAGGATTTGTATGTGCGGCGATATGGGCACATGTATATGTGAACTTTTGGAGGTATGCACGATGAAACTGATGGATGTATGGGAGGTGTTTCTTGCTAGGATTGATGAGTGTACAATAATCATTCAAGCGAATTATATGGCGGTGTGAGTGTGTTCGTAAAATTATAAACAACCTAAACTATGTGGTATAAAGATAACTTGGAATGCCATTAATCTGAATGAACCTAAGTGGTTTCGTGAGACAGAGAAAGATCCAAGTTGACTCAACTTTTGTGATATGTTGAAGAAGTGGTTTTGTTGTTATATATTTTCCATTTTCCTCTGTTTTTTAGAGGGTCTTTAGTCTTCTTTTTGAGAACAAGTTGTAACCGTTTGTGAAATAAAAATGTTGGTTTTTGTTTGATCTTTTTTTCCGAGCTAAGTTGGTTTAATGCTTCTGCTTTGGGCGCCTGGTATTGATTTAGGCCGACGTATCATATTGAATTTTGAATATGACGCGTGTCGAACGAATCGTTTTCTGGATTTTGGGAGTGGGTCATCACATATAATTTATGCTATGTAATGTACTATATTAATGTTATATATATATATATATATATATATAGTTTTTTTTTAAAATTAATAGTATATATAGTTATTATTTTATATAATCGTGTAGTTACATGCCGTATATATGTACAATATAACCTCGATAAATAAATACGCTTATGATCAAAAAAAAAAATTCGTTTAGCGAGGGTAGATTGTATTCGCTTAGGACTAGATAGTACTTTTACATTCTTTTAATTTTTTTCTCATAATTAGTATTTTTACATTTAATGTACAAATGTACCCAAAGGGTAATGGTCAAAATTCTTATTAAGAACATAATTACATTCATTTTATTTAGACTCTAGATTGTGAATACATGCACTATACGTGTGGACTAAGTACAGTGTATTATGTATTGAGACTACTAATAAGATTGTATGTATGGAATTCTTAGAGTCTAAGAAAATATACTTAACCTACACTACAAACTATATATAGTTCTAAAATCTTAGTTTGATGAAGAATCCATACTACCGTATCTTTTCTTGATCTTCAATTTAATGGCTTCCAATCATCAATTTAAACCAATAACTAAAACAATTTTAACCGACTAGATAAGGAGGGTCATATGTAAGCATAAGAAGGAAATCCAAGTATTAGCCAAAACGATATGCATGCATGGTGAAACAAAATATTGATTTGGTTACTAGCCAAACCACAATATCAAATACTCACAAAAGATCATCTGAATATTTGTCGGATGAGACGAAAAAATAGCGATGTTAAGAGGCACAAGTCAGCTAAGTACCCGGAAAAATAGCTGTAGAATTTAGTGATTATTCATTTATGTTCACATAAGGATTTTAAGGACTCAAAATTTGTTATTTGTTAATGCATTTAGCAAGGTTATTCGTTTAGCCCTTTTGCCCAAGTCCGGACCGAAGAAAATTATTAATTGACGAAGTTATTCATTTGTCGAACATTCATTTATCGAGGGTAATTATTAATTTGATGAAGTTATTTATTTGTCGAACATTCATTTATCGAGGTATATTATATAGTATTACTTAAATTCAAAATTATCCAGCCTAGTAAGGACTAGAGACATAAGGGCATAAGAAGACTCCCAAAGAAGGTTCTATACAAACACTCTATCCCTAAAATGAAGATATAAAAATAGCTTTTGCTTCAAATAGCTCTCTACTACAGAGAATCCATATCCCTATTTATTTTTAGTGATATGATCAAGTCTTCCCTACTTGTGGGGATGCTATTCATTCGCCTCTAAACATATTTAATTGTTAAAAATTATAGGGATAGGGATCTTTCTTTGGAGTGAAATAATAAATATTTAATGTATATAAATAGGATTGTGAGGTAGAATATGTATTATTTAATATTATTTTAAATGTTATATGGGATAAGGATAGGATCTTTTTGTAGAGGCTTTGAATCGAGATATCAGAAAATAGTAGATATATGTATTATTTTATATTATTTTAGGGATAAAATTTAATGCGATCTCACGAGAAAGTTAAGGTTTCCCACAAGATAGAGGGAAAAAATAAAAAGAGCAGATGTGGCTGCTGGGATTCGAGCCCAGGTCTCCACGGCCACAACGTGGAATTCTCACCACTAAACTACAGCCACCAGTGATGTCCTCATCCTATTCTTATATACTAGTCGGCTAATTGACCAACCAAATAGATACACCTTTAGATTGAAAAGAGCTCTGTATATATCAACCGAAATTATTGACAAGAGTTGCAAATTCCAACGGAATAAAACGTCACCAAATTTTTTATTTTTTTTTAACATCTATCACCATTTTAGATCAAAAAACACAGAAGGAGCCAACTGATGGGGCTAATGGACTAAGCCCACCTGACAGAAAGAAAAACGGGTTGTATTGGTATCCGGTAATTACTTTCGTTATCGTATTTAAGTACAAATTTTATATGTGAATATAGTGTCGGAAGTATTTTTGGAATGTCAATAGAACTAACAAACAAACAAAAACCCAAACCTTAAATCTATATAATCCAATAAAGTCATAAAAAAAACATTTAGGTGTCACAAGGAAGGAATGGGCATCCAATAAATTGACCATTCAATTATGAATATGTTGTCCGGTTAAGCCTACCCATATAATCCGACTCCCAAAATGATGCTATTTGGTTGACAATAAATAAAGACATGTCATGGGTACACTTATGCTAGAACTTGACAAGCATGTTGGAGAGCAAGGTTTAGAAGCATAGTGTAGTGTTATATAATGAATACTTCCTTCTGCAAAATTGTAAGGCGAGTTGCTTAAGTTAGCCTTGAAATTGTTCAACCTTCCCTGTATCCGGAGCCAAGCCAAACATCCAATATGCTTACAGTTACACCTACTGGGATGCATTTTATTTCCGTAAAATCATCCGCATCGCTTGAATTGTTAACATGTAATTCTATATTGGAAATCATCTAACTGGAAAGAGCCTATTACTCACCTGTGGACCCCGCATGGATATTGATGATGGGCACATCATCAGCAACTTCACAGCTCAGGCCCTCTCGGTATGGGATTAAGACTAGCTTTCACTGAGTCCTCCTGTCGAATATCATTATTCTGCATAGCTTTATCTATACTACTTGGGAATTGAGGAGATTATCTATAAAACAGAGGAAATCTGCCCTTTATCTTCTGCAGGGCACATTTCTCTCAAGAAGATCAATCTGCCCTTTATCTTCTGCAGGGCACATTTCTCTCAAGAAGATCAAAAGTTGTTCGCTTCCTGGTTAAAATAGTAATGATTGGCTCCCTATGTTGCTCCTTTGCAGTTTTGAACCTTTAACACTTCCGCTTCCTGGTTAAAATAGTAATGATTGGCTCCCTATGTTGCTCCTTTGCAGTTTTGAACCTTTAACACTTCCGCTTCCAAAGGACGCAGACACATTAGTTTTTGCTGTGTCTGATACGGTACATCATGATCAACACAGGCGATTTCACTAACATTCAACTTAAAGAGACAGTCAGTTGTTTGTTTTTTTAATTTGAAAAAAATATATGAATTAGTAACCACAACACAAGAATGAGCCTATTACTCACATGTTTTCAACTAAAACGAAATGCAAGCAGCAAGACTTACAAATATGCTTTTCAACAAATCCACATAGATTTATCAATCATATTCATACATGGCTGCAATGCCCATAGACAACTAAATCCCATCAGCCATGTACCCTTTCGGGTAATATTTCAACAAATCCACATAGATTTATCAATCATATTCATACATGGCTGCAATGACCATGTACTACAGTAACAAGAACCCACAACAGTCAAGAAATCCCTTGCAACATTAAAAGCATCAGTTCATAAGCAAAATAGACATTTATCCAGTTCAAAACATGCATTTTGAAGCTAAGATAGCACAATCTGAAACACTCTACAAGGGGGCCAAAAGCTACCCAAAATAACACATATCCCTACTTACTAGCATTTGTCTACAATTCTCTAATCCATCAACATATCAAACCAAAATATATAGATTATTATAAAATGGGAACAGCATAATTAGCCATTTCTTCTTTTGGTTGTTTCTCCATATCATATCATCCTATTCCTTGCTTAGTGATACTTAAGCCCATTGTGCTACAAAGCAGTTCCTTTCTTTAATCACAAAACCATCTATAAATGAAGAAATATTTTACTAGGTTATGGTGGATATTACACAAACAAGCAATTCACAAATCTAAAAAAAAATCAAGAATTAAGTAATGAACAACAAACATAAAAATTGGACAGAATTCAGGGCAAAATCATTTCATTCATTAAAATATAATCCATAAGATTCATAAAGTTTCCATGTAAAAGACTGCTTTAAAAAAATAAAAACAAAAACAAATACATTTTGCTTAAGAACTGGTAAACTTAGTCACAGCCTTGGTACCCTCAGAGACGGCATGCTTGGCCAATTCACCAGGTAAAACAAGCCTCACTGCAGTCTGGATCTCCCTTGACGTAATCGTGGGCTTTTTGTTATACCTCGCCAACCTCGACGATTCCTGAGCCAATTTCTCGAAAATGTCATTGATGAAGCTGTTCATTATTCCCATGGCCTTGCTGGAGATCCCGATGTCTGGGTGCACCTGCTTCAACACCTTGAAAATGTAGATCTTGTATGTCTCGATGCTCTTCTTCACCCTCTTCTTCTTCTTGTCACCGGCTGCGGCGGAGCTGCTGTCCTTGGGGAGTTTCTTCCCGGCCTTTGGCTTCTTCTCTGCGGGAGCTTTCTCTGCCGGAATCGTCTTCTTCTCCTCTGCTGGTTTCTTCTCTGCTGCTGCCTTTGGTGCCATTGTTAATTTTCAAGTGATCGGATTAGGGATAAATTGAGAATTGATTGCTCAGATGGATTTTTGAGAATTGATGAACGATGAGAAAAACTGATGGTGGTGTGTATTATTTATAAGAGCTATGGACGTGATTTGATTGGTAGATACTGGTAGGAGTGGATACATGACGTGGAGATATAAAGGCCGTCAGATCCGGAAACATCTGATTTGACACGTGGTAAGAGTGTATTGGTGCGTTCCGTTGCTGATGGATTGCAAGCATGGCACGGAGTTTGAATAATGGCAAGAGAATTGCCAAAGGCGGTGAAACAGCGGGAAAAGTGGAAAACACCAACAAAAATAAAATGCAAAGCCCAATTCTGGTTTTAATACATATTTCCGTCCAAATGCATCCACAACACAATGGATACACACTCGTCATTATCCTTGTTTATTTCGTGGAAACTGAATGAAATGGTTTTCATTTTATTTTAATTTTTCCTTAAATTATTATTATAAGGTAATAGAATAAAAATAAATTCTATTCCTGCGAAATTAAACTATCATTTTCAATAGCTTCGAAAATTGATCGAATGTGATAAAATTGTATAAAAATCGATATATAAAACACACATGCTGGTGGTAAGAAAGAAAAGTAGTGTGGGTGATGTGAGGTGGGGTATGGTATGTGACAAGGTAATGTACATATGTTGGTCGGGTAAAAGGTGGATGGATAATGACGATGCCGGGAATCGCTCAGTCAATAATCCGGTTATATTAACTCCTATGGCAATTAACCCAAGAACAAGCGAGGATCGATGTAAGAGGAGGATGGTATTTGTGTTTATGTTTAGACCGAAATGCATCTTTATTTTCTCGCGCCGCTTTACGATCTAATATATATGCGATTGGAATCGTTTCTACCGTAGCTCTTATGGATCGTTTATATACGAGGTGTCTCGCCCTATTTCTTGTTCAACAAGGATTTTGATTCTTAATCCGTAAGGATTATCTCGTGTAAATCCCTTTGATTTAGGAATAATTATTAATATATTTAAATGACAGGATCTGTGACATTATATTATGTGATTCTTTCCATATCAATCCTATAATTTAGGAACATGTTGAAATAACGGGTAAGGAAAGCTAAGACTGACTTGGGTCGAGCCTCCTTAGGTCATTTCTGATCTGAGCTACATTACCCGACCTCCATCCTTACCGAGCCACATGTGGTGGTAAGTCAAAAAGGACCGAGCTGACCTCCAACCTGGGATTAAGGCTCATGACCTTTATCTTGTCGATTTTGTCTTCATTTATGACTTAGCCAGGGTCGGATTAGCCCTTGCCAGATAAGTTGGGTGGTGTAGGTGTCTCGGATTTTATCTAAGCAAAATAAACAAGTAATAAAATAATCCGGTTTACTCCTGTCAGTGCAGGATCGTAGTATAGTAGTTACAACCGAGTCGAATCACAGGAATCGAGATTGGTCTAGTTCTTAATTTTTCTAAAGGTTGTCACGAAAAATAACTAAAAGCGAAACGAAGAAACAATAAAGCTGAATGAGAGGGTTGTCAATCCAAAGCAAAGAAATATAGTTGCGGACTAAACTAACTAAATAAATCTATTCTATAACTAAAAGAAAAATAAAATTCTAAAATAGCAACGAAGACAAGGCACAAAGATAATTTCAATTGATTTTAACGAAGAACAAGCATTGATCCACCTATCCCGCAACCCTCAATTTCTACTCTGATCGTTTAGTGAAGATTTAATAAAGATGTGGTTCACTTTATCAAAGGTACAATTCTACTCTCGTAGATAATTCGCCTATTAATCTTTCATCTCTCGATCTTAAAGATTAACGCTTCCATAACAAATGTGTAAGATTTCTCAATCTAGCAACCTAGAAATTTAACCTAGCAACTCTCGTTATTTTTAGGTTAAAAATCTAAACTTTACTACGGTGATCTAGGTCTAACAACGATTCTCATCAAACGTTAAACATCAATAAGCAACACATCCATCGATTTAAATTGCATAATCAATAAGAACATAATAAAGATACAAACTTTAAATTAAAACTCACAAACAATCCCAAAGAAGAAATCAAGATGTTGCAGAGACGGTTTCACAAGCTTGTTCCAGAAAACCTCAGATCATCTTCAGAATACGAACGAACGAAAATAAATAAATAAAAAACAAAAGTGGGGCTCGGTCGACCGAGCAAGAGCACTCGGTCGACCGAGTGAAGCTCTGTCTAGGGTTTTGTGCGGCTGAATAATGTGTCTCGTAGGGTTGAAATAACGCTTCTATTTATAGAGTTTTAAGTCGGTTTATGGTATGTCGGTGAAGGGACGCCCGTTTGAAGGGGTTGAACGCCCGTCCAAGGTGTATAAATTTGTCGAGTCGGGCCGAAGCCGGATCGACCTTCGTTCAAAGAATTATCTCAAAACTCAAATCAAGTTACTTCTCCGGACACTCGTCCATACTACTTCAGACGCCCGTCCGGCCCGGACGGAGCAAAGTGACGACGTTCATATCTTCATTCTACCTTCGACTTGCATCTCCTTCCTTCCATTTAATCTTCAATCAAACATCTTTTCAGCTCATTCCTTGCTATGCAAATGTACATACAAGATAATAGAAACGTGCAAAATGTAGAACCATATATATTGATGAAAAATCACTAATAAAATCACGTAATAAGCTCGATTATGCAATTTAATGATTTCCATAAGCATTCTTTCAATAAATCCATTAAACACCTAATTTTCTATAAAAATTAGTAAAACACGAAGGAAATTGTTACTGAAATAAAGTCATATAAACCGTAAAAATCACCGTTAACAGTAGGTAGGGTGGGTGGTGAGAAAAAAAATGAGGTGAGATAGGGTAGGCTGAGTGGTGGAGTAAAGTTGGGTATGGTAAGTGTTGAAATAGTGTCCTCAACCCAATCGGGTTGGACCGGATCCGACCATGTCGGATCATTTCTACTATTTCTTTATGATTATACGTATATAATAGATGGCTTTTATGTTGTCAAATATTTGTAATTTTAAAGAACCAATTATGAATTGTTATATGATGACGTCCTTAGTATTAAACTGTGATAGAGAAACCATGATAGACGATTATGGTTGATTATATCTCTAATCACTTTAATAAGTTTGATACTTAAATATCTCTTAGCTTATGTACTATTAAACAGGGCATTGATAGTACGAACAGACTAGCACGTATTAGATGTCTTATGTCTTTGAGGCCAGTGATAGATCTCGTCTATCAAAGTGTAGTGATACTTGGACTGTACGTGGACATGTATTAGAGAATACGTATGTTAGACTGACCCACTTACACTGTTAAGTGTCACACTATGTGACGGTTGTGTATTTATCCTTAGGACCGGAGTCTGCATGGCATCACGGTGTGGATTGTCATGTTTTGACACTATTGAGGTTTTCCTTAGCCATGGGACGATCATGCGGTAGTGATTGGGTATGATCTTCGAAGCATCACGGAGTATACATGTTAGGTCGCCTGGGAATCGCGTACCCTATGAGTAGGAGTGAATATCCGAAAGGGGCCTTCCCATAAGAAATGTCTAGTTCTCATGAATCTTTGCAAAGTGGGAGTAATTGAGTTATTCTGAGAGAGTTTGGTATCCAGATTATGGGATACGATCAAGATATGATCGTATGGATATTACTACAGCGATATGATTCTATTTACACGCTAACCGAGCACATGAAAGGTAGTAGTCATTACATATTGACTCTTCTGATTATTGGGGGTCATGGACGTGTTGCTAGACGCTATCCATGATCGTTAGAGGTGAAGGGCATTTTCGTAATTGCACCTTATGTCTACGGCCAACATTTTCGTGATTGCACCAAATAAGGAAAGTTCTATCTCAGGACTATAAATGTTATAGTGGTAAATTAATATGGTGGTATTTATTTATTATGAATAAATTAAATACAAGATATTAATTATATTAATTAAAGAATATTCCGGAAGCCAATTAATTGGCAAAAAGGGCGCATGTGACTAGATGTATTAGATACACTTGGATTGTGCAATTAATGAGATTACCATAATATTAATATTGGATATTAATTAAAATTTGGAAAATAGAATTATGGTAATAAGATAAAGATATTAAATATAGGATATTGTCAATATCTAGATTTATTTAATATGAGATATTAAAATAAAAGATATAAATCAATCATAGTGGTTTTCCTTATTTTATTAGGAAAGAATTTTTCTCTTCATCAATCTACTATGAAGTTTCTCCCAATCAGATTGTGCCAATATGGGCGCCACTTTCATCTATATAAGAAAGGGTATGGTATGGTGATAGGTTAAATGGATACCCCACGATCTGCGAGACACCACGATGAAGTGACACCGCAATGCAGAGACACCGTATTGCGAGAGACACCGCGATGAAATGACACGAGATGAAGAGACACGGCGATGAAGTGACACCGCGATGCAATCGACAACGCGATCGCAGTGACCACCCCGATCTGATGACCACCCACGATCACGAGACACACCGATGAAGTGACACCGCAATGCAGAGACACGGCGATGAAGTGACACCGCGATGAAGTGACACCGCGATGCAGTGACCACCCCGATGTAAAGACACCCCCGATGCAGAGACACCGCGATGCAAAGACACCGTGATGAAGAGACACCGTAATGTCTCTTTAGCGTTTAAAAAAAATCACGTCCAGAAAAAAAATAAAAATTTGTGAACACCATTGTAGTGACAACAACATTTTATGCAGTGACATCGATAATCATAGTTGCAGTGACATCAACGATACAGAGACACCGCGATGCAGTGACCACCTCCGATGCAAAGACACCGCGATGCTGTGACCACCATGCAAAGACACCGCGATGAAGTGACACCGCGTTGCATTAACAACCACGATGCATTGTTTAAATTTTGGGATAGGTTATAACAAGTGGCATGCATCATACCCTTTGTTTTCTTGTTTCTTTCACATAATAATAGGAGTTTAAGGTGAAAGATGTTATTATTCATGGAAGGATATGATGCATATTCGGCTAGTACAAGCGCGCTTTACAAAGGCTTTGTACAATAAGGTTTCTCGAATCGTTAGTTAGGCGGCTTCCATTGTGCATCGAGATCTGCGTCGCACCGCCATGTGTACAATGTCTGTTGTTTCACATTACTTGAGCTTTTGGCCTCCATGTAACCAAAACAATAAAACTTCTTCTTCTTTTTCTTTCGTATATCATTGTTTTACTTTAACACATAACAAAATTATAAGTTAGAGAAGCTGTTTCTTCAAATAAAATTCATGTATGTTCAAGACCAAAAAGTTTCACTTTAGAGAACTTCACAAAAAAATGGCTTGCAGACAAAAACAAAATAAAAGTACTGAATGAATAATGTTTAGCTTTTGCCCTTCCCAAAAGAACTTTCTACAACAATAATAATGCTAATAAACAGAAAGTGGACTAAACCATTTATACAATTGAAATTCACAAAAGCAATCAGGTAAAGCTGACCCTATACCCATTACAAAATCATCTCTATGTCTCTTCCACAATTCTGCTTTCAATTCTTCTCCTTTATATAACTGCCAAGCAGCAGATAGACGGCCCGTATCTTCCCTGAATCATAATATCCAATCATGACTTCTTGTTTACTGTTGATCCGGTTACAATACCAATCTATTGAAAAGAGCCTAGCAACAAGAAATGGTGCGACCTCAAGATCTTCATGCTTCTCAAACAACGGGACAACTCGGTGGAGTTTTGACATGGCATTCTCGTTGCGAAAGTTCCACAACAAGCACATCGGATGTGGCGTTAGCCATTGAAATTATATAACGGATCTTTTCGAATTTATGCCTAGCAATAGTAGCATTAGAGAGCATTCTCCATGGAAAGCGACTTCCCAACCTCCGTCGGTGGTGTGTAGATTCTGTTGCTCCATTTGCCTCGGTATCGTGTGTTTCAAATCTGAAAATAATTTTCCCCATCCGGTACAATACTTCTCAGCATTCTCTCAAAATTTTAGGGGAGAAGTCGCCCTGACATTACCGCTAGCCGATTGAAAAGAAGAAGGGGGAAAAGAAGGGGGATGAAAGGAAGAAGATGGGTTCAAGGCGAGAACGTTTTATTTATTTAATCGATAATCAATGATATTATGTATTAGATAGGGGTAATATAGGAAAGTTAAATAAAATATGTCCTTATAAACAAATAAGATTTAAGGGTGTCCTAAATACCAATTAAGTATTCAAACTAGTCATTATAAACAAATATCTAATAAAACAAACAAACTCTTTCACACACACACACACACACACACACACACACACATATATATATATATATATATATATATATATATATATATATATATATATATATATATATATATATATATATATTACACACACATGTACATATCTCTCTATTCTCTGTTTACATGTACTTGAGAATATGTCTTTTATTATGGAGACTTTAATGTTGTTGACATTATTCTCGAGACTTTTATGCGATTGACCATCGATAAAGATTCTGCAAAATCTAATTCCTATCATTGTAGATCAAAATCCCCTCGTTGTATGTGTTGTATCTCAGTAAATATAACATGCACCAATGCCAACTGAAGCATATCACTTACAATACAAGGCATAAAGTTTTATTGATCTTATACAAGTATTATACAAGTCTCTTACATCGTTTTATCAAGCTACATTGCAAGATCAAAATACACAAATCATGAAGACATCAAGAAACCATCAAAACTTGATCAAGATTGTCTTCGTGTGATACAAGTTTGATACATTATTTATCTTGCTTGTAAAAGGGGCTTTTCTAAGATTGAAGAAGGGTATTGTTCACACTGCCAAAGCTAAGGCTTTGTTTTATATTCTCTGAACTCCAATTAGGCTTACACTGTTTATCTTAAGTTTTGTTTTGAGAAATCAATGACAAACTATCTATTTTGTTCAATTTGCATGTTTATAGTGTGTTGCAAAGCACGTTTGAGACTAAGGTGTTGGTCTTAAACAACTCGTTCTTCTAGAGGAACAATCAAAGTATCATAAGCAAGTTGTGACACAGTTGCTTTGGAATCATTTTGGCACTTTATTGAAGATATAACACTGGCTTGGTGAATTGCTTCGAGGTGTAAACTCTCCCGTTGTAACATTTGTAGATGAATAAAAAGAACCATACTAAAGGGAGGATTACAAATTCGGGGTCACAACTTGGCACATGATTGACTGTAGATATGGTTTTCATACTATCTTGTTGGAACTTGTCTAAATCATGACATCTCTACCTTTTGCAATTTACATTGCTTTGGTTGAATGCTTTGAATGTTGATTTACTGCCATATCTCTTGATCCAATCATATTCAATCACTTGTATCACAAGTTTATTATAACTAGCCCGAATCATCTACAATATGATCAAAGTGTCTTTGCTTTGCTGATCTAACCTAATGAGTTTGATCCATCTTTTTATTATAGACTTGTATTCAATTGGATAAAGATCTAGCAAATGCTACACTATCATATAACCCGCATTTAATTAACCATTTGATTTTTGATCGAAGCTCATACATTGAGAATTAGATTAACTGCACTACTTATCTCTTGAGACAAACTTTTGAGGAAAGTTTTTTATTCCAAGTGTTTTGTCGAAAACCATTCATCCATCTATGGTCATTGTTTGGACTTTAAAGATCACATCAATGACTACTCAAAGATTATGAAACATCCGGTTTAATCCACTACATAACACTTATCACGAATCCCGAATAAGCAAGCGAGCGGTACATTACCGCTTCTCTTAACAAACAAGAAAGAACAATGGCTAAAAGAAGTTGTCCGTATAAGATAGTTCGACGGCGTTGAACATGCAAGAGTTTCCACCACTATTGACTAGTATCGTTAGGCCATTTATCTTGATATACACAACATTATATATCTAATATTAAGGAAATACTACGATCAGGTCGATCTGAAAAGAAGCTGGGCGGTTCGATTCTGAATTAGATCAATATTAAAATAATAACAATTGTTGGATTGATTTGACGCACTATTACTATTGTGTACAATAAAAAATATTTTAACCTCTCAAACAGGTAAACGGTCATCCATTAAACACAAAAATAAAAAAACAAAACAATCACCAATCACGTTTTTTTTTTTCATCACAATTTTTTTTGGTCCTACAGTTTCTTCACCATGGCTTGCTGCTTCTTCTTCTTTTTTTTTTTCTTTTTTTTTTTTTTTTTTCAATTTCCACATTCGTATACTTTCATTGTTCTCTTTTTCTTGTACCCTTTTTTTTTTCCTTCAAAATTCTTGTTCTTCCATTATATTTCGATGTTCTTTAATTTCGTTTCGGATGATTCCGCACAACGAATTGGTATCAAAGCCATCGTTTGTTCAGAAACCCGACACAAGAAATTGCTCAAAATCGATTTCTATTTATTCCATTGAATAGTTCTAGACTTTTAGAGTCCAACGCAACAAACGGTGCGAAAAACGGAACTTGAAATTGCTAGATATCATTGGTCAAAGTTGTTGTTTTTTTTCTTATTGTTTGCAGAATTACCGGGTGAAGAAGACAGGTTTGACCCGCCCGTTGACCCGACCCGGTTTAGGAGATTAAATGATTGATTAGATGTGTTATTGTACACATTAACTATGGTGTTCTAAAAAAATATCCAACGTACATGATTATTTATAATTTTTTCAACTAAGCGAAGATTAAAAACCTGATGATTAAAAGCTGGGTATGTAATTATTCTCCAATATTATTATAAGAGCATGTCTCCACTCAAATATGTAAATTATGTATTGACGACTTTTATTACTATTAGTTCGAAAATGATGATTTCAATTTAATATTAGAGTTATTTAGAAGTTTCTCGTACAAATTTATTATTATTATTATTATTTTTAGAGTGGTACAAAATTAATTTTCAATACATGACAAATACATGGGCTAGAAATTAGTATAATTTTTTTAAGCGAATAAACACTTATGATTTAACCCAAAATAAGGAATTGACCTTAGCAAATTTTCAAAAGCGAATTGAAATATCGGGCGGGAAACGCACAGGAGCAAATGTTTATTCAAGCTGACGCGCCAAAAATTCAAAACTTTCGCTCTACACTCCTATTGGTCCATTACGAAAAAGCGAGGATCGATACAAAAACTATTCACAGCCGTGGATTATGTATCTAATCCAACGGTGGTCACAATTACATACCCGGATTCACAAATCAACCACGCTCACTATAAAAACACAAAGGCCCCTCCACTTTCTCTTCATCGCATTCAAATCCATTTCTTCAATTTCACCATTTCTCATCGTTGTTTAATTTTAAGCTATCAATCATCAATGGAGGCTGGTGGCAAGTCAAAGAAGGGTGCCGGAGGAAGGAAAGCAGGTGGTCCAAGGAAGAAGGCCGTCACACGCTCTGTCAAAGCTGGGTTGCAATTTCCGGTCGGTAGAATCGGTCGGTTCTTGAAGAAAGGTCGCTATTCTCAACGTGTTGGTACCGGCGCCCCAGTTTACTTGGCTGCCGTCCTTGAATACCTAGCTGCTGAGGTAAGTATTTACCATCTATTGATTTATCCTCAGAATGACTTATTTTCTCGTTTGAATCTGAGATTCTGATTGTCGTCTTTAATTTGATATAGGTATTGGAGTTGGCTGGAAATGCAGCAAGAGACAACAAGAAGAGCAGGATAATCCCAAGGCATTTGTTGCTGGCTATTAGGAATGACGAGGAGCTTGGAAAGCTTTTGGGAGGAGTGACAATTGCTCATGGCGGCGTGTTGCCCAACATCAACCCTGTTCTGTTGCCGAAGAAGGCAGATAAAGCTGAAACCGAACCTAAGTCTCCTAAAAAGGGCGTCAAGTCCCCTAAGAAAGCTGCTGCTTAAACTTAAGATTGGTTTTTTTGTTTTTGTTTTTGGGGGTTACATTTAGATGATCTAAGTTTTAGGCCTTCTTTTTTGTTTTGGTTAATCAAGGGTTGAAGATGTGTATGTAATGATGGATCTCTGATGGTTAATTTATCCCTGTCTGTAGTTTTGTTAGTTATTGGGAAGGGTATGCTGATTTAAATGCCTAGTTTGTATCAGTTATTTATGATCAATGAATTGAACATTTTGTTCAAATCTCTGCTTTTGTCTCTTTTTCTTTCTGTTTGTCAAATTTACCCAGCTTTGACAAATCTATTTTTGATTCAATTATATCATCATTAAGCATATATGCGAAGATTGTGGTTATAATAGGAAACTGTGTGACTGAACCATCAATTTACCTTGAAATTAATTAATTGAGGGAGTAAGTAAAAAAACAAAACTTCCCCTTGGGAAACAGAAATTGATGTATTGGACTTTTTGAGACCCAAAAGGTAAAAGCATACATACTATACTGTTGCATTGATCGAAATGGTTTTCAATCACCTGAGGAATCTAAGGTGAAGGGTCGTGAAAGACTTTGATACTATTTAAGAAGCTCTCTAACTTCCTTCCAGAATATTATGGCATAGGAAAGAAGCTATCTAACATCCAAATCTCGGAATCCGAAACCACCCAAAACTTTTGGTGTATAAAAATCAGCCCATGCTTCTTGATGCACCTTTTACCAACAATGAACATCAACGAAGATATATGATCTCCCTGACGAATCCCTCTAAATCCATTTTAAGTAGGGGATGGAGATTCGTTAATAAGTACATGGAAAGAGGCTTTTGAAAGACAATTCATAATGGGATTCACCAAATGCTCATGAAATTTCATATCGAGCATAATCTTTTGGATAAAGGCCACTTCACTCTATTGAAACTTGAAAGTCTTGGCCATGTCCAAATTTAATGCCATATGATTACTACACCTTTGGGCCACTTGTTTTCATATAATGTCGGGGACCATTAGACCTCCTCCTCCCCCCCTTTTTTTTTTTTTTTTTACTTTTATTTACATTTGGTGCAAAATTTTAAGTGTGAATGAGCCAAAAATACATTTTTCAATCTGAAAAATAAATAAATATGTAAATTTTTTTTTACTTATAAAAAGACAAAAAATTTAGGCCAAACAAAATCTTTCTTACTATACAAATAGATGCACGCGCCCAGGCTCTGAGCAAGTCTTTTTTATATTTTTTTCAAACAACTGTAACTTTTGATTTAGAACTACAATCATCAAAATTCTTTAACTAAAATTCATATTTTTTCCTCTTCATTTTGAGATCTTATACGATACCCATCCGACATAAATTTTGAAAGACGAAAAAATATTTGCGTGAAAAGAGAAGAGAGGACCAAGGAGAAGAGAGAATCGCGTGAAAAGTAAGCGCATAAATATTCGACAATTAATGTCGCACGTAATGTGAAGAAAGGGCAAAACAGACCGGACACATTAATTTTGTCCTTAATGCAATTAAAAAAATAAAGGTGGATTAAAGCTTAATTTCAATATGAAAAGTGAATTTATACATAATTTTTTTTCAATTTTAAAGATGTCATATGGCTTTAAAAAAATGAAAAAAGTCGAATCTAATTTTTCCCCCTAATGGTGTGCTCAAAAAACCCAATCCATTCTCACATGTAATGCATATGTGGATGTTCAAGATTGGTTGGAATTTGTAGAGAGATTTTATTAATATACTGTAGATGACATCATTGGTAATGGTTGTAAATTTTTTTCTACTTTTAGCTTTGTGATGGAGAGAGAAAAAAACTAAATGGAAAAGAAAATGGTATTTAAGTAAATAAAATAAATAAAATAAGTAGTGTTTGGTGTTTTTTGTCATAGACAATTGTTTACATGATTATCTAAATATAGATAATAGAAATGATAATGTCTAAAAAAAAGCTCTCTACATTGCTACAATTATTTTCCATTAGCTGAATTGAGTATTCTACAGTTCTACTATGATAAAAAGAAAAAAAGAATATCTCAAAAAAAAAAAAAAAAAAAAAAAAGCTTATTATGGCTGCTCTTTGTAAATAAAGAATATATTAAATTCACACGTCAAACAAGTCTGAATCTCCCTTTTCCTATAATTATAAAAAAAAAAAAATTGTTGCTTTTTTTAAGGGACTTTTTTTTGAGGCCGGCGGCATTTTCCCAATAATTAACCTAAAATAATGAAATTTTCAAAAAGCGAACTGAAAAATAAGGCGGTAAACGCACAGTAGCAAATTTTTATTCAAGCTGACGCGCCAAATTATTGCTCTACACTCTCATTGGTGCATTTAAAAAAGACGAGGATCTATACAAAACTATTCTCAGCCGTTGATTATTTATTAATCCAACGGATTTCACGTGCTCACACTCGGATTAACAAAAGAACCGAACCGAGCGAGCATCCTTTATAAAAGCACAAAGAAAAGCCATCAGCTTTTTCATTCAAAATCCATATCTTCCTCAATCGATTCATTCACCAAAGTTCCACCCTTTCGTTTTAAGACTCAATCAATCAACCATCCATGGAAGCAGGCGGCAAAGGCGCTGGAGGAAGGAAAGGAGGTGGTCCTCGGAAGAAGGCCGTCACTCGTTCAACCAGAGCCGGTCTCCAGTTTCCGGTCGGTAGAGTTGGCCGGTTCCTGAAGAAAGGTCGCTATGCTCAACGAGTTGGAACTGGTGCTCCGGTCTACCTGGCTTCTGTCCTTGAATACCTAGCTGCTGAAGTAATCCTTTATATTTCTTTATCGTTTGAATCGCTTACTTATTTTTAGTCTGAAATCTGAGATTTTAATCGTCTTAATATGAATATAATATAGGTATTGGAGTTGGCTGGAAATGCAGCAAGAGACAACAAGAAGAGCAGGATAATCCCAAGGCATTTGTTGCTGGCTATTAGGAATGACGAGGAGCTTGGAAAGTTGTTGGGAGGAGTGACAATCGCTCATGGAGGTGTATTGCCTAACATTAACCCAGTTTTGTTGCCGAAGAAGAGTGAAAAGGGTACCACCACCGAACCCAAATCTCCCAAAAAGGCCACCAAGAAGGCTGCTGCTTAGATTTGCATCAATGACTGTTCTGCTAATTAGTTTTTATTACTTTTTCTTAATTGATTGATGATGGTTGAAAGTGTGCATTGTAGTAGACGATGAATCTCTCAGTTCATTCAACTGGTTTTTATAGGAGTATTATGGTATTTTACAAGGAAGGAAGGATGTAGAGATTTAAATGCCTGGTGTGGTGTTACCAATGAATATATTGTTTTGTTTGTTCTCAGTTTCTCTCTGTTTATTTATTTATTTATCACAACATGTATTGATTCCTTTTTTGCATTTTCTTGTGTTAAATGCATCGAGTATGATTTCTATGATTGAATAAAATTCAGTTAACTAAAATTCAGTTAACATGTATAGCGCTTTATAGATCATTCTAGAGAACAGATAGCAAATGTAAAAAAAACTATACATGGAGCATAATTGGAGAATTTCTAATACAAAAAAAATAAAATACTATCATATTTAGACTTCCTTATCATACGAGCTTGTGGCCTTGCGGTAATAGCTGCTGAGCGGCGAGTGATATTACAGGATGAACCCGTAGCTGGTATCAGGAGGAGTGATATTGATCTCAACAGTGTCAAGGTCAAGTACTTACAAAATTTGAATATAGTTGTGGAACAAATATAACCCCTCCATGGACATTGTCCAACTACAGCCACCTCGATGTTCCTTCAAACTGATCTCGCAACAACTCGTATTTCTTCACCTCTGACAAGGAAAGTGAAGGAGAAAGCTCTTCTAATACCTTCAACACATATATAAATACATCAACCGAAACCCATCATTTGTCTTTAAGGTAAGAAACTATGTAGAAACACAACACAATGTTTCAATAGATTCAACACACACAAAGACACACTTTGTATTAGAAAGCTTTGTTCACAAGCTTCTTACTTTGGTTGTTACAATTACAATGATGAACAAGGCTATTTATAGCCAAATACACAAAGTGTAAACACTAGTTAGTCAACAATTAAAACTACACATGTTGTAATCTTTTGTCAAAGTTATCAATTTTGACTCTCTCAGATCAATTGTAGGCGTAAAGACACCATCATTGATTTTGAGTTATGGTTCACAAACTATATCCCTAGGATTTAAATTTGAATTTATGCACCAACCAATTCTAACCTTTTTCCACGCTGCATTACCGTCGAATGAATCAACGGCTAAATATATGTTGTGTGTGAATTCGACATAATCAACCATTTGTGTATGTAGTCTTAGGCAACTTGTTATACTAGACTTACCTCTAAATTAATCTCAATATAACTATAACTGGTTTAACGAATTCATGATTTTACACTTCTGGAACAATTTTTTGACCCTCTGCTTACCCAAGCAACATCAATGCAACTTATCCCAATAGCTGCAATACTAATCCCACATTAGAAGAATAACCCCCTATTTACTCAAATGTTAAATATTCTCACCTCCAAGACTCTTGCATTTGTTCCAGATTGATTTATGCTTCTTGCCTAATGTCATTATAAAGGATATTCTTCCTGAAATACCTCGACTCTCTGTAAAGGAATCTTTAGTGGAACCCACACTAATTTTACCGTGGTGGCACTATTGTAACAATCGTGTGTTTCACAATCTCCTTTCAAAAAAAAAAAACAATCGTGTGTTTCACAATCGATTCTAAAGTTGAGAATCGATGATTCTAAAGTTGAGAATCGACTTTCCATTGGTTGATTGTCACAATCGACCGGGTAAAAGTAGTATAAGTTGATAATATTATTAAGTACTGTATATAATAATAATATCATTAACCTATATCCTTGGTTATTACCCCTTAAGTTACTGTTTTTGGCTCTTTAATTAGGCGGCTATTGTAGTATTTCCTTGTCTTAATTAGCTGTTATGTATTAATGAGGTAGATTACCTCAACAACCCATTTGTTAGGCTGGTAGTAGTTTACTTTTCAGCTTTATAAACAGAGCTTGTAAATCCCGTAGAGATCAAGTCGGATTTGAAACTTTCTCTCTCTCTCTACTACTTTCTCTCCCCCCACTAGAAACTTCTCGACAAGTCTCCAGCCAAGTGCACCGTTTTGACGCCGGCGGCCTTGGCTGCCGGCGTCCATCCCCTTTTTTATTTTTGTTTCTTTTCTTTGTTGTCTCTTTTCCTATCTCTCCCTTTTGGAGCTATCATTGTCTCTTCTTCTTTGCTTTCCTCTATCGGCCTTAGATCCTTCTCCTCCGGTGATTGTAGATCGGGCTTGCTATGTTGATTCTCTGTTCTACTGATGCTGGGTGGTCGTTTCTGCGGTTTATGGAGTTGGTGGTGGCTGTGTGTTGGCTCTTCTGCCGGTTTGCTAGTAGCCGTTGGTTGCTCTCTCTGGTTCAGTGCTGCTTTCGTTGCCATGGCGCTGTACCTCGTGGCGATTAGCGGTGTCTTGCTTCTCTGGTGGTGGAGTCTATGGCGTTGGTGGACGATGGTAGCTTTTTGTTTGTTGGGCGATAGGATTTGTTTGTTGTTGCTGTTTTTTCTTTGTGTTTTGTTTGTTGTCATTTGATGGATGGACCCGGGGGTTTCGTGTCAGTTGGCCAGCTTATCGGATTTTGTCCGGAGATTTATTCTTTGGCTCTGCACTCCCTGGCTTTTCTATCTATTACTTGGCGTTGTTGTTGTTGTTCTGTTGTTGTTTTTCTGGTTTTAGTGCCGGGTTGGTCCGGTTGTTGTAAGTACCGGATAATACCGGTTTTTGTCAGTCCCGGGTTTTTCCGGGCTTTTGTTAATACAAGCTTTCGTTTCTGTGGAAAAAAAAAAACAGAGCTTGTAATTTCTCTTTGTTTAATCAAGTAAGAGAGCAAATTAGCTTCTCATTCTCTTCTTCTAAAATCTACATAGTATCGTAGCTGCTTTTTTTCTTTTCCGAAGAGCTCTTCTTCTTCTTCTTCTTTCTGGACTCTTTTTTTAACCCTCGCCTTGATGGACTCTCGAGACTACCTCTCGCAACAACAAGCAGGCGTCCTTATCACGATCAATGGGAGGATTAGAAAATTCGACTCTTCGATTACCGCCATGAAGTTAAATGGTGCCAACCATTTGCAATGGGCTCACCATGCGTGTGTATGTATATTCTTGGGCGTGGGAAACTTGGCTACCTTAATGGATCTATCAAAGCTACAGAAGATAAGAGTCCGATGCATACTACACTTGGGAAACCGAGAATGCAACCAAGAAATAGGGCAAGTGGCTATCAAAAGAGAGCTATCAAGAAGGTTGAGCAAAGAACAACTTTTTGGATCAAGAGATAGGGCAAGTCCACTTGTTTCACCCTCTTTAGATCCATTTGGCAAAATGTAGCGAAACATACTCTCGATAAGGGTAATTTTGCTCAAGCCATTGGCATTAGAACCGATCTTAAAGAAATCAAATAAGGTACCTTATATGTCACCAAATACTTCAACTCTCTGAAGAGACCATGGCAAGAGTATAACCAAATGACCATCATTGAATGGGACTCGCCTTGGAGATGCAGAAATTTTCAAAAGCGGTTGAAAAAGATAGGGACTTTGACTTCTTAAAGTGGCTATCTATGATGCAACCAGAGAAAGAATTGTAGCTCAAGTCCTCTATCATCTATTCAAGAAGCTTTTGGAACAATTAGAAAAGAGGAGAGCGAAAAAAGGAGTGATGGGGATCTGCTTTGCCAACTCCAGGAGGAGAACACCTGCCTTGGTTGCTCACAACTCAAATTTTGCAATGGCAAGTGGTTATCAAAAAGAGCTATCAAGAAGGTTGAGCAAAAGAACAACTCATGGTGTGACCACCGCAAAAAGAAAGGACACACTAAGGATAATCTTTGAACCTTCATGGAAACCTCCCATTTACGAAGAACATGAATTACAAAAGGGCAACAATCGGACTATCAAAAGCAAGCATTTAATGCTACTAAACATACCTCTATTTTCTCGAGAGCTGATTGAAGCCTTCAATCAATCTGGCCGATGAAGGATGCAAGGATGTAAACCAGACACCTCTGTTGGAGCGAATTCTCTCATAATGGTAATAACACCTGGATCATCGACTCTGAGCATCCATTCATATGACAAGTGATACCTCTCTCTTTAGTTGTTACCATTCCACTAAGAAGCAACATTTTGTGAAAATGTTGATGGGACATGTTCAAGGGTCGAAGGAATAGCACTTAGGCAATCGCCGAATCACTCGATAACCTAATTCTTGAATCGTGTTATATGTCCCAAATCTATCTTGCAATCTTTTCTCTCACAAGAAATTCACTAAGGATAGAAAGTGTATAGTTAACTTTTATCCTACCTATGGTGTGTTTCAAGAGATGGAGTCTTGGGAGAGGATTGACAAAGTGATAGGAAGTGCGAAGGTCTTTATATGGAGATAAGATCATGATCAAAAGGTCACTGTGTTTACGAGGATTCTACTAAGTGTAACAAGATTAGGCTTTTGCATTGGCGTTTAGGGCATCTACTTTCTATTCTTAACTTTACCTCAATCTCAAGGTGCTAGATTCTTTCATGTCGATGCTCTTAGTTCTTCCAGCTACCTACCCACAAGAAAACTCTCACTATTACAGCTTATTGAGTCACTTCTTACTCACTAAAGATTGCGGATTCACCGATCACTCAAACGACAAATCTTTATATACTTAAAACTTTTCAATGCATCCAGGCATTATATCCTTTTACTCAAAAGCTTGTAATACCGTTTAACACGATGAGCTTATTTCTATGCAGATTTCTTTAGTTAATGTTATTTCTTATGTCTATCATCCGAACAACTTTATGGTACTTCCATTCATAATAAGCTTCTTAATTCAAAATCAACCTTAAATCTAATAATATGGAGGGTTCCACTCAAAACTTCGATCAGGGCTATACAACCGGATACCCTAAGAATGATTATAAAATAAGTATATGTCCATAACTAGGTAACTCACACAAAAACTGATTGAGACTCATACATTCACTAAGTATTGCCTAGGTAGATCAAGCTACGGCAAGACGAAAAAATTGTTAAACCATTTGTACAAATAAAAGAGGCACTTCGAGATAACTAAAGGAACTATGAGTACTACATACTTCATTTGAAAGAAAACTTTGAAAAGTTAGTTTCATTAAGTATTTTACTTTTTAAACACCAAGGGCTCGACCGATCTAGAAAGAGAAGTTATGCAAAATGTTTCTTTTGTTTGAATTAATCAGGTGACCTTTTGGCTAACGTACTTTACATTGTAACTCAAAATAGTATGGCGGTATCAAAATTATGTAAAAAAAAATCCTTTTCAAACTAATTTTTGTTAATCAATGACTTTGACAATCATAAGAGTATGAATGGAATTCTAGGGTGTCCTTCAAAATAAAGTGTAGAAGAATAAGGGCATTTCATCAATTATGGTTGATTAGGGTTAAAATATTTAAAGGAGTTGACCTTTCCTGTTTTAAATTATTCTCAATGATTTTCTGTTTTGTTTTTCGCTTCTACTTTAATTGTAAATTGATTCTGATTCCTAAAATCAAGGAGTCCTAATCAATTAGTTGTCTAGGCTGTTTATCCTATTTAAATAAGTGGTCTAACTCATTGTAAAGTACAATTTTCAGAATAATAAAATATCTTTCTCCCTTTTATCTCTGTTAACATGGTATCAAAGCTAGAGGCTACGCTAAAACCCTAGATATAAGAATATGTATCTCGAGCCGCCATGGCTAGTAAGTTGAGCAATGGCTCATCCAATCAAGGAGCCGGAACCACTTGGACCAGAGACGAGGGAAACACAACCAGTCTCAACGAAGTCTAAGATCTTAAATAACTAAGTGTGTATTTGATACATCATACTAACGTCTGGTTTTATAGGGTGGTCATGTCATTCTCATACCTAGGATGTTGCATACTCTTCTTAACCCTCCCATCCTACACCAACTAAAACGATCACTTATCTCTACCTCATATAAGCGAGTTTACCACCTAACATGATTGGACCGTCTCTAACGACCCTCATTATATCTCTTGGTGCCGGTTAGAAATGTTCATGCATGACCGACGATAATGTTGGCTCAAAACATTATTTAACAACAATTATCATAAAGCAATGAAGGTTATCCACGCGTCATTTGGAATTCCTAATGTAAGTTCATGCTTATTTACTCAGAACAACCTTCCTGATCAAATACTTAGTTTAACCCTTATAACCAAAGTTTTAGGTTACCCACCGCATATTGATGGTAAAACACCTCAACTATTACGCGACAATACCAAACTCTCGAAGAGAGGGGACTTACATGAATTTCTTCTTTTTCAATGTTCCGAATGGTCTAAAATTTCAGCATAAAACTACTTTCTATTCTTAACTTTATCTCAATCTCTAAGTGTTAGATCCTTTCATGCGATGGTTACTACTCTCGCTTCTTCCAGCTTACCTACCCACAAGAAAACTCTCGCTATTACGATTCTTGAATCACTTCTTACTCACTAAAGATTGTGGATTCACCGATCACCAAACGACTAATCTTTATATACTTAAAACTTTTCAATGCATCAAGACATTATATCCTTTTACTCAAAAACTCGTAATACCGTTTAACACGATGAGCATATTTTTATGCATTTCTTTATTTAATTTTATCTCTTATGTCTATCATTCGAACCACTTTATGGTACTGCCATTCATAATAAGCTTCTTAATTCAAAATCAACCTTACATCTAATAGGAAGGGTTCCGCTCAAAACTTCGATCAAGGCTATACAACCGGATACCCTAAGAATGATTATAAAATATGTATACGTCCATAACTAGGTAACTCGCACAAAACCGATTGAGACTCATACATTCTCTCGAGTATTGCCTAGGTAGATCTAGCTACAACAAAGACGAACAAATTGGTAAAGCATTTGTACAAATAAAAGAGGCACTTTGCAAAAAAACTAAAGGAACTATGAGTATGCATACTTCATTTCAAAGAAAACTTTGAAAACATAGTTTCATGAAGTATTTTACTTAGCTTCACCATGCTCGATTGATCTAGAAAGAGAAGTTATGCAAAAGGTTTCTTTTGTTTGAATTAGTCAGTGTCCTTTTGGCTAACGTGCTTTACATTGTAACTCAAAATAGCATGGCGGTATCAAAATTACGTAATCCTTTTCAAACTAATTTCTGTTAATCAATGACTTTGACAATCATAAGAGTGTGAATGGAATTATAGGATGTCCTTCAAAAGAAATAACTTGGGTAATAACATACCTGGTTTGAAAAATTGCAAGAAGTGATGTAAATTCAAAACATATATTTTTGAATCAAGTTGAGAAATCGTCTTCATGTTCTATTGAAAAACCTGAATACAAAATAATTAAAGAACAGGCTACAACTCTATTTGTAAAAAATTTCAAGTCAAATAGGTCTTGCATGAAAAACTAAAAATGGTACCCGATTCAAGATATATATGACCAACACATTAAATTGGAAAACTCATTAAATAAATTTCTCAAGAAATCGCTTCCCTCTAATTTGTGTAGAGCGACCAAAAAAGATTTACTCGACATTCCTACCACCACACACACTTAAAAACAGTGTACTTATTAAAAATTCTTTAAGTATTCCTCATTAAGCCGCTTAATAAATTGAGGAACAAATGGTAAGGTACCGAATTGCAAACTTTATGGTTGGTGTCACCAAAAGATCGTGGAAAATATGATTGGTTGGTAAAACCCTCAATGTAAACCCATCAAGAAATTATCTTGACTTTGAAACTTTCAAATCTGGTTTGAAGAAGTCACTTCGCCACCAATCTACAAAGACATTTTAAAAATCTTTTCTTTGATTCACCACTTCTCTTATTAGAAAAAGTTATTTCAAAATCTCAACGATGTCTAAGGTCTTAAATAACTTAGGGTTAATCTCATACATCCGGTTTTATAGGGTGGTCGTGTCATTCTCATACCTAGGAGGTTTGCATACTCTTATTAACCCTCATCCGACACCAACTAAAACGCTCACTTATCTCTACCTCATATGAGCGAGTTTACCACTCGAACATTATTGGACCATCTCTAACGACCTCGGCTATCTCTTGGTGCCGGTTAAACCATGTTCATGCATGACCAACGATAACGTTGACTAAAAACATTATTTAAGAACAATTATCATAAAGCGTTGAAGGTTATCCACGTGTCATTTCTAATTCCTAGTGTAAGTTCATGCTTATTTACTCAGAACAACTTTCTTGATCAAATACTTAGTTCAACCCTCATAACCAAAGTTTTAGGCAACCCACCACAAATTGCACTTATTGTTGATAAAACACCTCAATTATTACACGACAATACCAAACTCTCGAAGAGAGGGGACTTACATGCATTTCTTCTTATTCAATGCTCTGAATGATCCAACATTTAAGCATAAAACTACTTTCTATTCTTA
Organism: Gentiana macrophylla; assembly: GCA_026214975.1. Classification (NCBI taxonomy): domain Eukaryota; kingdom Viridiplantae; phylum Streptophyta; class Magnoliopsida; order Gentianales; family Gentianaceae; genus Gentiana; species Gentiana macrophylla. Next base: position 162,474,478 of record CM047805.1, read on the forward strand.
ACTTTACCTCAATGTCTAGGTGTTAGATTCTTTCATGCTGATGGTTACTACTCTCAGTTCTTCCAGTTACCTACCCACAAGAAAACTCTCACTATTACAGTTATTGAGTCACTTCTTACTCACTAAAGATTGCGGATTCACCGATCAGCTCAAACGACAAATCTTTATATATACTTAAAACTTTTCAATGCATTAAGACAATATATCCTTTTACTCAAAAAGCTTGTAATACCGTGTAACACGATGAGCATATTTCTATGCAGATTTCTTTAGTTAATGTTATTTCTTATGTCTATCATCCGAACAACTTTATGGTACTTCCATTCTTAATAAGCTTCTTAATTCAAAATCAACCTTACATCTAATAGGGAGGGTTCTGCTCAAAACTTCTATCAGGGCTATACAACCGGATACCCTAAGAATGATTATAAAATAAGTATATGTCCGGCCATAACTAGGTAACTCACACAAAAACTGATTGAGACTCATATATTCACTAAGTATTGCCAAAGTAGATCAAGCTACGGCAAGACGAAAAAATTGTTAAACCATTTGTACAAATAAAAGAGGCACTTCGAGAAAACTAAAAGAACTATGAGTACTGCATACTTCATTTCAAAGATAACTTTGAAAACTTAGTATCATGAAGTATTTTACTTTTTAAACACCAAGGGTATCCCTTCACCATGCTCGACTGATCTAGAAAGAGAAGTTATGCAAAAGGTTTCTTTTTGTTTGAATTAGTCAGGTGACCTTTTGGCTAACGTACTATACATTGTAACTCAAAATAGCATGGCGGTATCAAAATTACGTAAAAAAATCCTTTTCGAAACTAATTTCTGTTAATCAATGACTTTGACAATCATAAGAGTGTGAATGGAATTCTAGGATGACCTTCAAAAGAAATAACTTGTGTAACAACATACCTGGTCTTAAAAATTGCATGAAGTGATGTAAATTCAAAACATATATTTTTGAATCAAGTTGAGAAATCGTCTTCATGTTCTATTGAAAAACATGAATACAAAATAATTAAAGAACCGGCTACAACTCCATTTGAAAATATGTAAAGCCAAATAGGTCTTACAAGAAAAACTAAAAATGGCCACATTGAAAAACCATATATTATTTACTTGAGCACTACTAATAACATCATTTCAAGATATATCTGAAAAATACATTAAATTGGAAAACTCAATAAAAAAAATTTGTCAAGAAATCACTTCCCCTAAAATTTGTGTAGAGCAGCAATAAAAAGATTTACTCGACATTCCCTACCACATACACTTAAAAACACTGTACTTGTTAAAAATTCTTTAAGTATTCCTTATTAAGCCGCTTAATTAATTAATGCACAAATGGTAAGGTGCCGAATTGAAAACTTTATGGTTGGTGTAACCCAAAGATCGTGGAAAATATGATTGGTTGGTAAAACCCTCAATGTAAACCCGTCACGAAATTATCTTTACTTTGAAACTTTCAAATATGGTTTGAAGAAGTCACTTCGCCAATCAGTTTACAAAGACATTTTAAAAATCTTTTCTTTGATTCACCACTTCTCTTATTAGAAAAAGTTATTTCAAAATGTCAATGAAGTCTAAGGTCTTAAATAACTCAGGGTTTATCTCATACATCATACTTACATTTGGTTTTATAGGGTGGTCCTGTCATTCTCATACCTAGGAGGTTTGCATACTCTTATTAACCCCCATCCTACACCAACTAAAACGATCACTTATCTCTACCTCATATGAGCGAGTTTACCACTGAACATTATTGGACCATCTCTAACGACCCTCGGCTATCTCTTGGTGCCGGTTAAACCATGTTCATGCATGACCAACGATAACGTTGGCTTAAAAACATTATTTAACAACAATTATCATAAAGCAATAAAGGTTATCCACGTGTCATTTCTAATTCCTAATGTAAGTTCATGCTTATTTACTCGTAACAACTTTCTTGATCAAATACTTGGTTTAACCCTCATAACCAAAGTTTTAGGTTACCCACCACTTATTGCACTTATTGTTGATAAAACACCTCAACTATTACACGACAATACCAAACTCTCGAAGAGAGGGGACTTACATGCATTTCTTCTTATTCAATGCTCCGAATTGTAAACTTTATGGGTGGTGTCACCAAATGATCGTGGAAAATATGATTGGTTGGTAAAACCTCAATGTAAACCCATCAAGAAATTATCTTTACTTTGAAGCTTCCAAATCTGGTTTGAAGAAGTCACTTCGCATGATCAAATTACATAGACATTTAAAAATCTTTTCTTTGATTCACCACTTCTCTTATTAGAAAAAGTTATTTCCAAATCTCAACGAAGTCTAAGGTCTTAAATAACTAAGTGTTTATCTCGATACATCATACTTACGTCTGGTTTTATAGGGTGGTCTGTCATTCTCATACCTAAGATCTGCATACTCTTATTAACCCCCCATCCTACACCAACTAAAACGATCACTTATCTCTACCTCATATGAGCGAGTTTACAACTTAACATTATTGGACCGTCTCTACCAACCCTCGGCTATCTCATGGTGTTTGGTTAAACATGTTCATGCATGACCAACAATAACGTTGTCTTAAAAACATTGTTTAACAACAATTATCATAAAGCAATGAAGGTTATCCACGTGTCATTTAGAATTCCTAATGTAAGTTCATGCATATTAACTCGTAACAACCTTCTTGAACTAATACTTAGTTTAACCCTCATAACCAAACATTTAGGTTACCCACCACTTATTGGTGATAAAACACCTCAACTATTACGCGGCAATAGCAAACTCTCGAAGAGTGGGGACTTACATGCATTTCTTCTTATTCAATGTTCGAATGCTCTAACATTTCAAAGATAAAATTACTTTCTATTCTTAACTTTATCTCATTTTCTAGGTGTTAGATCCTTTCAAGCCGATGGTTACTACTCTCGCTTCTTCCAGTTACATTCCCACAAGAAAACTCTCGCTATTACGATTCTTGATCGAGTCACTTCTTACTCACTAAAGATTGTGGATTCACAGATCACTCAAACGACTAATCTTTATATACGTAAAACTTTTCAATGCATCAAGACATTATATCCTTTTACTCAAAAGATTGTAATACCGTGTAACACGATGAGCTTATTTCTATGCAGATTTCTTTAGTTAATGTTATTTCTTATGCCTATCATCCGAACCACTTTATGGTACTTCCATTCATAATAAGCTTCTTAAGTCAAAATCAACCTTACATCTAATAGGGAGGGTTCCGCTCAAAACTTCGATCAGGGCTATACAACCGGATACCCTAAGAATGATTATTAAATAAGTATATGTCCATAACTAGGTAACTCACACAAAAACTGATTGAGACTCATACATTCACTAAGTATTGCCTAGGTAGATCAAGCCACGGCAAGACGTACAAATTGGTAAACCATTTGTACAAATAAAAGAGGCACTTGGAAAAGACTAAAGGAACTATGAGTAAAACCCTCAATTGGTTGGTAAAACCCTCAATTTAAACCCATCAAGAAATTATCTTTACTTTGAAACTTTCAAATCTGTTTTTGTAGAAGTCACTTCGCCAGTCAATTTACAAAGACCTTTAAAAATATTTCTTTGATTCACCACTTCTTTTATTAGAAAAAGTTATTTCAAAATCTCAACGAAGTGTAAGGTCTTAAATAACTAAGGGTTTATCTCATACATCATACTTACGTCTGGTTTTATAGGGTGGTCATGTCAGTCTCATACCTAGGAGGTTGCATACTCTTATTAACCCCCATCCCACACCAACTAAAACGATCACTTATCTATAACTCGTATGAGCGAGTTTACCACTTAACATTTTTGAACCATCTCTAACGACCCTCGGCTATCTCTTGGTACCGGTTAAAAATGTTCATGCATGACCAACGATAATGTTGGTTCAAAAACATTATTTAACAACAATTATCATAAAGCAATGAAGGTTATCCACGTGTCATGTAGAATTCCTAATGTAAGTTCATGCTTATTTACTCAAAACGCTTTATTTACATAAAACTTTTCAATGCATCAAGACATTATATCCTTTTACTCAAAAAGCTCGTAATACCGTTTAACATGATGAGCTTATTTTTATGCGAATTTCTTTATTTAATCATATCTCTTATGTCAATCAATCGAACCCCTTTATGGTACTGCCATTCATAATAAGCTTCTTATAATATAATAAACCGAACATCTAATAGGGAGGGTTCAAATCAAAACTTCGATCAGGGCTATACAACCGGATACCCTAAGAATGATTATAAAATATGTATATGTCCATAACTAGGTAACTCACACAAAAAAGCGATTAAGACTCATACATTCTCTAAGTATTGCCTAGGTAGATATAGCTACGGCAAGATGAACAAATTGGTAAACCATTGTAAAAATAAAAGAGGCACTTGAAAAACTAAAGGAACTATGAGTACTGCATACTTCATTTCGAGTAAACTTTGAAAAGTTAGTTTCATGAAGTATTTTACTTTTTAAACACCAAGGGTATCCCTTCACCATGCTCGAGTGAACTAGAATGAGAAATTATGCAAAAGGTTTCTTCCTGTTTGAATTAGTCAGGTGACCTTTTGGCTAACGTACTTTACATTATAACTCAAAATAGTATGGCGGTATCAAAATTACGTAAAAAAATCCTTTTGAAACAAATTTACATTAATCAATGACTTTGACAATCATAAGAGTATGAATGGAATTTTAGGATGTCCTTCAAACGAAAGTAACTTGTGTAATAACATACCAGGTTTGCAAAATTGCACGAAGTGATGTAAAAGCAAAACATATATTTTTGAATCAAGTTGAGATATCGTCTTCATGTTCTATTGAAAAACCCGAAAACAAAATAATTAAAGAACCGGCAACTCAATTTGTAAAATGTTTCAAGCCAAATAGGTCTTGCATGAAAAAACTAAAAATGGTACTAGATTGAAAAAACATATATTATTCACTTGAGCAATATACTAATAACATCATTTCAAGATATATCTGACCAATACATTAAATTGGAAAACTCATTAAATAAATTTGTCAAGAAATCATTTCCCTCTAATTTGTGTAGAGCACCATAAAAGATTTATTCGACATTCCATACCACATACATTTAAAAACAATGTACTTATTAAAAATTCTTTAAGTATTCCTTATTAAGCCGCTTAATAAATTGAGGCACAAATGGTAAGGTACCGAATTGAAATTTTTATAATTGGTGTCACCAAAAGATCGTGGAAAATATGATTGGTTGGTAAAACCCTCAATGTAAACCCATCAAGAAATTATCTTTACTTTGAAACTTTCAAATGTTCGTCGAAGTCACTTCGCCAGTCAATTTACGAAGACATTTAAAAATCTTTTCTTTGATTCACCACTCCTTATATTAGAAAAAGTTATTTCAAAATCTCAACGAAGTCTAAGGTCTTAAATAACTAAGTGCTTATCTAATACATCATACTTCCGTCTGGTTTTATAGGGTGGTCATGTCATTCTCATACCTAGGAGGTTGCATACTCTTATTAACCCCCCATCCTACACCAACTAAAACGATCACTTATCTCTACCTCATATGAGCGAGTTTACCACTAAACATCATCGGACCATCTCTCGGCCCTTGGCTATCTCTTGGTGCCGGTTAAACATGTTCATGCATGACCAACGATAACGTTGGCATAAAAAATTATTTAACAACAATTATCATAAAGCAATGAAGGTTATCCACGTGTCATTTAGAATTCCTAATGTAAGTTCATGCTTATTTACTCAGAAAACCTTCTTAATCAAATACTTAGTTTAATCCTCATAACCAAAGTTTTAGGTTACCCACCACTTATTGGTGATAAAACACCTCAACTATTCGCGACAATACTAAACTCTCGAAGAGATGGGACTTACATAAATTTCTTCTTATTCAATGCTCCAAATGGTCATTTCAACATAAAACTACTTTCAATTCTTAACTTTATCTCAATTTCTAGGTGTTAGATCCTTTCATGCTGATGGTTACTACTCTCAGTTCTTCCAGTTACCTACCCACAAGAAAATTAAACTCTCACTATTACAGTTACTGAGTCGCTTCTTACTCACTAAAGATAGCGGATTCACCGATCAGCTCAAACAACTAATCTTTATATACTTAAAACTTTTCAATGCATCAAGACATTATATCCATTTTACTCAAAAAGCTTGTAATACCGTTTAACACGATGAGCTTATTTTTATGTAGATTTCTTTAGTTAATGTTATCTCTTATGTTTATCATTCGAACCACTTTATGGGACTTCCATTCATAATAAGCTTCTTAATTTAAAATCATCCATACATCTAATAGGGAGGGTTCCGCTCAAAACTTCGATCGAGGCTATACAACCGGATACACTAAGAATGATTATAAAATATGCATATGTCCATAACTAGGTAACTCGCACAAAAACGATCGAGACTCATACATTCTCTCGAGTATTGCCTAGGTAGATCTAGCTACAACAAGACGAACAAATTGATAAACCATTTGTACAAATAAAAGAGGCACTTTGCAAAAACTAAAGGAACTATGAGTATCTGCATACTTCATTTCAAAGAAAACTTTGAAAACTTAGTTTCATGAAGTATTTTACTTTTTAAACACCAAGGTATCCTTCACCATGCTCGATCGATCTAGAAAGAGAAGTTATGCAAAAGGTTTCTTTTTGTTTGAATTAGTCAGGTGACCTTTTGGCTAACGTACTTTACTTTGTAACTCAAAATAGCATGGCGGTATCAAAATTAAGTAAAAAAAAATCCTTTTCGAAACTAATTTCGGTTAATCAATGACTTTGACAATCATGAAGTGATGTATATTCAAAACATATATTTTTTAATCAAGTTGAGAAATCATCTTCAAGTTCTATTGAAAAACACGAATACAAAATAATTAAAGAACCGGCTACAACTCCATTTGAAAATATTTCAAGCCAAATAGGTCTTACAAGAAAAACTAAAAATGGTACCAGATTGAAAAACCACATATTATTTACATGAGAAATACTAATAACATCATTTCAAGATATATCTGAAAAATACATTAAATTGGAAAACTCAATAAATAAATTTGTCAAGAAATCACTTCCCTAAAATTTGTGTAGAAGCAGCCAAAAAAGATTTACTCGACATTCCCTACCACATACACTTAAAAACATTGTACTTATTAAAAATTCTTTAAGTATTCATTATTAAGCGCTTAATTAATTAATGCACAAATGGTAAGGTGCCGAATTGAAAACTTTATGGTTGGTGTCACCAAAAGATCGTGGAAAATATGATTGGTTGGTAAAACCCTCATTGTAAACCCATCAAGAAATTATCTTTACTTTGAAACTTTCAAATCTGGTTTGAAGAAGTCACTTCGCCAGTCAATTTACAAAGACATTTTAAAAATCTTTTCTTTGATTCACCACTTCTCTTATTAGAAAAAGTCATTCCAAAATCTCAACGAAGTCTAAGGTCTTAAATAACTTAGGGTTTATCTCATACATCCGGGTTTTATAGGGCGGTCTGTCATTCTCATACCTAGGAGGTTTGCATACTCTTATTAACCCCTATCCTACACCAACTAAAATGATCACTTATCTCTACCTCATATGAGCGAGTTTACCACTGAACATTATTGGACCATCTCTAACGACCCTCGGCTATCTCTTGGTGCCGGTTAAACCATGTTCATGCATGACCAACGATAATGTTGGCTTAAAAACATTATTTAACAACAATTATCATAAAGCGGTGAAGGTTATCCACGTGCCATTTCTAATTCCTAATGTAAGTTAATGCTTATTTACTCAGAACAACCTTCTTGATCAAATACTTAGTTTAACCCTCATAACCAAAGTTTTAGGTTACCCACCACTTATTGCATTTATTGTTGATAAAACACCTCAACTATTACACGACAATGCCAAACTCTCGAAGAGAGGGGAGTTACATGCATTTCTTCTTATTCAATGCTCCGAATGGTCCAACATTTAAGCATAAAACTACTTTCATGTCGATGGTTACTACTCTCGCTTCTTCAAGTTACCTACCCACAAGAAAACTCTCACTATTACAGCTTATTGAGTCACTTCTTACTCACTTAGAGATTGCGGATTCACCGATCACTCAAACGACAAATATTTATATACTTAAAACTTTTCAATGCATTAAGACAATATATCCTTTTACTCAAAAAGCTTGTAATACCGTGTAACACGATGAGCCTATTTCTATGCAGATTTCTTTAGTTAATGTTATTTCTTATGTCTATCATTCGAACAACTTTATGGTACTTCCATTCATAATAAGCTTCTTAATTCAAAATCAACCTTAAATCTAATAGGAGGGTTCCACTCAAAACTTCTATCGTGGGCTATACAACCGGATACCCTAAGAATGATTATAAAATAAGTATATGTCCATAACTAGGTAACTCACACAAAAAGCTGATTGAGACTCATACATTCACTAATTATTGCCAAACTAGATCAAGCTACGGCAAGACGAAAAATTGGTAAACCATTTGTACAAATAAAAGAGGCACTTCGAGAAAACTAAAGGAACTACGAGTCTCAAGCATACTTCATTTCAAAGAAAACTTTGAAAACTTAGTTTCATGAAGTATTTTACTTTTTAAACACCAAGGGTATCCTTCACCATGCTCGATTGATCTAGAAAGAGAAGTTATGCAAAAGGTTTCTTTTGTTTGAATTAGTCAGTGACCTTTTGGCTACTTTACATTGTAAATCAAAATAGCATGGCGTTATCAAAATTACGTAAAAAAATCCTTTTCAAACTAATTTACATTAATCAATGACTTTGACAATCATAAGAGTGTGAATGGAATTCTAGGATGTCCTTCAAAAGAAATAACTTGTGTAATAACATACCTGGTTTGAAAAATTGCATGAAGTGATGTAAATTCAAAACATATATTTTTGAATCAAGTTGAGAAATAGTCTTCATGTTCTATTGAAAAACCCGAATACAAAATAATTAAAGAACCGGCTACAACTCCATTTGACGATTGTTTCAAGCCAAATAGGTCTTACAAGAAAAACAAAAATGGTACCAGATTGAAAAACCAAATATTATTTACTTGAGCAATACTAATAACATCATTTCAAGATGTATCTGAAAAATACATTAAATTGGAAAACTCAATAAATAAATTTGTCAAGAAATCACTTCCCTAAAACTTGTGTAGAGCAAAATAAAAAAAGATTTACTCGACATTCCCTACCACATACACTTAAAAACATTGTACTTATTAAAAATTCTTTAAGTATTCCTTATTAAGCCGCTTAATTAATTAATGCACAAATGGTAAGGTGCCGAATTGAAAACTTTATGGTTGGTGTCACCAAAAGATCGTGGAAAATATGATTGGTTGGTAAAACCCTCAATGTAAACCCATCAAGAAATTATCTTTACTTTCAAACTTTCAAATCTGGTTTGAAGAAGTCACTTCGCTAGTCAATTTACAAAGACATTTTAAAAATATTTTCTTTGATTCACCACTTCTCTTATTAAAAAAAGTTATTTCAAAATATCAACGAAGTCTAAGGTCTTAAATAACTTAGGGTTTATCTCATACATCATACTTACATATGGTTTTATATGGTGGTTCTGTCATTCTCATACCTAGGAGGTTGCATACTCTTATTAACCCCCATCCTACACCAAACTAAAACGATCACTTATCTCTACGTCATATGAGCGAGTTTACCACTGAAGATTATTTGACCATCTCTAACGACCCTTGGCTATCTCTTGGTGCCGGTTAAACCATGTTCATGCATGACCAACGATAACGTTGGCTTAAAAAATTATTTAACAAAGAATTATCATAAAGCGTTGAACGTTATCCACGTGTCATTTCTAATTCCTAATGTAAGTTCAAGCTTATTTACTCAGAACAACCTTCTTGATCAAATACTTAGTTTAACCCTCATAACCAAAGTTTTAGGTTACCCACCACTTATTGCACTTATTGTTGATAAAACACCTCAACTATTACACGACAATACCAAACTCTCGAAGAGAGGGGACTAACATGCATTTCTTCTTATTCGATGCTCCGAATGGTCTAGCATTTAAGCATAAAACTACTTTCTATTCTTAACTTTACCTCAATGTCTAGGAGTTAGATTCTTTCATGCTGATGGTTACTACTCTCGATTCTTCCAGCTACCTACCCACATGAAAACTCTCTATTATTACAGTTATTGAGTCACTTCTTACTCACTAAAGATTGCGGATTCACCGATCACCAAACGACTAATCTTAATATACTTAAAACTTTTCAATGCATCAAGACATTATATCCTTTTGCTCAAAAAGATTGTAATACCGTGCAACACGATGAGCTTATTTCTATGCAGATTTCTTTAGTTAATGTTATTTCTTATGTCTATCATCCGAACCACTTTATGGTACTTCCATTCATAATAAGCTTCTTAATTCAAAATCAACCTTACATATAATAGGAGGGTTCCGCTCAAAACTTCGATCAGTATATACACCGGATACCCTAAGAATGATTATAAAATAAGTATATGTCCATAACTAGGTAACTCACACAAAAACTGATTGAGACTCATACATTCACTAAGTATTGCCTAGGTAGATCAAGCTACGGCAAGACGAAAAAATTGTTAAACCATTTGTACAAATAAAAGAGGCACTTCGAGAAAACTATAGGAACTATGAGTACTGCATACTTCATTTCAAAGAAAACATTGAAATGTTAGTTTCATGAAGTATTTTACTTTTTAAACACCAAGGGTATCTCTTCACCATGCTCGACTGATCTAGAAAGAGAAGATAAGCAAAAGGTTTCTTTTTGTTTGAATTAGTCAGGTGACCTTTTGGCTAACGTACTTTACATTGTAACTCAAAATAGCTTGGCGGTATCAAAATTACGTAAAAAAAATCCTTTTCGAAACTAATTTCTGTTAATCAATGACTTTGACAATCATAAGAGTATGAATGGAATTCTAGGATGTCCTTCAAAAGAAATAACTTGTGTAATAACATACCTGGTTTGAAAAATTGCATGAAGTGGTGTAAATTGAAAACATATATTTTTGAATCAAGTTGAGAAATCGTCTTCATGTTCAATTGAAAAACCCGAATACAAAATAATAAAAGAACCTGCCACAACTCCATTTGAAAATATTTCAAGCCAAATAGGTCTTACAAGAATAACTAAAAATGGTACCAGATTGAAAAACCATATATTATTTACTTGAGCAATACTAATAACATCATTTCAAGATATATCTGAAAAATACATTAAATTGGAAAACTCAATAAATAAATTTGTCAAGAAATCACTTCCCTAAAATTTGTGTGTAGCAGCCATAAAAGATTTACTCGACATTTCCTACCATATACACTTAAAAACAGTGTACTTATTAAAAATTCTTCAAGTATTCCTTATTATGCGGCTTAATAAATTGAGGCAAAAATGGTAAGGTGCCGAATTGAAATTTATATGATTGGTGTCACCAAAAGATCGTGGAAAATATGATTGGTTGGTAAAACCCTCAATGTAAACCCATCAAGAAATTATCTTTACATTGAAACTTTCAAATCTGGTTTGAAGAAGTCACTTCGCCAATTTACAAAGACATTTAAAAATATTTTCTTTGATTCAACACTTCTCTTATTAGAAAAAGTTATTTCAAAATCTCAACGAAGTCTAAATCTCAACGAAGTCTAAGGTCTTAAATAACTAAGTGTTTATCTGATACATCATACTTACGTCTGGTTTTATAGGGTGGTCATGTCATCATTCTCATACCTAGGAGGTTGCATACTCTTATTAACCCCCATCCTACACCAACTAAAACGATCACTTATCTCTACCTCATTTAAGCGAGTTTACCACTTAACATTATTGGACCATCTCTAACGACCCTCGGCTATCTTTTGGTGCCAGTAGAACATGTTCATGCATGACCAACGATAGCGTTGGCTTAAAATCATCATTCAACAACAATTATCATAAAGCAATGAAGGTTATCCACGTGTCATTTAGAATTCCTAATGTAAGTTCACGCTTATTTACTCAGAAAACCTTCTTGATCAAATACCTAGTTTAACCCTCATAACCAAAGTTTTAGGTTACCCACCAATTATTGCACGTATTGTTGATAAAACACCTCAACTATTACACGACAATACCAAATTCTCGAAGAGAGGGGACTTACATGCATTTCTTGTTATTCAATGCTCCAATGGTCTAACATTTAAGCATAAAACTACTTTCTATTCTTAACTTTACCTCAATCTCTGGTGTTAGATTCTTTCATGCTCGATGGTTACTACTCTCAGTTCTTTCAGCTACCCACAAGAAAACTCTCACTATTACAAGATTCTTGAGTCACTTCTTACTCACTAAAGATTGTGGATTCACCGATCAGCCCAAACAACTAATCCTTATATACTTCAAACTTTTCAATGCATCAAGATATTACATCATTTTACTCAAAAGGTTGTAATACCGTTTAACACGATGAGCTTATTTCTATGCAGATTTCTTTAGTCAATGTTATTTCTTATGTCTATCATCCGAACCACTTTATGGTACTTCTATTCATAATAAGCTTCTTAATTCAAAATCAACCTTACATCTAATAAGGAGGTTCCGCTCAAAACTTCTATCGTATTATACAATAGGATACCCTAAGAATGATTATAAAATAAGTATATGACCATAACTAGGTAACTCACACAAAATCTAATTGAGACTCATACATTCACTAAGTATTGCCTAGGTAGATCAAGCTACGGCAAGGCTAAAAATTGTTAAACCATTTGTACAAATAAAAGAGGCACTTCGAGAAAACTAAAGGAACTATGAGTATCTGATACTTCATTTCAATGAAAACTTTGAAAAGTTAGTTTCATGAAGTATTTTACTTTTAAACACCAAGGGCTCATTCGATCTAGAAAGAGAAGCTATGCAAAATGTTTCTTTTGTTTGAAAAAGTCGTGACCTTTTGGCTAACGTGCTTTACATTGTAACTCAAAATAGTATGGCGGTATCAAAATTAAGTAAAAAAATCCTCTTGAAACTAATTTATGTTAATCAATGACTTTGACAATCATAAGAGTACTGAAACTAATTTATGTTAACTCAAAACTACTTTCTATTCTCAACTTTATCTCAATCTAGTCTGGGTGTTAAATCCTTTCATGCTGATGGTTACTACTCTCGCCTCATCCAGCTTACCTACCCACAAGAAAACTCTCACTATTACGATTCTTCGAGTCGCTTACTCACTAATGATTGTGAATTCACCGATCACTCAAACGACTAATCTTTATATACTTAAAACTTTTCAATGCATCAAGACATTATATCCTTTTACTCAAAAAAGCTTATAATACCGCTTAACACGATGAGCTTATTTTTAGGCGATTTCTTTAGTTAATGTTATCTCTTATGTCTATCATTCGAACCACTTTATGGTACTCGCCATTCATAATAAGCTTCTTAATTCAAAATCAACCTTACATCTAATAGGAGGGTTCCGCTCAAAACTTCGATCGGGCTATAAAACAGATACCCTAAGAATGATTATAAAATATGTATATGTCCATAAGTAGGTAACTCGCACAAAAACTGATTGAGACTCATACATTCTCTAAGTATTGTATTGCCTATGTAGATCATGCTACGGCAAGACGAACAAATTGGTAAACCGTTTGTACAAATAAAATAGGCACTTTGCGAAAAAAAAAAACTAAAGGAACTATGAGTACTGCATACTTCCATTTCAAATAAAACTTTGAAAATTTAGTTTCAAGAAGTATTTTACTTTTTAAACACCAAGGGTATCCTTTCACCATGTTCGACCGATCCAGAAAAGAAGTTATGCAAAATGTTTCTTTTGTTTGAATTAGTCAGTGACCTTTTGGCTAACGTACTTTACATTGTAACTCAAAATAGTATGGCTGTAACAAAAATATGTAAAAATAAATAAAAATAAAATCATTTTCGAAACTAATTTCTGTTAATCAATGACTTTGACAATCATAAGAGTATGAATGGAATTCTAGGATGTCCTTCAAAAGAAAGCAACTTGTGTAATAACATACCTGGTTTGCAAAATTGCATGAAGTGATGGAAATTCAGAACATATATTTTTGAACCAAGTTGAGAATCGTCTTCATGTTCTATTGAAAACTTGAATACAAAATAATTAAAGAACCGGCTACAACTCTATTTGTAAAATACTTCAAGTCAAATAGGTCTTGCATGAAAAACTAAAAATGGTACCCGATCGAAAAACCATATATTATTTACTTGAGCAATACTAATAAACATCATTTCAAGATACATACGACCAACACATTAAATTGGAAAACTCATTAAATAAATTTGTCAAGAAATCACTTACCCTCTAATTTGTGTAGAGCAAATGATAAAAAGATTTACTCGACATTCCCTACCACATACACTTAAAACAAAGGTGTACTTATTAAAAATTCTTTAAGTATTCCTTATTAAGCCGCTTAATAAATTGAGGCACAAATGGTAAGGTACCGAATTGCAAACTTTATGGTTGGTGTCACCAAAAGTTCATGGAAAATATGATTGGTTGGTAAAACCCTCAATGTAAACCCATCAAGAAATTATCTTGACTTTGAAACTTTCAAATCTGGTTTGAAGAAGTCACTTACATACCAATTTACGAAGACATTTTAAAAATCTTTTCTTTGATTCACCACTTCTCTTATTAAAAAAGTTATTTCAAAATCTCAACGAAGTCTAAGGTCTTAAATAACTTAGGATTTATCTCATACATCATACTTACATATGGTTTTATAGGGTGGTCCTGTCATTCTCATACCTAGGAGGTTGCATACTCTTATTAACCCCCATCCTACACCAAACTAAAACGATCACTTAGCTCACCTCATATGAGCGAGTTTACCACCGAACATTATTTGACCATCTCTAACGACCCTCGGCCTATCTCATTTGGTGCCGGTTAAACCATGTTCATGCATGACCAACGATAATGTTGGCTTAAAAATTATCTAACAAAGAATTATCATAAAGCGTTGAAGGTTATCCACATGTCATTTCTAATTCCTAATGTAAGTTCAAGCTTATTTACTCATAACAACCTTCTTGATCAAATACTTCGTTTAACCCTCATAACCAAAGTTTTAGGTTACCCACCACTTATTGCACTTATTGTTGATAAAACATCTCAACTATTACACGACAATACCAAACTCTCGAAAAGAGGGGACTTACATGCATTTCTTCTTATTCGATGCTCCGAATGGTCTAGCATTTAAGCATAAAACTACTTTCTATTTTTAACTTTACCTCAATGTCTAGGTGTTAGATTCTTTCATGCTGATGGTTACTACTCTCAGTTCTTCCAATTACCTACCCACATGAAAACTCTCACTATTACAGTTATTGAGTCAATTCTTACTCACTAAAGATTGCGGATTCACCGATCAGCTCAAACGACTAATCTTAATATACTTAAAACTTTTCAGTGCATCAAGACATTATATACTTTCACTCAAAAAGCTTGTAATACCGTGTAACACGATGAGCTTATTTCTATGCAGATTTCTTTAGTTAATGTTATTTCTTATGTTTATCATCCGAACCACTTTATGGTACTACCATTCATAATAAGCTTCTTAATTCAAAATCAACCTTACATATAATAGGGAGGGTTCCGCTCAAAACTTCGATCAGGGCTTATACAAATTGATACCCTAAGAATGATTATAAAATAAGTATATGTCCATAACTAGGTAACTCACACAAAAACGATTGAGACTCATACATTCACTAAGTATTGCCTAGGTAGATCAAGCTACGGCAAGACGAAAAATTGTTAAACCATTTGTACAAATAAAAGAGGCACTTCGAGAAAACTAAAGGAACTATGAGTCTCGTGCATACTTCATTTCAAAGAAAACTTTGAAAAGTTAGTTTCATGAAGTATTTTACTTTTAAACACCAAGGGTATCCCTTCACCATCCTCGATCGATCTAGAAAGATAAGATATGCAAAAGGTTTCTTTTGTTTGAATTAGTCAGTGACCTTTTTGGCTAACGACTTTTACATTGTAACTCAAAATAGCATGGTGGTATCAAAATGACGTAAAAAAATCCTTTTCAAACTAATTTCATTAATCAATGACTTTGACAATCATAAGAGTATGAATGGAATTCTAGGATGTCCTTCAAAAGAAATAACTTGTGTAATAACATACCTGGTTTGAAAAATTGCATGAAGTGATGTAAATGGAAAACATATATTTTTTTAATCACGTTGAGAAATCGCTCTTCATGTTCTATTGAAAAACCCGAATGCAAAATAATAAAAGAACCGCTACAACTCCATTTGAAAATATTTCAAGACAAATGGGTCTTACAAGAATAACTAAAAATGGTACCAGATTGAAAACCTTATATTATTTACTTGAGCAATACTAATAACATCATTTCAAGATATATCTGAAAAATACATTAAATTGGAAAACTCAATAAATAAATTTGTCAAGAAATCACTTCCCCTAAAATTTGGGTAGAGCAGCCATAAAAGATTTACTCGACATTTCCTACCATATACACTTAAAAACAAAGTACTTATTAAAAATTCTTCAAGTATTCCTTATTAAGCCGCTGAATAAATTGAGGCACAAATGTAAGGTGTCAAATTGAAAACTTTATGGTTGGTATCACCAAAAGATCGTGGAAAATATGATTGGTAGGTAAACACTCATAAAACCCATCAAGAAATTATCTTTACTTTGAAACTTTCAATTACTGTTTGAAGAAGTCACTTCGCCAATTTACAAAGACATTTAAAAATCTTTTCTTTGATTCAACACTTCTCTTATTAGAAAAAGTTATTTCAAAATCTCAACGAAGTCTAAGGTCTTAAATAACTAAGTGTTTATCTGATACATCATACTTACGCCTGCGTTTTATAGGGTGGTCATGTCATTCTCATACCTAGGAGGTTGCATACTCTTATTAACCCCCATCCTACACCAACTAAAACGATCACTTATCTCATTTAAGCGAGTTTACCACTTAACATTATTGGACCATCTCTAACGACCCTCGGATATCTCTTGGTGCCGGTAGAACATGTTCATGCATGACCAACGATAGCGTTGGCTTAAAAACATCATTCAACAATAATTATCATAAAGCAATGAAGGTTATCCACGTGTCATTTAGAATTCCTAATGTAAGTTCACGCTTATTTACTCAGAAAACCTTCTTGATCAAATACTTAGTTTAACCCTCACAACCATAGTTTTAGGTTACCCACCACTTATTGCACGTATTGTTGATAAAACACCTCAACATTACACGACAATACCAAACTCTCAAAGAGAGGGACTTACATGCATTTATTCTTATTCAATGCTCCAATGGTCTAACATTTAAGCATAAAACTACTTTCTATTCTTAACTTTACCTCAATCTCTGGTGTTAGATTCTTACATCTTTGGTGGTTACTACTCTTAGTTCTTCTAGTTACCCACAAGAAAACTCTCACTATTACAATTCTTGAGTCACTTCTTACTCACTAAAGATTGTGGATTCACCGATCACTCTCAAACAACTAATCCTTATATAAACTTTTCAATGCATCAAGATATAACATCATTTTACTCAAAAAGCTTGTAATACCGTTTAACATGAGGAGCTTATTTCTATGATTTCTTTAGTTAATGTTATTTCTTATGTCTATCATCCGAACCACTTTATGGTACTTCCATGCATAATAAGCTTCTTAATTCAAAATCAACCTTACATCTAATAGGGAGGGTTCCACTCAAAACTTCGATCAGGGCTATACAACCGGATACCCTAAGAATGATTATAAAATAAGTATATGTGCATAACTAGGTAACTCACACAAAATCTAATTGAGACTCATACAATCACTAAGTATTGCCTAGGTAGATCAAGCTACGGCAAGGCGAAAAAATTGTTAAACCATTTGTACAAATAAAAGAGGCACTACGAGAAAACTAAAGGAACTATGAGTACTGCATACTTGATTTCAATGAAAACTTTGAAAAGTTAGTTTCATTGAGTATTTTACTTTTTAAACACCAATGGCTCGACTGATCTAGAAAGAGAAGTTATGCAAAATGTTTCTTTTTGTTTGAAATAGTCAGGTGACCTTTTGGCGAATGTGCTTTACATTGTAACTAAAAATAGTATGGCGGTATCAAAATGATGAAAAAAAAATCCTCTTCGAAACTAATTTATGTTAATCAATGACTTTGACAATCATAAGAGTATGAATGGAATTTTAGGTTGTCCGTCAAAAGAAAGTACCTTGTGTAATAAAATACCTGGTTTGCAAAATTGCATGAAGTGATGTAAGTGCAAAACATTTATTTTTGCATCAAATTGAGAAATCGTCTTCATGTTCTATTGAAAACCCGAATACAAAAATAATTAAAGAACCATAACAACTCCATTTGTAAAATATTTCAAGCCAAATAGGTCTGGCAAGAAAAAACTAAAATTGTACCAGATTGAAAACCATATATTATTCACTTGAGCAATACTAATAATATCATTTCAAGATATATCTGACCAATACATTAAATTGGAAAACTCATTAAATAAATTTGTCAAGAAATCACTTCCTCTAATTTGTGTAGAGCATATAAAAAGATTTACTCGACATTCCCTACCACATACACTTAAAAACAGTGTACTTATTAAAAATTCTTTAAGTATTCCTTAATAAGCCGCTTAATAAATTGAGGCACAAATGGTAAGGTACCGAATTGCAAACTTTATGGTTGGTGTCACCAAAAGATCGTGGAAAATATGATTGGTTGGTAAAACCTCAATGTAAACCCATCAAGAAATTATCTTGACTTTGAAACTTTCAAATCTGGTTTAGAAGTCACTTCACAATCAATTTACGAAGACATTTTAAAAATCCTTTCTTTGATTCACCACTTCTCTTATTAGAAAAGTTATTTCAAAATCTCAACGAAGTCTAAGGTCTTAAATAACTAAGTGCTTATCTCGATTCATCATACTAACGTCTGGTTTTATAGAGTGGTCATGTCATTCTCATACCTAGGAGGTTGCATACTCTTATTAACCCCCCATCCTACACCAACTAAAACGATCACTTATCTCTACCTCATTTAAGCGAGTTTACTTACACATAACATTATTGGACCATCTCTAACGACCCACAGCTATCTCTTGGTGCCGGTTAAACATGTTCATGCATGACCAACGATAACGTTGGCTTAAGAACATTATTTAACAACAATTATCATAAAGCAATGAAGGTTATCCACGTGTCATTTAGAATTCCTAATGTAAGTTCATGCTTATTTACTCAAAACGACCAATCTTTATATACATAAAACATTTCAATGCATCAAGACATTACATCCTTTTACTCAAAAAGCTTGTAATACCGTTTAACACGATGAGCTAATTTTTATGTAGAATTCGTTATTTAATGTTATCTCTTATGTCTATCATTCGAACCACTTTACGCCATCGCTATTCATAATAAGCTTCTTAATTCAAAATCAACCTTACATCTAATAGGAGGGTTCTCGCTCAAAACTTCGATTAGGGGCTATACAACCGGATACCCTAAGAATGATTATAAAATATGTATATGTCCATAACTTCAGGTAACTCACACAAAAAATTAATTGAGACTCATACATTCTCTAAGTATTGCCTAGGTAGATATAGCTACGGCAAGAAGAACAAATTGGTAAACCATTGTAAAAATAAAAGAGGCACTTCAAAAAAACTAAAGGAACTATGAGTACTGCATACTTCATTTCAAAGAAAACTTTGAAAAGTTAGTTTCATGAAGTATTTTACTTTTTAAACACCAAGGGTATACCTTCACCATGCTCGAGTGAACTAGAATGAGAAGTTAAGCAAAAGGTTTCTTTCTGTTTGAATTAGTCAGGTGACCTTTTGGCTAACGTACTTTACATTGTAACTCAAAATGTAAGGCGGTATCAAAATTACGTAAAAAAATCCTTTTCGAAACTAATTTCTGTTAATCAATGACTTTGACAATCATAAGAGAATGAATGGAATTTTAGGATGTCCTTCAAAAGAAAGTAACTTGTGTAATAACATACCTGGTTTGCAAAATTGCATGAAGTGACGTAAATGCAAAACATATATTTTGAATCAAGTTGAGAAATCGTCTTCATGTTCTATTGAAAAACCGAATACAAAATAATTAAAGAACCGCTACAACTCAATTTGTAAAATGTTTCAAGCCAAATAGATCTTGCGTGAAAAAACTAAAAATGGTACCGCATTGAAAAAACATATATTATTCACTTGAGCAATACTAATAACATCATTTCAAGATATATCTGACCAATACATTAAATTGGAAAACTCATTAAATAAATTTGTCAAGAAATCACTTCCCTATTTTGTGTAGAGCAGCCATAAAAGATTTACTCGACATTCCCTACCACATACACTTAAAAATAGTGTACTTATTAAAAATTCTTTAAAGTATTCCTTATTAAGCCGCATAATAAATTGAGGCACAAATGGTAAGGTACCGAATTGAAATTTATATGATTGGTGTCACCAAAAGATCGTGGAAAATATGATTGGTTGGTAAAACCCTCAATGTAAACCCATCAAGAAATTATTCTTTACTTTGAAACTTTCAAATCTGGTTCAAGAAGTCACTTATACCAGTCAATTTACAAAGACATTTAAAAATCTTTTCTTTGATTCACCACTTTTTTATTAGAAAAGTTATTTCATAATCTCAACGAAGTCTAAGGTCTTAAATAACTAAGTGTTTATCTAATACATCATACTTAAATGCGGTTTTATAGGGTGGTCATGTCATTCTCATACCTATGAGGTTGCATACTCTTATTAACCCCATCATCTACACCAAACTAAAACGATCACTTATCTCTACCTCATATATGAGCGAGTTTACCACTTAACATTATTGGACCATCTCTAACGACCCATGGCTATCTCTTGGTGCCGGATAAACATATTCATGCATGACCAACGATAATGTTGGCTTAAAACGTTATTTAACAAATGATTTATCATAAAGCAATGAAGGTTATCCACGTGTCATTTAGAATTCCTAATGTAAGTTCATGCTTATTTACTCGAACAACCTTCTTGATCAAATACTTAGTTTAACCCTCATAACCAAAGTTTTAGGTTACCCACCACTTATTGCAATTATTGTTGATAAAACACCTCAACTATTACACGACAATACCAAACTCTCGGAGAGAGGGGACTTACATTTATTTCTCCTTATTCAATGCTTGGAATGGTCTAGCAATTAAGCATAAAACTACTTTCGATTCTTAACTTCACCTCAATGTCTAGGTGTTAGATTCTTTCATCTGTCGATGGTTACTACTCATGATTCTTCCAGCTACTACCCACAGGAAAACTCTCACTATTACAGCTTATTGAGTCACTTCTTACTCACTAAAGATTGCGGATTCACCGATCACTCAAACGACTAATCTTTATATACTTAAAACTTTTCAATGCAACAAGGCATTATATCCTTTACTCAAAAACTTGCAATACCGTGTAACACGATGAGCTTATTTCTATGCAAATTTCTTTAGTTAATGTTATTTCTTATATCTATCATCCGAACCACTTTATGGTACTTCCATTCATAATAAGCTTCTTAATTCAAAATCAACCTTACATATAATAGGGAGGGTTCTCGCTAAAACTTCGATCGTATATCTGACAAATGGATACCCTAAGAATGATTATAAAATAAGTATATGTCCATAACTAGGTAACTCACACAAAACCTGATTGAGACTCATACATTCACTAAGTATTGCCTGTAGATCAAGCTACGGCAAGACGAAAAATTGTTAAACCATTTGTACAAATAAAAGAGGTACTTTGAGAATATCAAGGAACTATGAGTATCAGCATACTTATTTCAAAGAAAACTTTGAAAAGTTGGTCTCATGAAATATTTTACTTTTTAAACACCAAGGGTATCCTTTCACCATGCTCGATCGATCTAGAAAGAGAAGATATGCAAAAGGTTTCTTTTGTTTGAATTAGTCAGGTGACTTTTGGCTAACGATTTACATTGTAACTCAAAATAGCATGGCGGCATCAAAATTACATTAAAAATCCTTTTGAAACTAATTTTTGTTAATCAATGACTTTGACAATCATAAGAGTATGAATGGAATTCTAGGATATCCTTCAAAAGAAATAACTTGTGTAATAACATACCTGGTTTGAAAAATTGCATGAAGTAATGTAAATTCAAAACATATATGTTTGAATCAAGTTGAGAAATCGCTCTTCATGTTCTATTGAAAACCCGAATACAAAATAATTAAAGAACCGCCTACAACTCCATTTGAAAATATTTCAAGCCAAATAGGTCTTACAAGAAAACTAAAATTGGTACCAGATTGAAAACCATATATTCTTTACTTGAGCTACTAATAACATCATTTCAAGATATATCTGAAAAATACATTAAATTGGAAACTCAATAAATAAATTTGTCAAGAAATCACTTCCCTAAAATTTGTGTACTTTGCAGCCATAAAAAATTTACTCGACCTTCCCTACCATATACACTTAAAAACAGTGTACTTATTAAAAATTCTTCAAGTATTCCTTATTAAGCCACTTAATAAATTGAGGCACAAATGGTAAGGTGCCGAATTGAAAACTTTATGGTTGGTGTCACCAAAAGATCGTGGAAAATATGATTGGTTGGTAAGGCCTCAATGTAAACCCATCAATAAATTATCTTTTCTTTGAAACTTTCAAATCTGGTTTGAAGAAGTCACTTCTTACCAATTTACAAAGACATTTAAAAATCTTTTCTTTGATTCACCACTTCTCTATTATTAGAAAAAGTTATTTCAAAATCTTAACGAAGTCTAAGGTCTTAAACAACTAAGTGTTTATCCTCATACATCATACTTACGTCTGGTTTTATAGGGTGGTCATGTCATTCTCATACCTAGGAGGTTGCATACTCTTATTAACCCCATCCTACACCAACTAAAACGATCACTCGATCTCTACCTCATTTAGCGAGTTTACCACTTAAAATTATTGGACCATCTCTAACGAGCCTCGGCTATCTCTTGGTGCCGGTTGAACATGTTCATGCATGACCAACGATAGCGTTGGCTTAAAAACATTATTTAACAACAATCAAGATAAAGCAATGAAGGTTATCCATGTGTCATTTAGAATTCCTAATGTAAGTTCATGCTTATTTACTCGTAACATCCTTCTTAATCAACTACTTAGTTTAACCCTCATAACCAAAGTTTTAGGTTACCCACCACTTATTGGTGATAAAACACCTCAACTATTAGTATTACGCGACATTACCAAACTATCGAAGAGGGGACTTACATGCATTTCTTCGTATTCAATGTTCAATGGTCTAACATTTCAAAGATAAAACTACTTTTTATTCTTAACTTCATCTCAATCTCTAGGTGTTAGATCCTTTCATGTCTTTGATGGTTACTACTCTCGCTTCTTCCAGCCACCTACCCACAAGAAAACTCTCACTATTACAAAGCATCTTTGAGTCACTTCTTACTCACTAAAGATTGTGGATTCACCGATCACCTCAAACGACTAATCTTTATATACTTAAAACTTTTCAATGCATCAAGACATTATATCGTTTCTCAAAAAGCTTGTAATACCGTTAACAAGATGAGCTTATTTTTATGCAGATTTCTTTAGTTAATGTTATCTCTTATGTCTATCATTCGAACCACTTTATGGTACTGCCATTCATAATAAGCTTCTTAATTCAAAATCGACCTTACATCTAATAGGAGGGTTCCGCTCAAAACTTCGATCAAGGCTATACAACATGATACCCTAAGAATGATTATAAAATAAGTGTCCATAACTAGGTAACTCACACAAAAAACTGATTGAGACTCATACATCTCCTAAGTATTGCCTAGGTAGATCTAGCTACAGCAAGACTAAAAATTGTTAAACCATTTGTACAAATAAAAGAGGCACTTTTGAGAAAACTAAAGGAACTATGAGTACTGCATACTTCATTTCAAAGAAAACTTTGAAAAGTTAGCTTCATGAAGTATTTTACTTTTTAAACACCGAGGGCTCGACAGATCTAGAAAGAGAAGTTATGCAAAATATTTCTTTTTGTTTGAATTAGTCAGGTGACCTTTCCTTTTGGCTAACGTACTTTACATTGTAACTCAAAATAGTATGGCTGTATCAAAAATATGTAAAAAGTACTAGAAAGAACTTCAGAAACATAATAAAAAGTAAGACGGTACCAGTGATCCTTCAGACAATCGCTTAAGCAAAGTAGTAGAAAGCCCAACCAAACAAGAATCGTCGAGTACGCCCTATCGGCTGTCTGGTCCAAAATATCACTTGGGTTCTCCGTGTGCCGTGTGCGAGCGAAGAATTCCCGCCTTTCTGAATGTATGCATCAAGTAGGAAATTGATGAGAGAGATTTAGTGGCGGAGAGTACCAGAGGCCTCCGTCTATCAACCATCGGCTCTCCTCTCCGGGGCCAAATAGAGAAAGAACGCTACTAGTCTGAAATCTGAATTGCGGATGAGAGGAACGGTAATTGAGTAAACCAACGCCCACTACTGACATTACACCACAACTCCTCTTCTCCTATTTCCATTTACACGTACGTTATTATTATTATCAGAATGATAGATCAATTATCCACTTATTTTTCTCTTTTCCACAAACAAGAACAATCGCCGCCCCATAGTTCCAACCAAATAGTCGACGACATCGAGATGGCAAACGGTGGAAACAACCTCGACGCCTTCTTCGCAGATGAAGCGGTAATCAAGGACGATCTCGCCGCCATGGAAACCCTTTACACCCAACTTCAAATCTCACATGAAAAGAGTAAAACCCTACCCACCTTCAGGGCCGTCAAAGACCTCCGAAACAAGATGGATAACGACGTCACTCGGTCTTTGTCTCTTTGATATATAAAAGCCAACTTCGTTAAACTCCGCCTTGAAACTTTGGACAAGTCAAACGTTGCCAATCGCACCATCTCCGATAACGGTCCTGGAAGCTCCACTGATCGCACCAGAAGGTCTTGGATATGGCAGTGTTAGTGGATTCACGGAACAGTAATTGAAGAATCATAAATCGCTCTGATATTGACATTGATGTTGATTAAACCAACGGTCTAAATATATAGGTTACCCGGTACAATTAGCTTAATTTTGAAGCTATTACAATTAGCCTAATTTTAAAGCTATTATATTGATTTAGTCTTTTTTTTTATTAGAGTAGCCTAATTTTGAAACTATTATGTTAGGGAGGCTTGTTGAAAAGGACATATTTTAAACTTAATGGAGTGCATGAGCGACATGTGAATACAATCTCACCGGTGTGCAAGACACAGCCAATCAGAATTAATTTTGAGTCAAGGTACAGATCCCATGAGTTAAATGCAGTCGAGTACCAAAGTCTGGCCTCGCCCCTAGTTCAGTCAACACAATAATTGAACGTGGTAATTTGTCGATCACCGGTTCTAACAACTAAATAAACATAAGAGAAAGATTTTAAACTACGAAAAACAAGATAGCCGAGCTATGATCCAACCAACTACTCTCTAACCCTGTAACTCGCTTCGAAGTGTTTCGACAAACTCTAATGTTCTCGCATCGTTGAAGGGTGTCGCTCTCAAGCTTCCAAAATAGACATTAATTCAATAATCTACCATCTTATGTTAGGTTCAACAATCCGCCTCGTTGTCACTCAAAGGGTGTCGTTTCCTAATTCCGAGTATAGACATTAATTCAATAATCTACCATCCTATGCTCAGTTCAATGAAATTACCGACCGGATTTAACTGACTTCGACACGGTCTACGATCTATGAGACGCCATTAACAATGATATAAACCTCACACACGAAACCGAATCAACAACTCACTGGTTTTACAGGGTGATCCTAGAACCTCTTTTCCCGTGATCCTCTCGCAAATTACATATGTAAAGAAGACACGTGAAATACGATTATCGAGTAATTAATTCGACAAAAGTCATTTAGAATAAGTTCTGTAGAACGATAACAAACACCGAGAATCTAACAATCATAACATCAAAACACTTCAATCAACGAGCTAAGATTCGATTTCAAGGCTATCACATAACTTGACTATCGGGCTATTAGCTACTCATTCTACTAAGAAATAACAAGAAATCAACAATAAAAATAACACAAACAAGATTAAAATCAAGAACAAGAAAGGAAAACGAATTACCAAATATATTATAGGTCATTTAAAATCGATCCACCAAACTAAAAACCCGTCAATAACGCTGCAAGCTATCTTCGAGAATCAACGGATTACAAAAGTCTAAGCTTCAATCTAAGCTAATATATCTACAAACTAATCTAAAACTAAGGAAAATCGCAGAAAAAGTCAAAACGAGTTGGGAAGAAGGTGGTGTGGATCAAGATCCAAAATGGGGTATTTATAGTGTTTTATGAGTTCGATCACTAGGGCGGCTGTCCACAGAGGCAGACCGCTGTCGTATTTTTCCCCACAAACCCATCAGCATATTTCTATGGTGACAGCCCTCAGAAAAACAGCCATAACTTTGTGTGTAGACCTCCAAATCGAGTGATTCAAAATCCGTTGGAAAGCTAATGAAATTGTATACAACTTTCATGAAGATGTCCAGCCCAGAAAATGCCTCTAAGGTGGATCAAAATGCAGATCAATGGAAGGTATGGTTGTAGTACCACGCGTTTTGATCCGTTTGAACGCTTAAGCTTAGGGCACATGTTCCAATCCTCGTATCTCGCCTTCCGACATCTCAAACACCTAATTCCTGTAAAAATCACAACAAATACCACACATAATCCCTACAGGACACTAGGGTGACCGAGAGTATAGTAAATTACACCGAAAAGACCGAGAATCCCGGACTTTACGCCCTAGGTCCCGAAATGATAAATCAAGGTGTAAATACATCAAAATACAACCAATTGTCTCGTAAAACATATAAAACGAGGTATAAACGGGTATATAGTAAATGATATTCAATTTGACTCTCATCAACTACCCTCTTTTAGCGCTTGCTCACTTCATAGCAAAATGAAGCGATTCAAAAATAAAGATGGAGTCAACATTGCAATCATACATCTAGTCTATAAGAATTGAAATGGTAAACACAAGTAAATGACACAAATGCATAAGATTTAAGTTCTACCTTGTATCGAGAAAAGAACGTGTGTGTGTGTGTGTGTATAGCTTTTTCACCATTTATCACCAATGACCGGTTTAGATTATGTGACGTATAATTTCATCGAGGTTACACCATAGGCTTATACGTCGTAAACATCTCCACTAATCAAGGTCAATCAAAGTCTAGTAGGTCAGGTAGGACTTGATAGGTTGTAATGTTAAGCTAGGGTGGGGCTAACGAGAGAGGATATTTACGATAAAATAGAAAGTAGAAAGTGCAAGTGAGCTTTACCGAACATCGAACACTAAAACCGAAGCTCTTCCCTTCGTGAGCGACGGAAGACTCAACTCCTTATAAGGATGCTCGCCTGAATAGTACAAACCATCAACCGAGTTTCAACTCATAAATCATCCAACCTTCCACTTCTCTTCATCATTCCATGTCTTGGAGACATACGTCATATCTAGGTTTTGTTCATACCTAAGCTCGTCAACCAGGAACAAACCGCCATGCAGAACACAACAACATCTCCTTCTCCGTACTAGATTGAAGAAGTACCCTTCACCAACATCAACACAACAAAAATCAAACCCAAAAAAAATTGGCATTCCAAGAACTCTTTATATATATACAACTTTTTTTTCTTTTTTTCTTTTCTGCTTTTCTTTCTTCTTTTTTTTTCTTTTTTTTCATCACCACAAAACGATCAAAGGCCTAAAAGCCATAACATTCCACCTCCTCCGGGATATACTCATTTTTACCGACACCACTTGAAAGATACGCCACTCCACCACCCCCACACCATATCGGAAAATGTGGAAAACAAGAAGCTCAATCTTGCAAGGTGGTCAAGGAAACGAGACCGTAATAAGGCTAGGGACATCGATTATACGGGTTAGTGACAAAATGGTCGGGCCTCGGGCGGCGGTCTAACCACCCTACAAAAGGCTTGTAGGGTAACTCGTGATATACATATAAGGATGGCTTTTTGGCTATGGATCGAGTCAAAGAAATGTCATAACTGTCATCCCATCCTAACAACGGCGACCTTTATATTTACGCCTCGGTTACTAATATAAGTTCTAGGTAACCGGGTCATTAATAGCTACCATAATCGTTCACTTAGTCAAGGCTGATTCATGAAGTCGAAGCTAACGTGATAGAACTATTCCATTCTCAATACAAGATCCCAACTCAAATGAAATGCATTTGTACAATCACTAGATGTTTAATCAAAGCAATACTATAGGCTCAATGTATCATCAACAATGTCAAAGCCATCAAAATTTCTAAAACCAGAGCTCATTTACACCAAAGGGATAGCAATCTCTAAAGTATAACCTGTTTGACATGAAAACGAAACATTGAAGCTAAACCAACCACCCCTCGCTTAAAACCAAACACGAATGATAAGGGGTAGAAAAGTTAGCTTACAACCGGAAAAGTAGCGCTGATACGATCATGTGGCATCCAGTAAAATGAACTCCCAGAAAATACTGCATTACTTATAAAATATACACAACCAACACCAAAGGTGTACAAGTATGGAGTATAACACAATAAAACTACCCGGATTACCACAACTCATAAAAGCCAAAACACCACACTAGCCCCCCCCCCCCCAAAAACACACTTCTTCGGGTTATATTACAACAAAACTTACCCGGCGTATCAAAATACAAACTAAAGAAACACAGTTGAAACATGAGAGAAAGGAAAAGCAATAAAAACAAATTCCGAGTTTAGTCCTCACCGACTTTCTACCCCCAAACATGTCAAGGATAGTTATACCATTGGAGAGCAAACCGTTGCATCTCCTTACAAAAATCGTAAGAATTGAGCACCCCTTGAAAGTGAAATACATAAAACATGGGGCTCAATCCACTACTGAGATTGGTCTAATGAGTCCATTGCACGAACAACGAACTCACTTTCCCGAACTAAAACATATCCCAACTAACAACGACTTCAAACACCAAGTATGCACATTTAGCTCAACATCAACAACAAACTCAATAGGGTGCACCCCAAGATATAACAATAGGACTAAATGAAGACGCGAACAGTGACTCAATAGATAAAAGAGTCATACCATCCTCGTAGTGTTCCTCCGGGGTGATTTCAATCATACTTTCTTGCTCTCTCCTCTCGACCTCATTCCTCTCGATCAGCTTGATCTAGAAGAATTTCTATTCTCCGTAAAAGAAGCTAGATTTTCCTCATGGATCGTTTCCTCCATGTAAGACTCGATTCTTGAGGCGGAGGTAAAGAGTGTCGAGTTGTTGATCATAGTAACTTGGGGCATTATCCCACGATTCCCCGTATGATGTAAGCGTATGGGTTGAACTGATAAAATTGTTGTGTTTGGTAACCCATAGCACCGTAATTGTAATACCCTGAATGGGTAAGGATAGGCTTAGCAATTGTAGTATGTGTTCATAAAAGTTTGCAATTGTTCATCCTTTTTCTTTTCTTTCCTGTCAAATTGATTTTTTTTAAATATGATAATTCTTAAGTTTATCATGAAGTCGGCAGTCAAAAGCAAGTAAAATGCAACAACATTAACAGAAGGAAGCCATATATAGAGAATTCGGATTTCATCATCCAGTAGTTCTATTAAGTCAAGAAAATAGCGCTTCTCTCCAGGTTTGTAATCGATATCAATTTCTTTGTGTTATAATCTCCTCTCTGTTTCCGTTTAGATATTGTTGAATTAGTAATATCAGTTTGCTTATTTGTGTTAGGAAGCTGAAAATGTGCTACAGTTTGTCCTCATTTTTGTCAATTGTGCTGAATCCAACAGAGCTAATATGATGCAAATGGATGGCATTATGAAGATTTAAAGTACTTACATTTTAATCTTTTGATTGCAACTATACATGTAAGCATAACGCCTGTGTTGCAAGATTATTTATCAATTGGACTTCTATTATTTCATTTATACAACTTTATCTCTTGAAAATTCTTTCCCTGCATTTCGGCTCAACAAATGTCAAGGAATTTCAAAAGGAAACTCAAAAGTTCTACGGTCATTTTTTTAATATTAGTTGCTTTACTTTTAAAAAAGAGTTCCTGAAAATCATTGCCTAACAATGATATTCGAGACGATCCTACGACGCATATATGTGCTTGCTTCATTTTCACCCACGTTTCTTAGCCTGCTGATCCAGAGATGAAAGCATTACAAGATTTCAGTGTGGACTATGGAGACCTCTAAAAAGGACTGAAAATTGACGGAAACGAGAGTAAGAGTATGATTCATTTTTTCTGAATTATTCCGGATTGATGTATTTCAATTGTCAACGTGTTTTGAATGTGCATTTCTTGAACTTATGATGAAGATCATGATTTTGGTGGATTCCACTCCTTACCTTAATGAGGGGGTGGATGTGTGGAAAATCACAAATGCTATATTTAGGATTGCATTAGGTCGCAGTGAATGGGGTAACACACAATTTCTTTTTATCGACAAAATCATGGCTTCATCGGAATGAATGACATATGAAAATTTGTACCAAACGTGTACTCAGATTCATAGTTATTTAACATTTTGAATTGTTGCGATCGCAATTTTTCATGTTTAATGCAAGATATGGTTTGAGTGACAATCCAATTTCTGTATGCTCACTAGATTTTCTGTTTCCAAACTTTGGGTGCTTTGGACTTTTATTTTATTTTGTTTTGATTATGCTGTCAACGTCCTTTCTTTGTTGTTTTATGGGCAAACAATAATTTGTATGATGTTTTTGTGAATAGGTACGTCAAACAACGCATATCGTAATTTTAATTCGATTAGGATGATCCGCAGATGAATCGGTTGTCGTTTCGGCACAAATTGTTACTCAACAAAGGTATGAGATTGTGGAATTACACTATCATTCTTTTATCGATTATCATTAGAGCCGAACACATTTGATGATCTTTGCGTTTCATGATTCATTACTCTTATTTTTGTGATCTTTGAAATAGTGCAATTCCACTCCGATGCTTAAGGTGGTTTCTTTCTCCTTTTCATTTAGTAATTTCAAAGCAATCAGTTTAACCAAATTTTCAGATTTATGTCAAATGGTTATCTACCCGCCTCACTCTGATTTCTGATGCAAAAGTTCCACTCCGATGCTGAAGGTGGTTTCTTTCTCCTTTTCATTTAATAATTTCAAAGCAATCAGTTTAACCAAATTTTAAGATTTATGTCAAATGGTTATCTACCCGCCTCACTCTGATTTCTGATGCAAAAAGGTGCCAATGGTTGAAGAAGATTTCCGTTGAGGAAGGTGAGCTTTTGGATTTTCAATTTCTGTATGCTCGCTAGATTTTCTGTTTCCAAATTTTGGGTGCTTTGGACTTTTATTTTGTTTTGTTTTGATTATCCTTTGGTCTTATAACATTAATTAAACCTTAACGAGCTTCAATTGAGCTTCCGATTCGTTTAGTTTCGGCACCGAATGTACTCTTAAAGGGAGTTGAAGTTCTGATCCGTCGGAAAAGCATGAAAGGGCTTGTGCTTTGATGAACTCAGTTCATCAATGTCTGTGTAATTGCTAGGCCTTGTCCGTATCTAGGGGTCTAAGTAAGAGAGTAGTGTATGTGAGGGAGCTTATTTGAAAACACTTAAGTGGCTAGTTAACAACATAATAACAAACATACTTGTCTAGTAAAAATATTAAACATCAATCCATTCTTGGTAAGGCACAAGTCTATATAGATATGTGTGTGCATTCTGAAAGTGAATAACTATGTAAGTCTTTGCCTCTTTGGACCCTACGTACGGAGGAACACCACCCCGTAAGTCTGAGACCCTACGTATGGAGGGACTTCGCCGAACGTATACACTATCGGTGTCCACCAGACTAGACTTCCGTGGTTATTGGTGTGATCCACCAATATGTTGCATCCAGTTACTTCGTGGTGAGTAGCACCATGCGTAGTGCCCTCGAATGCTGATGTAACAGAGATAAGCTAAGTTAGAAACGTATAGCAATGACATGTTGATAGACGTGAAGTGAACCTTGGGATTGAGTCGGTCTCATAAAGATAACTGAAAATAATAATGAGAACCTTCTTGTTGTAGTACTTAGTTATTCATTAGCTTCTCACTTTTACTAAGTACTTTGTACTTACCTTCTTTGCATTTTCTTTTGTATGTATTGTGAGGTGAGAAGACGAACATGTTGACCAAACGTAGATGACGACTTTTGAGGACGTTGATGCCTTGACGAAACTTTTAGTTTATTTCCTTGTAAAGGTTGTATTTGACTAGTTGTATTCTTTTCTTAGACTTGTTGTACTTTTACTTCTAAGATTTTTGCAAGTTTGGTTTGTACTTTTAATACATCGTATTGTATAAGTCTTTGGGTTTTACGTTGTTGTAATTTAACTATCAATCTTTAGTATGGTTAATTTCCATTCTTAGCGTGAGCCGTCCCTGAGGCGGCGGTAACAAGGCCATGCGCGTGAGGCCCCAGAGAGCAAACTTGCAATTTTAGGCCTCTGTTTTCATTTAATAGAAGTGTATTTTAGGTCGATTTTATTTTTACTCAAGCTAAAAACTGATAACACCTAAATTTATAGCGAATCTGTGAAGAAAGTCTCTATTACATTTTTATATTATTTCATCAACATAAGTATCATAAAAATAGTTGTGATATATTATTTTTTTCACGGGGTTGAGGCCTAAATTTTTCTTGGCTGCGCCTCTGATTCTGAGAGGGCCGGCGCATTAGTAGCGTTTATGTTTTTAAAGTCTTTTTAAACACAGTTGCTTTTATTTGATCTGACGACATAGCATTTATGTTTTTACCCGATTTATGTCTTTTTAGCATTTATGTTTTTACCCGATTTATTTAATGCTATACGCGCCGAACGTTTCTCTTCCGGATAAGGGCTCGATATCCGGGAGCGGGGCGTTACATATGTATTCTTTGTTGACAGATACGGACCAACCTTATTACCCTGACACACAGACAATTGACCTGCCTAAACAGATACGACAATGCAGTGGTTGAGCCTTTAAGGGCTCCGAAATCCTCTAAGGGAGACCCGAGGCATTAGGCTACCAGACCTTTGATAGGTACCACAATGCGTGGTTTACCAGCAAGGACATGATTTTGGACAAAGTGAATACACGTATAGACTTCGAGATTAGGGAAATGGTAAAGGCACGAACTGTTGTGATACAAGTAACACAACACACTTTTGCACCATAATCAAATGTGGAAAAATGCATTAAGTCACTTGTTGTGACATAACCGTTGTGCATGTAGCATCCACTTTGAGAATAACACCATCCAAACTTTTGCCCACATGTCAAAACTCAAGTCACCTAAGTACCCCTAATGAAGTATAACAACACAAAAAGTGTATATATATAAAAGAAGCAGACCGTCACCCAAAGAAAAAAAAAAACACTCACAATTAGCAGACAAAGCAAATGAAATAGAACGTTATGATTGGAATGTGCAAAGCAGCAACACACATTCATATAAGCACAACAACAACATCATGAAATGAGCAGCAAAGATGCTCCATGATTTTAATAGCAACAAGAACTCAAAACGGCAAGAAACAGTTCATCCGATCCTCATGATTTTAACATCCACACTTTCACACACTAGAAAAGTACATGAGAAAGTTTTTTAAATACAAACCACTACCACAATGCTATCATCTGAAATCACAGCAGTCTTAAACCCAAAGTATTTAAAGAGCAAAGAGAATGATGAAAATATTAAAGCTAGATGATGCCACACAACACAAACTATGTCAACAAAGACAGAAATAGCCATTCTGCACAAATTCAATCAAATACAAGTATACAACGATGCATAAATCAATTAGAACAACAATCACTTAAACTAGTATAAATAAAATATCAATAAAAAGCTGGTGTTCACCGGAATCTTGTTGGGGTATTTCTTCCTGATCCTATCAGTCTAAGCACGTGTCTTCTCTGCAACATTAAACAAACACAATTACAGAAAATAATCAAGCACTACGAGGTAAAGTTCAAAAAAAAAAATCCAATAACAAGGCTGAAGTATTCTGATTTACACCAACAAACTTTAGGAACTAATGAAAGAGGATAGAACAAATTTCCCAATAAACAGCAAGAAACAAAAATCGCAACAGATAAACTGCAAGAAACAAAAATTGCAAACAGAATACCCATTTTCCAGATTAGCTACAAGATACTAAAATGTACAAGAACAATTTCCCACAAAAACTGCATGTTCATTGTTCAACTCCAAACAAAAACAAGATTTAGATATTTTCCATTTTTCCTACAATTGTTTCCTGCAGTTACCTAGATGCAGCTTCTTCTTAGCTTGCCATATTACCATTGCTTTACATAAACTTAAAGCCCTTGTGCAACATAAATGTTTATTAAGTTAATCAAGAAAACCGACTTAAATGGGTCTAATCTGTTACTTGGTCGTGGTAAAAATAAAAAATTAAGCAATGAACACAACTACAGCAAAACATTTAGGTCAAATCACTTCTTTCATTAAGAATATAATTCAGTACATCTTTGAAGTCTCCATATAAACTACTAAAAGATAATCAAAATTAATCATTTAAGAACTAGTAAACTTAGTCACAGCCTTGGTCCCTTCAGAAACGGCATGTTTAGCCAATTCACCGGGCAAAACAAGCCTCACAGCAGTCTGGATCTCCCTTGACGTAATCGTGGGCTTCTTGTTATACCTAGCCAACCTCGAAGATTCTTGAGCCAGTTTCTCAAAAATGTCATTGATAAAGCTGTTCATGATCCCCATGGCCTTGCTGGAGATCCCGATGTCTGGATGGACCTGCTTCAACACCTTGAATATGTAGATCTTGTATGTTTCAATGCTCTTCTTTGCTCTCTTCTTTTTCTTGTCTCCGGCTGCGGCGGAGCTGCTGTCCTTGGGGAGTTTCTTTCCGGCCTTTGGCTTCTTCTCTGCCGGAGCTTTTTCTGCCGCAATTGTCTTCTTCTCCTCCGCCGGTTTCTTCTCTGCTGCCGCCTTTGGTGCCATTGCTAATTTTCAAAGAAACAGTAAAAAAAATCGGAAATTGACAGATGAAAGTGATGGAGGGATGATGAATGTTGTGAAACATTGCTGATGGGTGTTTACTATTTATAATTGTAAGGGACGTGATTTGATTGGTGGAAACTGTTAAGAGTGGATTGTTGACATGGTGATATAACGATCGTTGGATCTGAAAACATCCGCTTTGACACGTGGTGCGAACGTATTGGTGCATTCCGTTGTTGATGGATCGAAAGCGGAGCGCGGAGTTTGAAAATCGGCACAGCAAGATTGCAAAGGCGGTAAAATTTTGAACAAGCTCATTAAAAAAAAAAAATTTGAAAAAATGAAGAAGCGGGAAAAATGAAAAACGAAAAAAATGCATAAGCCCAATTCCGTGTTCACTCCATAGTCCATACACCCCAATTAAAGATGTGCACATGCAATGGAGATGTTCACAAATCGAATCAAATTGTGTATTTTTTGTTCTGACTTGAGTTTATTTTAGTTACGATTTTTTTTTTTTAGTTACCAATTTATTTGTGATTGTTCGTTTAAATAAACAAATAAAAATTTATATTAAAGTTTGGCTAGTTTAAAATAAAAATTCGTCGAGCTCGTGTTTCGCTTTTGGCTGGTCAAACGTTATTTTGTCATCTACCTCGAGTTCTGCTCGAATTTGCCCTGTTAAACTATAAAAAAAACAAGTGTTAGATTTTTTAGCCATCGAATTAGATTAGATTTCAGTGTCGGAATTTACAATATTGAAAATATTCTTTTAGCAATCGGGAATTTAATAGTTCAACAAATCTTCTTGCTAGTCTAGGGTTTTCATCGAATACTGATTCACCAAATTGTTGTAATTGGGGAAAATCCCTCTAAATGTGTTCTCTCAACTTGTTTAGCCGACTTAATTTGAAATCATCCTTTAACCCTTAACAAAAGTCAAGATTATAGTACAAAATATAATTTGATTACTATATATATATATATATATATATATATATATATATATATATATGTATTCATTTGGGGAATATTAGCTGCAAGAGATGGCAACAGAGGGGGTTGCAGGATACCGCATACCGGGAAGCAGGGACGGACCCAATGTTAAAAGGGGATGCATGGCCCCTGCTCAACTTTTCGTGCGAAATTACTAAAATACCCATCTAATAATATTTGACATCGTGTATGAATATTATTTCAAACAAGTTCCAGTGTAACTGTTTACTTAGTTCAACTAGTTAGAAGAATTACTGCTATAGTTGAGGTCATTGGTTCAAAACCCAGCTGCATTTTTTTAACATTTTTTTTGAATTTGGCCCCTACCCAAGAAAAAAATCTTGGGTCCGTCACTGCCTCGAAGGCGTTGTAGTGTAGTGTTTTATGACCAACCGATACACGTTTTCACACGATCATAAGCTTTCTCTAGATCCACCTTGATCACCATGAACCCCTTCTTTCCTGTCTTCTTCGTGTGGAGAGCATGAATAATTTCTTGGGCTAATATAATATTTCCCGAACTTCCCCTTCCCGGTATAAAGGCACTTTGTGTGTATCGACTAGGTGTCCAATAACACTTTGCAGCCGATTAGCTAAGATTTTGGTTATAAGTTTCACAATCACATTTGCCAATGCAATGGGTCGGAATTGTGATGGAGATTCTGGGCGATCAACTTTGGGAATTAGTGTAATCAGCACTTCATTGAGGTCTGGAGGGAAGCTAGCTGTTTCAAAAGCACCTTTGATAAAACATACCACCGACTTACCAATTATACCCCAACATTTCTTGAAGAAAATTGGTGGAAGACCA
This sequence comes from Gentiana macrophylla, assembly GCA_026214975.1. Classification (NCBI taxonomy): domain Eukaryota; kingdom Viridiplantae; phylum Streptophyta; class Magnoliopsida; order Gentianales; family Gentianaceae; genus Gentiana; species Gentiana macrophylla. The sequence continues at coordinate 162,511,623 of CM047805.1, forward strand.
TCCGGGCCAGCCACTTTGTACATATTGTAGGATACAGGATCTTAGATCTAAACGACTTAGATCTACGCGCAGCGGATGGATCACGACTTATACAACACAATACATAATTAAAGGACTTAAACTACTACAAGGGGGTTAAGATCATGTTACCAATATCGGGAAGAGAAGCCTTGATCTTCCGATGTGTTCTCCAAACGGCGGTTGGTGGACACACTTCTTGATAAACGAACCTCCTTGATATGCAACACCAAGAAAAACTGCTCTAAAAACCTAGACAAGAAAAACAATTTTTTCTCTCTTTTACAAATGTGTAGGTCGAAATTTTCCATTGCCAATTACCCTTGGAATAACTCTCCTTTTATAGGAGAGTAAATCCTTGGTCTCCAAGTTTTAATTAATTAAATAAATAAATAATTAAACAAAATAAAAAGATATTTTCCTTAATGACTAATTGTGACATGTATTGACCAATAGGAAATCAAATAACAAGTCATCCAACCAATCATATAATAAGAATTTCTTTTATTTTCCATAACACAAGAAAATTAATTCTTGTGCTAAATGAAGACTAAAATGGCGCCACACTTAGGGTTAATAAGCCCACACAAAATGTGCCTTTTATGTGTATTATATTATTTAAATTTAACTAAATAATATCCATGCATATCAATTAATTAGCCCACCAATTAATTATCAATTGGCGCCCAAATAACAATATTATTAGTCCGAATTACGTGTCACATCGAGGGCCACGACTCTATAACCGGTAAATTCCAATAATTAATTATTCATCGAATGTAATAAGTACATTAATTATTAATTCGGGATTACGCCACCATAAACCCGAAATCGAACTCTACCAATTATAGATATATACTTACACTCAACCCATAGAGTAGATAAGTGTCCATTGATATAATCATTACATACGGATTAACCCTCCATAGACTGACCATTCTGAGTGGGAAGTCTCCGTGAACCCAACTCAGAATATCTTATCCTTATTTACCATCAACCCCCTGATGATCAATTAGTACACATATCTGACTAGTAGCTAATTAGTCAAATGTGAACTCCCGAGATCGATCACTCTCTCGGGGCTAACAAATGAGGGGACTGACTCTCTACTTCCCGCGGGAAGGAATGGATTCCATGTCTGTGAAAATCAGAACTACTCACTCATCAGGATATAGTGCCAATGAGAAAGTTGACAAATCGAATCAAATTGTGTATTTTTTGTTCTGACTTGAGTTTATTTTAGTTACGATTTTTTTTAGTTACGAATTTATTTGTGATTGTTCGTTTAAATAAACGAATAAAAATTTATATTAAAGTTTGCCTAGTTTAAAATAAAAATTCGTCGAGCTCGTGTTTCGCTTTTGGCTGGTCAAACGTTATTTTGTCATCTACCTCGAGTTTTGCTCGAATTTGCCCTGTTAAACTATAAAAAACAAGTGTTAGATTTTTTAGCCATCGAATTAGATTAGATTTCAGTGTCGGAATTTTCAATATTGCAAATATTCTTTTAGCAATCGGGAATTTAATAGTTCAACAAATCTTCTTGCTAGTCTAAGGTTTTCATCGAATACTGATTCACCAAATTGTTGTAATTGGGGAAAATCCCCCTAAATGTGTTCTCTCAACTTGTTTAGCCGACTTAATTTGAAATCATCCTTTAACCCTTAACAAAAGTCAAGATTCATAAATAAATAAATGAATAGTTATAAAACAATATTCGAATATTATAGTACAAAATATAATTTGATTACTTTATATATATATATATATATATATATATATATATATATATATATATATATATATATATTCATTTGGGAATATTAGCTGCAAGAGATGGCAACAGAGGGGGTCGCAGAATTCATTTGGGTGATACGGCATACCGGGAAGCAGGGACGGACCCAATGTTAAAAGGGGGTGCATGGCGCTCATTCAACTTTTAAATCTGAAATTACTAAAATACCCATCTAATAATATTTGACATCGTGTATGTATATTATTTCAGACATGTTTTCAGTGTATCTGTTTACTTAGTTCAACTAGTTAGATGTATTCTTGTTATAGTTGAGGTCATTGGTTCAAAACCCAGCTGCATTTTTTTTAAATTTGGCCCCTACCCAAGAAAAAAATCTTGGGTCCGTCACTGCCTCGAAGGCGTTGTAGTGTAGTGTTTGATGACCAACCGATACACGTTTTCCGGTTTGGTCCACGGGCCTTAGTGTGGCACATGAATATATGGATGCTTGGCACAATACTCAACCCTCGGGGGGCCCTCGGTTGCCAGACTGGTGGAAGCTAGGTTCCGAGGGACGGGGAGGTTAAATGCAATGTGGATGTTTTAGTCACTCCGTCAACTTTGGGGGTAGGATTGATCTTTCAGGACCACCAACGTATCATTCTTGTGGAGTACTTATTCCACTCCGACCCAGGTATTGAAGTTGTTACGTTGAAGATAAGAGCAATTCTCTTGGCACTTGTGGAGGGTCAACGTATGGGCTTATTGAGGTTGATCGTGGGGAGTGAATGCTTGACCAGTGTGCGGATGCTCCTTTTATGGGGAGGGGGACCATTCTTCTGTAGGTTGTCTGCGGCATGACTTTCTGTACGAGGTGCCTCAGTTTACATTTGTCCAATCTTCTTTTATTAGGCATGTGGGAAATGTTCCGGCACACATGTTGTCTAGGTTTGGTCTCACCAGTCATGGAGTTATGTCTTGGGGCTCTTAGAAGACTCTCGTGAGGCGCATATAGTCTTTCTATCAGTAAAATGAAGATAAAAATAGAGTTTACTTGTAAAATTCTTGCTTCCATGTGTCTCTATCACTATTTATTTTTAGGGATATGAGCAGTCATCCATACTTGTGGGGATGCACTTTATTCACGCCCTAAACATATTTAATTATTAAAAATTATAGGGATAGAATCTTCTTTGAGTGAAATAATAAATATTTAATGTGTATAAATAGAGTTGTGAGGTATAATATGTATTATTTAATATTATTTGAAATGTTATAGGGATAAGGATATGGATGTTGTTGTGTAGGTTTTTGGATTGAGATGTTGTAAAATAGGGATATATATTATTTTAGGGATAAAATTTGATGCTTCTGCTGGGAGTGCCCTTAGCGCGACCCCGAATGATGTCCACACCGCGTGTTTATCAAATTTGGTTGCTTAACAAATTTTCGTTTTCTCTATAATAAGAAATATCTATATTAATATTTTCAAGTAAAAAACCGCCAATTGACCCTATTTTGTCAATTGACCCGCTCCATGATCCAGTTAAAAGAAAAAGAAAAAGAAAATAAGAAAAGAAAAAACCCTCATCCGGCAATTCAATACGCATTTCACAATTCACACAGACGTGCTCCACCTCCACTCCCGCTCTTCCAACTTCTCCCCAGCAAACCGCATAACTGGGATTGTTTTCCCACCTTTTTTGGACAAGACTCTCACGATTCTGCTAAATTAACCGCCCAAAAACTTACCATTCCGACGATTCTCCTCCTCTCCAATAACTTCCTCACTCGGTTCTCGGAAAGAAAACTTTTATATCCTCCCACGCCATATCATTTTCGCAAATTTTAATTTTCTGCAACTCCCGATTTAATAGCCTCCACCTCAATGCAATGAAAATCAGATGAGAATCATGAGATATAGGTGGACAGGAAATCCGATGGGGCTTTGAGAATCATGAGATATAGGTGGACAGGAAATCAGATGGGGCTTTGTCTTGGTATTGATTCAGTTTCATTTGAATTTGGTTTTTTTTTTTTTTTTTTTTTTGGGGGCAGGAAATTCGATTTTATCGCATACAATGGCATCAATTGTACTTATCAAATGTGTCTCCGAATCGACAAGAGAACCGTTGTATGTGAGCAAGTAAAGTTCTATTATTTTTATGTATAATTTATGCACTTTAAAGGTTGTTGTTTCATAGCAATGTGTACGCAGGTTTCGATCTTTCATCTTTTATTTTTTTATGGGTAGGATATTAATCTTCTTATGATGTGTTTTCTTTCTCCATGAATATAATATTACAAAATTTGTTTGTTTTTTACATGATATTCTATCATGATGTTATCAAATTCTTATTTGTTTCATCATTTGTAGACGTTAGGATGCAAGCCATTTTTGCTGCTGCTTTGGAAGGACTAAGACATTGTACTCTATCATATCTACTATGAGTAAGCTTTTTTCAGTCGTCCTACATCATTTCTGCTTTTTGGACTATGTTTTCTGCCAATATGGTGGTTAAGTTTAAGGAAATATGTACACTTATGATTACTAGCTGCCTGCAAATGAGGCATTCTTAATTTTTTGCGGATCAAATAATGTCTTCAACCTAGCTTTGGAGTTTTGAAATTTCAAATTGGATTATTTTAGTGCAAAAGATGCAAGGCCAAAGGTGTAGTGAAAACCTGTGAAAACAAATTTAATTAGAATGTTATGCACTAAGAGGTGGTATTGTACTTCCTCACAACTTCAATGGATTCGTTTGGTTGTACTTTTCAATTTTAATGATAATGATGGGTAATCCAGTAATGTTAAACATTTGTCAAATCAGGATTGCTATTTCTGATATGCATGGTTGTACTTTCGTATTTTTAAAATGCATCGTCATCAGAAAGTTTGGTAACTAGCGTTTTTCGAATATCTTTGCCCTGTTAACTTTGAGGCATTGTGTTATTTTTTAATTCAAATGATGCTTTTGTGTTTGTATTCAATTGAAGATTATATGATGGTGGGTAGGTTATATTCAATCCACACTAGAACCCTTCAACCTGGACCATTAAGATGAATGTTCGTCACTTGCTGGATTTTTTTTGTCTCTGTTTTTTTCTTTGCTGTCATTTGTCATTGATATTAAAACTGTCGATTTGGAGTGGAGTAGTGTGGTATTTCTCGAATATCTTTGCCCTGTTAACTTTGATATTCTCACTATCAGCATGGTGAGAATTGTTTCTACTTAAAATGTTGTTTCTTTGTTTCTTTGATTCAGTTTTATTTGAAATTGTTTTTTTTTCTTTTCCTCTTTCTCTCTTCAGGAAATTCGATTGAATCACATGCAACGGCATCAATTGTACTTATCCACTGTGTCGCCTAATCGAAATTCAGTATACTTTCCTTGCCATTTTATCATTTTGCGTTTCATTTTGTCTCATTAAGCTCCATTAAATGACATTAAGCTTATCATCTAGCTTTCAAAATTTTCTTTATTTATCATGTTGTTTCCATGATCTGTTTGTATATCAGTTTTCTAAATGTACGGTGTACGTGATGGTGTTGATGAGCCAATAAGTTCATTTTGCTTCATCCTTTTGCTCTTGCTTTTCGCATGCCACGTTGTTTGGGAGATGAAGGTACATACACATGAACGGTTGATCCGAAGGTATGTTTTCCCTGAAAGCTCACATTTTTCCCTCTTCTACTTTTAGATGATACTTACCAGAATGCTTGATTATATTGAAAACTGCCATGTCTCATTGTTAAGGCTCTTGATTCTTCATTTCGATATGAAATAATTATTGTGATTGCAAGTGTTTAACATGTACATTATACGATTGTTTTGTGTCACAGACACCTCTATGAGTTGGATGTCCATTTACATCGGTTTCAAAGATCAGCATCAAAGGGGAAGATTACATCCCCTTTTTCTCATTCGACACTCAGAAGACTTCTTATTCAGCTTGCAGCTGCATCAAAGTTGAGAAAATTATAGGGACTTTACGGTATTGGTTTATGCATCCTTTTTAGTTTCAAGCTTTAGTCCAGTACGTTTCAGCTTATTGAAAAGTGTAATAATCCCATCCCTCTTTAGGCGCTATGCTGAATTTTGAAAATTCTAAGGTTAAATTTTGTGTCTTTCAGGGCGTTTGGCTACTTGAACTCGCTCCTAAATCGGTCGAGCAGGGACGACTTAAAAGCGTTAGAATCGATGATCTTATTGTGGAGGAAGCTAAACAGTCCGCTGAAATGATGTATGTTGGAAGTACACTTCCCATATTGCCCATCCTCGCGTGGGATGAGCAGCCTATTGGAGATGGTACTTTCATTTCTTATATGTTTCTTTGCTTCTGAAAGGAAATGTTGTTGCATGATATATACAGGGTCATTAGCATAAGTGCATTTAGGATATTATTATCACTTCTGTTTGTTTTTCTAAATAATTTATCTTCCGTACCTGAATGATTCTCATTTTGACCGGTTTTTGGTTAATGAATATTTTCCGATCATTTTCCATATTTATGTTTGGTTGTCTATCTTCCACTTTTTTTGCTGCCTTGCATTGTTGGGGATATGATGCAATGAAGAATGCATGGGACAAAGTGAATTTGGCTGCTTAAAAAATTATGTCGACTGCCGGTGACGCCAAAAGAACTGCAGAAGACGCCATTTGAAATGCCAAGGGATGGGCTGGGCTGGGCTGTCAGCAAAGCATCTGAGTAAGCTTTTTGTTCATAAATCAGAATGCAAAATTATTTGATTTAGAATCCAAAATGGTGTAGCTAGCTGTACTTTGCATTTGATTCGAGGTCCAATATTAGAAAGGAAAGATGAGTTGAGTCAGCTGCAGTGGCCGGTACTTCTATATGTTTGTGGGTTCAGGGGCTTTTCATGGTGAAAAATAATTAACACTCAGATCTACTAATGTACGGCGGTGAGAGCAATTTGATTTTTTGTTTTGTTTTGTTTTTTTATTTGAACATTATTTCCTTTGCATTTTTTGTTAATTAAAGTCATTCCTACGTTTTCCTTTCTTATGTGCCAGGCAAAATTTATGCTCAAAACACATATGTTGCTGAGATGTATATTGATGGTTGATTATAAATTTGGAAAAGGAATGGACTTTGATTTAAACATTGCAGACCTCACCTTATGTTGTTGCCGAAGCAATGCACATTTAAAAGCTTAAAATCTTTGGTTGACAGGGAAAGGGGAACAAGCACGACTTCTAGAAGCTTTGCCAAGAAAATTTGTTGATGATTTGGGTAAAAAGATGGTGAGTCTGGTCACTCTTGATTCCTGCTCTAATGTCAATCTTAATCATTTTATCTCTTGCTTTACGTTTTCTCGCTTCACATAAAAACAGATGATCATCTATCTTAGTTATATGGATTTCTCAAGTGAACATATGTAAAAATCTTTCTCTTTTTTTAATGCTTTTCTCATATCTCTATGATTATTCGATTACATACATATTCTTACATAGATGTTCATTTGTTTGGTGAAGGGTGTTTGTGGAATTTGGGGAAGAAGAAAGGGGGTATAAGGCACATGAGGTCGACACTACGACACGGAATGGGGGCTGTAGGTGTTTTTGTTTGGTTCTTTTTTTAAAGCAATATATCTTCCATTTTGTTATGTATACATCCTAAAAATCTCCCCCAAAAGTGTGCCTTTGTTTTAAAAAAATTGCTTTGATTTGTTGTCAGATCATGGAAAAGTCCATTGGACCTCTTACATAGTGCGACAATCCGGATATTGGCATTGTCAATTAGCAATTTATTGTGAAGTTTCCACTAGATTTCAAGTTGTTCATCATTTTCTTCTTTTCCCCTCCGACTTCCTCTTGCTTATCCACCATTGATTGAAATGTTAAAAAGAAATTTCGAGCCCTTTTGCAAATAATCTATAGATGATTTTTGCGCATAATGAGGATGTAATAAAACTTATACCAAGAGGAGTATAATGCGAAGTTATCAGGACATGAGATGTCCTGATAGCCTGACCTAAAGAGAAATATGGGAGTACGTATTCCTTCGAAGATAAATTCACTAAAAGAATATTTTAAACAAGCTTATAACGGGGGTTGATTTTATTGTTCATAAGGAGTAATCGATCTTCTTAGACTGTTTGATCGATAGTTGTTGTCTATGTAAGAGGAGATCTGTAGTGATGAGTAATGTGCATTTTTCCACTCAATGATTTCTGAATGTCCTGAATTATGTTCTTCACATTGTTGCATTTTTTTTAATAAATATTGTTGGATAACATTCACATGTCTCAAACTATATATCATATACAAATTTTACAACGTTCCGTGCATCGTACGGGTTTTCCCACTAGTATATATATATTCTATAAAATTCAATTATATCATCTACTAGATTAATAAATGGCTTATCAAACATTAATAAATGGCTTATCAAACGTGTCATGTCCTTTTATATTAATGAATTTTGTTAATTAGAGTGGTATACATATAGGTAATTATTTGCTCATGTCCTTTAAAATATAAAAAATTAATGTTTGGTGCTCATTTTTGTTCTTTATGATAGACACTTCAACATGTTATCGATATTAGCCTAAAATTTTACAAACACGGCTAATCCGCTATCCATCGACTCCATTGCTTTCTTCTTTCTGTTTTTTAGATAAGAATGCTGTAACGTCCCGTTCCAGACACCGAGTCCATATCCGGAAAAAAAACGTTCGGTACGTATAATACTAATTAAATTCATATTATATGTAAGTCTCTACTACATCGTATCGAGTTTAGCATTAACAGAAGCTAAGAGACTCGGGTATTTTTTTTTAATACAAGATATCATAATAGAAACACAACCATACTGAAGATGGAAGGTGTATCTTACATCAATGACATACAAGTTTTACAACCGTACAAAATCTTAAAGAAGGAAAGTACAACATCTCGTTTTACAAGTTTCAAATGAAAGTACAACATGTCTTAAAAATTAAAGTACAACATAGTCTAGTACATAGTTTAACATCAAAAGAAAATCAACGTAGCATGAAAATATGATCACATATCATCCTCGAAGTCCTTATCAAACTCCTGCTCAACATGTTCATCTTCTCAACCTCAAACACAAACAAACATGCATTTGAGGTAAATACAAAAGTACTTGGCAATAAACAGAAACTATTGCATTAACTAGGTTTCGTAAAGAAATATTTACATAATTATTAAGTTATCTTTATATGACCGACTCAATTCTAGGGTTCACCTCATGCTCATCAACATGGTGTGACTAACCGTTTCTAACTTAACTCAAGTTTGTTACACTGGCGCTCAAGGGCACAACGCATAGTGCTACCCACCACGATGTATTGTTTGCAACCTATCAGTGGATCACACCGATAGCCACGGGTTAGACCCGATAGTGTACACGTTCGGCAAAGTCCCTCTACCATTTAGCCGTTTATAGGCCCGCAGAGGTATTCACTTTATCTGACCGCCCACACATCGCGATATAAATAGATGTCTTACCAAGAGTGTTACGATATTTAATCTTTTACTATTCACTTATGTAGGTTATTAATCATTAACTAGCTACCTAAGTATTTTCAAGGCAAAACTCACTTAACAGCCATACTCCCTCACTTAGACTCTAGACACAACACCCTAAGCATGTACACAGACATTGATTAATACTAATTCAGCAAGGCACAAGCCTATCATGTTCTTCCGATGTTCCCGAACTTCATCTCTTGTGAAAAAATCATCTTGTGTCGGAACTAAACGCATCAGAAACTCAATCAAGGCTTGTTCATGTTCATACAATGTTATTAGATCAAGAAACAACATTTAAAACTAGACCCGGGGCTCAAAACAAGCAAAACCCCAAAATTGTCCTAATGTAAGCGCATTCTGACTCAATGCGCACGCATCGAGTGACTAGAAACTCACTAGAACTTTCTGCAGTGGCAATGCGTACGCGTTGCCTCTGAATGCGCATGCATTCAGCAACATAACCACAAACGCGCACACATTGCCCATCAATGTTCACACATTGAGCGTATTTTCACCCCAATATACAATTTTCTGCACTTTAACGATTCTCAACCAATTCCAAACATGTGTATCACCAATATACACATCAAAACAGCAAAAATACACAACTTCATCAACACATAACATCATATACTTGCAAAGTAATACCTAGACATGAATTCAAGCATCGAAACACTTCCAACACCAAGTCCTAACTTTACCAAACCATAATTAAAGCAATAGAGAATATTTCCTTACTTGATCAAGCACAACCAAAGCCAAACTTGCAGAAAACCTGCAGCACAACTTCGACTTCAACGAAAAACCTATTTGATCCGCAACCAATCCAAGAACTAGTTAGGATCAAGGTCTCTAACTATTTAGAATTACGAATTGCACGTTTTCTTCAACCCAAACATGATGAAAACCATATTTAGGGCTATTTTCATACCTCTTCGTAACTTGGAAAATCTGGTATCAACATGATCCTCGTCTTCTCACGATTCCGTTGCTCTACTGATCAAATCTTAAAACGGAGTAGAAACTTGTGAGATAAATGGAAAGGTCCCTTTGCCTTCTTTTTTTCTCTCAAGTTTCTCAAGAACGTAAAACTTCTGATTAGTTTTTTTTTCTTCTGACAACCTCTACATGATGGGGGTTTATTTCTCACAAAATAACTCTCATCCCTTAATTTCTTTTAATTCCCTTAATTATCTCTTAATTCCAATTTAAACCCATTAAAGAATATGTACATATTTCGAATTATATACATGTTTATATTTCTTTAATCCATAAAATAATGAATATAATATTTCGTTTTCGCAAAATAACGTATCGGTCCTTTTCTGAAAATCGGAATATTACAAATGCATTAGTAAAAAAATGGGGGGAAAATAAAAAGAAGACAACATCGACTCACATCATCTTATTAATAGTGTCTCTAAGAGCAATTATAATGATTAAAAATATAATTCATTTATAACAAAATCAATAATTACACTTGGAGTCTTATTTTTTTGACATTGTAAGAGGGTGACTTCCATTATACTGTAACAATTTAAATGTTGATTGGTTAATTTTTTCGGTTGTATTGTTAAAAATGAGAAATTGAAACTATAATATGTAAACAAGACATTGATCCTAGCACTTGTTGTCTCATTGAAATGGCCCATTAAGCAAGTTGACATCAATAATGCTTTCTTGAATGACACCTTGCATCAATCAGTTTTTATGCCCCAGCCTGAAGGGTTCACAAATCAGTCCAAACCTCATTATGTGTGTAAGCTACAAAAGGACCTCTATGGCCTCAAAGGCTCAAACAAGCACCTAGGGCCTGGTTTGAAAAACTTAATTCTTAACCGTTGCACTGGGTTTTGTACAATTCGTGTCAGACAGTTCATTATTTATCTTTTTTTCTCTCCATGGAACGATCTTTTTATTAGCTTGCCGTCAAAAAGGCTCAAACATCAAATACAATCATGTTCAAAATTAATAAATCTACAGACTAGGATAAGCACCAAGCTAGCCGAATATTTCTGGCTCTCTCTACTATTTTAGCAACAAAAGCATATGCCGGTGGCTTGTCCTCCTCATGACCATGTAGTTGCTTGTTCCTCCACATCCAAATCCCATATACGGGTTCTCTCCATGTGTACATCCACTTCGTTGTCCCAAAAGATGCTCCTCCACTGGTGGTTAAGTTAAGGCGCACCCAATCCACCACGGTGGCCGCCCCAAAGAAATCTCCATGTTCATTACGGGGCACGCAATGGTTCCAAATTTCCCTAGCTCAATTACAATATTGGAGTGCATGAAGCATGTTACATTTCTATCATAGAGCATACGATTTACGGGAAGGGCACCATGAACAATGGTCCATAATAAATAATTGCCTCTCGTTGGTCCTTTAAGATCCCAAATTTTCCTCCAAATGTCATCCAGGGGGGGTTGCTTGGGCAGGGCTCGGCCGGATCATGGAATAAGCCGAAGCTACCGTATATTTTCCTTTTGGATCCCCCTTCCATTTAAATTCATTGCCAACCCGTTCCAGCCCTTCTTTGAGGTGAGAATAAGCCTTGCAGATACCTTTCCATGTGGATGAACTTCCTACTTTAGCAGTGGATGAAAGTTCTTTGTATTTATGGGATAGATCTTTAACCCACAAAGTATCCTTTTGTGTAACGAGATCCCAAACCAATTTTTCAAGGAAAGCGATATTCATATCGTATAAGCGTTTAAATCCCAAACCTCCCACCTGCCTAGGTTGACATAGGGTATCCCATGCAATCGTATGCATTTTTCGACCGTGCTCATCATCCCCCCAAAAAAAGCCACACGCCTTCTCCAAACACTCAAATCAAAATAGAATTAGGACAGTTTGCATGGTATAAAAAGCTTGTGTAGCCAGTGAACTTTGTATGAGAATACGCTTCCCTACTCTCGAGAGGCATTTCGATTTCCAATTACTCAATTTGCCTTTCATCTTGTCCTCAAGATACATAAATTGGGATACTTTCTTTCTTCCGCGTAGTAGAGGAACGCCCAAGTATTTTCCTAAATCATTAGTATACACCATTTGCAAACAACGAGAAAGATTTGCAACCATTTGATGACCAACATTACTAGATGTATAAAATCTAGATTTAGAACTGCTAATTTTTTGTCCAGAACATTGACAGAATTCTAAAAGTACCTATTCAATGACTTTACTTTGATTTTAAAGCTTCTCCAAACAACAATTAGTCGTCGAAGAAAGAACATGTGTGAGATAGGTGGGCCCTGCCGAGAGAGTTTCAGAGGTTTCCATCTTCCTTGGTTCACAGCTTCATGAATTTTATGCTAAGCACTTCCATGCATAGTACAAATAGGTAGGGTGCTATCGGATCTCCTTGTCGGAGGCCTCTGCTACGGGTGAAAGCTTCCAACTTTTATCCATTCCACAAAACCGAGAGTTTGGAAGAGGTGATGCAATGCATTAAGAGATCTTGCATCTGTTTTGAAAAACCGACTTTCTGAATAATATTCTGCAAAAACTGCCAATTCACACGATCATAAGCTTTCTCTAGATCCACCTTGATCACCATGAACCCCTTCTTTCCTGTCTTCTTTGTGTGGAGAGCATGAATAATTTCTTGGGCTAATATAATATTTCTCGAACTTCCCCTTCCCGGTATAAAGGAACTTTGTGTGGTATCGACTAGGTGCCCAATAACACTTTGCAGCCGATTAGCTAAGATTTTGGTTATAAGTTTCACAATCACATTTACCAATGCAATGGGTCGGAATTGTGATGGAGATTCTGGGCGATCAACTTTGGGAATTAGTGTAATCAGCACTTCATTGAGGCCTGGAGGGAAGCTAGCTGTTTCAAAAGCACCTTTGATAAAACATACCACCGACTTACCAATTATACCCCAACATTTCTTGAAGAAAATTGGTGGAAGACCATCCGAGCCAGCAACTTTGTACGTACCCATATCAAAACATGCATCTTCAATATCCTTTTTCACATACTTGTCTGTTGAGATGTTGGATATCGATCTCACTTAGAGTAGGTAAGTGCACCTCACAGTCACGAAAATGGTGATCATCCTCTCGTGCGTAGAGTTTAACAAAATAGTCCCTCATCATCCTCTGATTTTCCACCTCATCTACGCTCCAATTCCCGTATGGTCTTTTAAGAGAGGTTACATGAGATCTCTGTTTCCGTTTAAGGGTAGTGATATGATAGTAGTGTGTGTTTCTCTCGCCTTCTACTAGCCAATGCAGATGAGATCGCTGATGCCAGAATTTGTCCTCTTGGGTTAAGATCACATTATAATCCTCCATAAGTTGTTTTTCCAGTCGGACCAAGTAGTTAGATGGGTATTTGGCAAGGGACTCTTGAATGCCCCTCAGCCGTCGGAGACACTTCTCTTTACGATATAAAATATTACCAAATTGTTTCTTGTTCCAAAGAGCAGCCTCTTTCATGAAGTTTCGAGCTACCGTACCAAAGCAGCCTCCTTTATGAAGTTCATTATTTATCTTTAATCAATGATCAACTATGTTATATGTTTTAGTGTGTGTTGATGAATTTATAATCATAGGAAACTCACACATTGTGGTGTAGAGGTTCATACACAAGTTGAATTCCAGGTTTCCTTCGAAGGATTTGGGTGAGTTAACTCATTTTCTAAGCATGGAGGTTTTTAGGACTGCTTCTCTCCCAACAGCATTATGCTTCTCAGTTGTTACACATACTTGATCTAAAACATCTCAAACCATGTCCCTAGTGAGATACTCACTCTTACAAATGACACCCATTTATCTAAAGTACATGCCCTTGACTTATAGGAGTGTAGTAGGACCTCTACAATATTTAACTTTCACAATGCCAGACCGGGCATTTGCTGTGAATACACCGAGCCAGTTTATGCATTGTCCAACTGCCACTTATTGGCAACCTTTCAAAAGGCTACTGAGATGTGTGAAAAGCACGGTCAAGTACGGTTTTCACTTTAAAGCCACAAGCTCCTTTGATCTTCAAGGGTTTTCAGATGCAGACTGGGGCTGCAATCTGTTTGACAGAAGATCCGTATCTGGTTATTGTGTATACATTGGCTCCACTCTTATTTCATGGTCTTCCAAAAAGCAACCAGTGGTATCAAGGTCAAGTACTGAAAGCGACTATAGAGCATTGGCTCATTTAGCTGTCGAGATCATATGGTTACAATCTCTCCTTAAAGAGCTGCACATCAAATTGCCTACAGTTCCAGTGCTGCATTGTGATAATGTAGGGGCAGAATCCTTGGCCAAGAATCCAGTCTTTTAATTCAAGAAGAAAACATATAGACATTGACCATGTCCTAGCTCAGCACATCAGTATCAGACCTTTTCCTACTGCTTTACAACTTGCTGACCATCTTACTAAACCAGTCATAGGATCTCAATTTCAATGTACAAGAAGCAAACTCAACTTGTCAACTTCCCTATTTTGTTTGAGGGGACTCTTAAGGATAATGATCAAGATTAGTGTGACATTTGTGTAGTGTGTATTGGTGACATGTACCCTATAGTATCTAATGATAGATTTGTTTGTTATTTGCTTTTTTGCTACATATCCGTTGTACTGAACATTTGGAAGATATATGAAAAGAATATTTCATTCTCTAAAACTTAAGTATTACGAACATAACTTGTAGGTTGTGCTAAATTATGTTTTTTCAATACATTTTACAACATTTTGTGTGGGACAAATTTTAGATTGATCGATACGATTATTTGAACATTCTTAGAATTTTTTTTTTCACTATTGTTTAAATCTCTAATATAGAGTTTTCAAATTTATATTATCTTGTGCAAATATCGTTTAAAAGCATTTGCATTAGATCTTCTTAACAATTACTCTATTTTACTGTTTTAAAATATAAGTTTTTATAGTTTACAGCATCTCTATCAAAGATAAAATGTATATGATTCTCTATTTTACACTATGAAGTATATATTAAGAAAAATTTATATAATCTAGATGAATGTGATAGATGTAATACATAATCTATATTTAACAATATAAAATAGAGTATCTTCTGCAGTGTTATCTTTCTTATTTTGAAATATCCAGGGGCGCCCCTGGAAGGCTGCGAGAAGTAATTGCTCCTCTAAAATCTATGAATTTAAGAAATACATAAATTTTAACTCAATACTATATATATTGCATTTTTAAAAATAGATAAGACATTGCTCTAATGGTAAGAAGTCAAGTAGTATAATTTTATAAGCAACTAGGGTTCAATTCTTGTCAGATGCAATTTTTTTTTTTTTTTTGGTTAACACTTTTTTAGAAGGACCTAAAATAATATTTGACCTTGAGCCTATATATAGACAGGGACGCCCTGAAAATATCTAAAATAGAGATTTTAAAAAATTTACAATATCTACTGCAAATGTTCCAAAACCATTATTCAAGCATTGGCTTCAAGTTACATATAGATTTACGCAACAATTACAGAGACTAGTAGCGAATTGTTGGTGAGATGACGCTGATCAATAAAAAAAGACACATGTGATCCATTGAGATAATTGTTGCAAAGTTAACACTAAAGAAGGTGTATGATTTAATAATCGTAAACATTTTAAAACAACTACACGTGTTAACTCTATGCGACGAACCTCGCCCAACAGAATCTTACGGGGTAGTCAAAACCTGAATGTGTTAAGAAAATGTGTCATATTTAGAGTATGAATCATACTACAAAGAAATACTCTTGGTGTGCAATCACGGTTGTATGATTTAAGAATCGTAAACATTTTAATACAGTTTCACTTGTTAACTCTATGTGATGGACCTCACCTAACACATTCTTATGATTCAGTCAAAACCTGAACATGCTAAGAAAATGTGTCATATTTAGAGTACGAATCATACTACAAAGAAATGCTTGTGGTGTGCAATCACGGTTCAAAAACGGGTAAATATATATATATCATTAGATACGTGTCAATATACATCTAATATTTTTATAAAAAGCGTATGTCATAGACCCGAATTCTAAATCATGTACCGATGACTTTTATCACTAAGGTTTACTAAACTTTTTTAAATCGTGGTTTCATCAGAACATTGTTTAGTACTAATTGACTTTTTTTTCCTTTGGTTTTTGCAAGTTATTTTTAGAAAATTGTTAAGAGCTCGAAGACGAGATCTCTTTTTACGCGACCGGAATCCATTCTGCTTCGACCAACTTTTGTTGGTATAAAAAGATACTTATTTTATTTAATACGGAAAATAAGAAACTCAATTGCAAAAACTGAAAGAAAATTACAATACATTATTATTATTTATTAATAAGAAATAAGTTTCCTGCAGCAAATTTTAAAAATTAGAATTGAAATTCAAGGCGGGAAGCGCACAGCGGCATTTGTTTTCAAGCTGGCGCTTAAAAAAACTCAAAATATTCGCTCTGCACTCCTATTGGTCCATTTCGACAAACGAAGATCAATACAATAACAATTCACAGCCGTGGATTATGTATCGATCGAACGGACGTCACAAACTCACACTCGGATTCACCGATGAACCAACCCTCTATATATATGAACACAAAGGCCAACAATATACTCCACAACTCATTCAAATCCCTCTTAAATCATCTTTCTCACAAAAGCATCCAATCTTTAAGTTCTTTTTCAAGGTCAACAATAATATCATGGACGCTAGCGGCAAAAGTAAGAAGGGAGCCGGAGGAAGGAAAGCCGGAGGCCCAAGGAAGAAGGCCATCACACGCTCCACCAAAGCTGGGTTGCAGTTTCCGGTCGGTAGAATTGGTCGGTTTCTGAAGAAAGGTCGTTATGCTCAACGTGTTGGATCTGGTGCTCCGGTTTACTTGGCTGCCGTCCTTGAATACCTAGCCGCCGAAGTAAATACTGAATTTTTGTTTTTATTTTTTTTGGTTTATATATCTTCAGAATCATTTATATCTGGATCTAATTATTCAAAATCTTAATTCGATTAGGTATTGGAGTTGGCTGGAAATGCGGCAAGAGACAACAAGAAGACAAGGATTATTCCAAGGCATGTTTTGCTTGCAATTAGGAACGATGAGGAACTGGGAAAGCTTCTGGGAGGTGTAACAATTGCACATGGTGGTGTTTTGCCAAATATTAACCCTGTTTTGCTTCCAAAGAAGACTGATAAGGCTCCCACTGAACCCAAATCTCCCAAAAAGGGCGTCAAGTCTCCTAAGAAAGTTGCTGCTTAGAATTTCCTTCTACTTACTTTTATTGTTTTACTGTTGCTTTAGCCCTTTTTTTTTTTTTATTTTAAAAAACTTGATCTAAGCTTGGAAGTGTTGTGTATGTAATTTGATGGATCTTTGTTGATTCATCTGATGTCTAGATGGATTTTTAAGGTTGTACCTGGTTTTATTATGGAATTGAACTTCTTGTTCATGTCTCACTGTTTCTCTGTTTGGTTATTTTGCAAGGTGTTGTTGGCTAAATAACTGATTACTATTGGCACATTAAAATGGTGAAATTAAAATTATATTTAGCAATTTATAAGTGAATCATAGGAGTTATGACAATTGTGTCATGTAAGATCATAACTAATATAATTTATAACAGGCTCAAACCAATCCTTAAAATGGATGCAGTAGACAGAATTAATGTGCTCTCTTACATAAAAACAGACTAACAAGTGAAGAGGGCAGAGGAACTTATTATGTCCCTAAATTAGGCATTTCTAAGGCTTATGATGGGCTTTAAGAAGTCTGTAACAGAGTTTTAGAGAGATAAATCCAAATCCATACCAAATAATTGATCTCAGAAAATTATGCATATTAACTTAGAATAATATCATCCAACTGTATAATAAGAATCTAATCACACCACCGTAAACAAAAGGGGGTGGTTCACCACAACAAATGCTTTCAAACACCGCAACACATACAATGACAATAGAATAAAGGTGTTTGTACCACATCACAACATTTCAAACACCTCAACATCCCAATCGATGTATAATGGTGAGTAGCAACTAGCAACAACATATAAATGTGAAAATGAACTTTGGCACAAGATTCAAGCAACACGAATCATAACAAAGCTATCCAAAAGATTAGTTAACTTAACTTAACTGTAACAAAACGTTTCTTGAAAATTGAAATGCATATACACGATTGCATATATGTTTGTATTATTTAAATTTGACTTTGAGATGCTTTATTTACCAATAAGGATGTCGAATGTTAACGTAGGTTGTATTGACCAAGATAGTCCTTTTTTTTTTTTTAATGTCGAAGGGGTATTGTGGGGCACACGAAGATAAGGGGCCTAAGTTGCCTAATGACAGGACCAACAATGTCCATCGCTGTAGTGATTAATACTACAAGTCTATAGACTGTGAGCAATGTTTTTTGTTCATGTATTCTAGATTCATTGCTTTAGTAGCATTTTTGCTCGGTTTTGGGTCGGATCAATACAGTTTGGTATCCTATCCCAAGTCAAAGTGACTGAACGTCTATTTCTCTAGGCCATGATCTTTTTGTGCTTATATCTAGGGGTGAACATGATCCGGTTTGGCCGGTTTTTATCATTTTTAAAACCGAACCATTTTATACGGTTTCAAATTTTTGAAACCAAACTAGAACGGTTTGAAGACGTAAACCATGTTATTCGGTCCGGTTTGGTTCTGAACTTTGGTTCCGGTTTATTAGGTTTTCATGGGTTCTTATCTTACTCGTTTCAATTTGATCATCAACTTAAAAACTACTATTAATGAACAAACAACTATTTTATTAAATGACATACATAAATCTCAAAATGCATAACACAAAATAGTATTTTGAGTAAGATTAGGAAAGAAAGAGGAATAGATTTGTTTAATGAGTAAGGAGATATATATATATATATATATATATATATATATATATATATATATATATATATATATATATATATATATATATATATCAAATGAATAAACATGTGATCTGATTTGAGTTTTATTTAGTAAGAAAATATTCATGATTTTATGATCTCCAAAACTTGATATTGATTATTTGTCTGATGTTATTGTTCAACATAACCTAATTATAAGCAAATCAAAGACAATCGTATATAAAACTAAGGTTTATAAATGCATTTATCCAAATAATAAAAAAATATACATTATGCAGCTTCATCAATATCATTAAGAGGCGAAGTCATACAAATCAACATCGACAAATATCCATAATGAAGTTCATCAATATCAATGAGAAAGTAAATCATTCAAATGAAAGATCCACATATTTCAAACATTGGTGTTGAACAAGTATAAAGAGAAGAACGAGTTAGCAGCGGTGAGTTGTGAACCGAAACGTAATCAAGATTCTTTCAAAGGATTGAAGACAATTCTGTGAAATGGTCAACAAAATTCAAATATGTAGGATATGAAATTAACTATGTACCAGCACTATATTACACGTAAATAGTTCAAATAGATTGAGATAGATAGTAAAAAGCGTATAGATGTTTTAAAGTATTAGATGTAGGTGTGCGTGTGAGTGTGAGTGTGAGTGTGTGTGTGTGTATATAAATCATCCGGTTTGGTCCGGTTTTAAACGGTTTTTATTTTCTTAAATTGGAACCAAATTGTATTCAACGGTTTGGTTTTAAGTTATATAAAAATATTAAAAACCACTGGTTTATACATTTCCTGGTTTGGTTCAATTTGGTTCAAATTGTTGGTTTTAGATTTAGAATTTTTGTTCACCCCTACTTATATCTAGCAATGCCTATGCTATGTTCTTAAATATATATGTTTGGATGTATTTTCATTTTTCATGAGGGTGAACACATTTTTTTTTTTTTTTTTTTGTCAAGGTATTGCACTTGACAGTCTGACACATATGACATGCAATAGGTCAAATAATCACATTGTGAAGTACATTTTTTGAGTAAAGCCACGTTGGGATAAAAAAATAAATCTACAATAGCAGAAAATGGGCTGTCTTTTTTTTCGGGCTGTGATTGTTGTAGTGGTTCTGCCCACAATTTGTTCCACTTTACCTGTATTATTAGTATTTTCTTTTGCCTATTGTAGTCTTTTCTTTTGCTTGTAAAAACAAATGTTGCCACATAGGAATTTTTTTGTTTTCACGGTAAAAACGGAAGTTTTAAACCATTTCTTTTATCAGATATCTTCTGCGAGCACCCGTTCTCAACGTTTTGGATCAACTTCGAGCTCATTGAGTAAACTCCACTCAAATTGTGACTCCGCTAGTCATGTCAACCAGGGGCAACTAAAGATTAGGGTTAAAGGACATGCAATAGCCGTGAAAATGCATGTGTGAATGGATACTTTTTGGGTGAATGACCGTGTGGTATTTAAAATTGTATACAATAACTCATAAAGTGATGCTGTCAATCAAATGAAAGTGGGTGGGGATATGACTCTCCTCACTTTCAGTTTCATAACCTATCCTGATAATTGGCGGAACAGGGGAAAAATTTTCGGGGTGATTTGTATATATAAATCAGAAAGCCTAAAAAAATGTTGGTAGTGGGATTTGAACTTACAACCTAGGATTATGGAGTCGAAAAAGTTTGTTCTTAAACCACTAGGATATAAAGTCGTTTGTTCAATAAAAGAGCATATATAACATACTAATATTAACACTACTACTAATACAATAATAAAAATTTGGGGCAGAGGCCATATGGAGGGGGCTTGGGGCCAATTTCTGGGGCTTGAGACACCTTTGGGTGCCTTGGGTCCGCCCCTGATCCCAGATTTAAAATAACTTTTTTTATTTTAACTCCCTAGAACTTATGTGTGTTGTAAGAAATTGGATGTCACATGTTTTTAGGGGAATTGTTGGGAAATTAGTATGCGGGTAAAAAAAAAAATGAATGTCTTCTTTTTCTATAGTGGCGTGTAATGTGATAAACAATGTCTCATTATTGACAGGTTGTATTTCTTTGCTACTTTGGAGAGAAAGTGCCAATTTGAAACACTTGGTTACTGTACATCCTCTTATATATGAATCAGTCTACTTGTTAATTATTCGTATTTGGCACGTAAAGATCTTTGACTCTATTCGGTTTTGTTTGAGAGCAAGCTCGAGCCGAGCTAGTCAAATAATTAACTAAGACCATTACAATCTTCGAAAACTAATAGTAATCGAGTAGCTTTACTAATATATATTGTCGAGAGATCTTTATTAATAAATTAATTGATTAAATACATGATAATTATTAATGAATAAAATTTTCATTTGAGGGAGAATAATATTTTGTATAAATCATTAAATAAGAAGTTCAGTCAAACAATGAAATGAATAGAGTTGAGGCCGTGTAAAATTAAGTGAGTTCTAAGCAAATTGACAAATACTCAAGCCAATCAGAGAGTTTTATTTAGAGTAGTAAATAAAAAAAAGGGGTAGTTGTTTAAAAGCACAAAAAAAAAGAAAAAAAAGAATTAGGACAGAGAAAATATAAATAGGGTGATAAAGATAAATCCACTATTCATAAATCCAATCCATTTGTTTATTCTGCAGTAGAATCGCCTCAAATCCATGTTTCACAACCCCAAAAATCCATTTGTTTCTTTGCAGTTAATCCTGGTGTCAAATTCAATGTTTACAATTCCATTTGTTTATGTGTTTCTTACAAAAATGACTTGAAAATAATGTTGAAAAATATCAAATAAGATGTCTAAATAAAGAGGCGAAAAAGAAAAATATGATGAAAAAATTACCATCTTTCAAGATTGAGATCAAAAGATATATTCGTTTTAGTACTTGAATAAGAGAAATTTAAATCATGATGGAATAAGGGCGTACGCCATTTATTTATCCTAAAAATTCCAGTGTCCTATTTGGATATTTATATATTTAAAGGGGGTTCTATCAAATAAGCACCGTATTTACTTTCAGACTTATCTCTATTGCTCCGTACGCCACAAAAATTACTTGGCACCGGGTGATTTTTATAAAGTGATCGTCGATCTGCCATGGTGTTCTTGTTTCATTCTTTGTTGGTGTTCAACAAGCAGCATACCAATGTATTAATCGACGCTATATAAAATGTTACATTTTAAAAACGTCGATTCCACGACTTTCCACACTGGTGTTCTTTTTGAACACTAACGTCGATGTGGTGTTCGACAAAGAACACCAGTGACATCGACGTTTTTTTCACCCGAAAAAATAATTAATAAATGAGTGTCAATAGTAAAAAAGGGTGTGCCAAGAGAACCCACCTATTTAAATTGTGTTTTTTTTAACAATAAACCCTTAAATAAGTCGAGTTTGATCTTACCATCTATAACTCAATAGAATATTAGAATTCAATTTGAGTTTAAAACCCAATTTTTTCTACACTTCTCACCAACAACGATTCTGTGGACTCTGTTTGGTTTCGAGTTACGTTGGGATTGAATTGTTTCAGAAGAAAGAAAGTAGAATAAAATAAAGTGAAATAATGATTATAAAGTTGAAATCTTGTATTGAGATTTATGTAGATGATTGGTGATAGAAATTTTAATAATATAAAATAAAGTGAAATAATAATTATAAAGTTGAAAATTTATATTGAAATTTGTATAGATGAAGAAAAATGTTTTTTTTTTTACGGATACGATAAATACACACGCTTTTTGTCCCTACCGGGACTCAAACCCGGAATCTTTGGATTAATGACCACATCACTTAGAGCACTCGCAGTAGAATCTGTAAATGGTGTTAAAACTGTATTTTACAGATTTAATTATCCAGATTTAGCTAAAATTACATTGCATTAGAATCTGTAAGATGAATCTGTAACACTCAGATTCTGGAGGCCGAACTGTAAATTCAGCGCAAATGTCCAATATGTACAGACGCAACTTTGTCTTTGTTGTACTTTTTTTTTTTTTTTTTTTTTTGTACTATATCTTTCATTTAAAATAATATATTAGTAGACCATTAAAAAATATATATATATATTAGTAAATGTTAATACCTAAGTAATGATTCCTTATTTTATATATTTTTTTTAAAAGTATTCTGTATTTATTAAAATGATAAATATTGATCTTTAAAAGTGTTTCATTGGATATATTTTATATTAACACTTACGAGTCTTATTAATAAAATACGTCTTTTTATTATTTTATTACGGTTATTTTAATGTGGTGTTTATAATCATAAAGATCCTGATGCAGTTACCAATAAGTAAAGATTCTGTAAGATAAGTAAAAGTGGTATTTGAGTCTGTAAAATTGAGAATCATGTTAAGATCATCGACGAAATGCTCTTCTGCATTTGGATCGATCTTGTGTTGGTGAAGAAAAATAATTGATGAGAGAAATTTTAATGAAATATTATATTAATAAAGTAATTGTTAAACTTAATGAAATATTTAAAATAAGGGCAAAGCGGAGAAAATAGGAAAAAAAAGAATATTTTGACGGAATATTCTTTTTGTAAATGCCGGAATTGTTAATTTGAGTTTTGTGGAAAACTCAAATGAGTTGAATCATATATTTTGAAACTTTAGGTGGTAAATTTTTCATTCGATGAACCACGGCGAGAGAAAGAGGTTTTTTCCTCTAAATAAAATAATGTTAATAAGATTTTAAAATAAATAAACTATTGAATTAAACCCAGAATGCTCAACCCAAACGCGAAACCAATCAAGGCGATGGGGGCAACAGCAAATATTGTTTTCCAGCTGACGCGGGAAAGAATTCAAAATATTGCTCTTCACTCCTATTGGTCCGTTTTAAAAAACAAGGATCGATACATCAGCCGTGAGATCATGTGTTTATCCAACGGTTTTCAAAGCCCACACTCGGATTCAGAAATGAACCGACCCTCATT
>CM047805.1:162540702-162625723 GCA_026214975.1 Gentiana macrophylla
CAGGCTCGACTCCCAGAAGGAGGTTTAGTGACCCCACAAGGTAGCCAGGGGATCCGGTCTTTGAGGCTCAACTCGCAGAGGGTGGTTTAGTGACCCCACAAGGTAGCCGGAAGACCGATACACCTACAGAGCCGTGATTCTCGGGATCCCACCATACTCATGAGAGGCTTGGGAACGTACACCCGAGGAGGGCTTCGACACGGACCATATGATAGGTATTTCGTGACATCAACATACGCATTTTATTGTTTCTTATTTTCTAATTGACGATATCGATTATAATTTGCATAGTACTCCCGAGGCCATGTCACCAAATCGTGGATTTGTTATAGAGCCGAGAGATGAATTATGGTAAGTTGTTTGATTTCCTTATTTAATCGAGAAAGTAGGTTATATTATTACTCTCGTTAATTCATTATCTCTTTAATACATGGTACAGCAACTCCCGACAATACGTTAAGAGCCTCTACGACAGAAGAAACTCCAGTGCAGAGTGAAATTCGGTACATCTGATAGTAAGTGTGTGCATTTTTTATTTGGTAAATAGAAATTAGTTTGTCAATAAGCATGTAGTATAACTCGTCCTTCTGTATAGCGGGTGGTCCAAGTGAACTGGCAGTGGGGAAAGGAAAGGGCGACGGTGAAC
Organism: Gentiana macrophylla; assembly: GCA_026214975.1. NCBI lineage: Eukaryota > Viridiplantae > Streptophyta > Magnoliopsida > Gentianales > Gentianaceae > Gentiana > Gentiana macrophylla. The sequence continues at coordinate 162,541,349 of CM047805.1, forward strand.
CGGACAGAAGATTGACGACCCGTCAGACTATTAACCCACCAAAACATCTAACTGACGGGTCGTTCGTAGTCAATCTTCCAGGCGGTGACAGATGGACGCCATTGAAAAAATTCCCTCAACCTTTGGAAAAGCGTTTCAACGACTGGTACGAACAAGAGACGCCACCCGCTATATATATTCCTGCACAGTGAGTACGTTGGAGGATCGAGTATAGATGAAAAGGCGGACAAAGAGTATTTCGCTCGCCTCCATGAAAATCTGAAAGAGCTAGATGGAGTGGTATGTATACTGTGAAATCATATTCATATTTATGAAATTTTCATATGTTTGATTTGCATCATCTGTACCTTATTTTTTGAATGCGGACAGCATGTGGATGGGTACCTGGACTAATCGCGCCGTCAACGGGAGCATATCCAGATGCCTTTCATCCCACCGACCGTCATCTCCTCTCGGCTCGCCCGCTTTGCGCTGACTTGGAGGAAGGACCAAGGTAGGGCGCTGAGACGGTAGAGGTTTCGATGATATGAGGAGATCGCGTCAAAATGGGATGTAAACTCGGTGGTGTACATGCCCTGGGCCATATATCACGGACACTGGGCTGCTATTCAATTTTCTATTCCAAAATGGCAGGCCTTAGTGTTCGATTGTCTGGCGTGGACAAAGTACGAATCGCACCCGAAATCCATGAAACTTTGAAACACTTTGGTGTGGTGTTGAGAGAGTGCTTGAGACGAATGATCGACTACGTAACCACCCAAAAATGCTTGATCCGCAGCCGACCTCCTTCCTGCCAAAATAGTTAAGGCCGAGAACGTACCACAAATGAAAATCCCGTAAGTGTTATTAACGCCAATGTATTTATAATACTATATAGTGTACATTATCTTATTATCAACTGATTAATCGAAATTTACAATGCTGCGCGGGGTGATCGTGGGGTGTATACGGTCAAGTTCATCGAGCATATGATGCACTCCACTACGCTTGAACCGATCGGACTGAAAACATGATGTTATTTAGACATAAAATGTCCGTGCGTATGTTTAATCATTGCATAGATCTTTAGATATGTAGTTATTTTTGTGAATTTGATGTATATGGCATGACATTTTGTTTGTTTTATACCAAGTTATGTCGTTGTAATATTTTTATTAACTTATGTTTATATCGGCTCGCTTTTTATGTTAGTTTCTTATTCAGGTTGATTTATTTTTGTGGGATAGACTAGTGTAATGGGACACTAGTCTTGATATTATATTACGGGACGGACTAGGCTTCACATACTTACACCTCTTGATATTATCACTCAACGCCTTCATATTCAGCTCATTCCAAGTAGTACGGTTTACTCAAAAGTTTATCTATTACATGAGCCAAATGCACTTCCTCGTTTATCTATTACATTCATCATCGACCCGAAAGTTTCATGAAGACATGTAGATTACTGAAATCAAGAATTTACTTTAGAAACAAAGAGATAAATATATATAAATACAGTACATTAAACTTTAGAAACAAAGACATAGAAGAGCCAAAGCCTAGACAAACAAAGGAAAGTCACAAAAGGTAAACCATGCGTCTGCTCCTAAACAAACCACGGAAAGTCACAAAAGGTGATTGGGATACTTTCCTCACCAATGTCATCATTGTCATACTGCACGTGCGTGAAATTCTCTTGCGAGAGCGGTGATAAGAAATGGATAATACAGATAACCATCACCAAGCAAGTTAAGCGATATTTCACCAATCCTACGAACGATATCACTTCCAAAATCAACTTCACGCGTTAAAAAGGCAAACGAAAAAGCTTTGAAGGCATTGCTCGGATTAAAAGTGTGTACGGTACCATACACGCTACTACCAATCCATTCAAGTAAACACGCGACCATTCTTCGTGATAGTCGTGATACTCAAGGCGATTACGAATTCGTAAAATTGGGTGTCTGAGATTTCGGTTGCTTCGAGTTCTGGTATACGATAGTAGCGATTGATCCAATCAGATGAAAAGAAGACATTTACTCCACGTAGCGTGTACACCCCTGAAGTTGGAATGGCCGCATCAATTTTAGACCTCACCAAAGTGTAGAATTCACGAACGATTGATCGATTCATAGTGGAGGTAGGTGGGGGACTCTTAGCGAGGCGCTCCAATGATCTTCTTCGTATGAATCTCTGCATCCTGGTAGGTAGGGTATCCCATTCCATCCTCCTCTCTCTGCAACAACAAAGAATATCATGAAAATATGTAGACCAATTGACACGCTTCGTGTTGTGTTGTGAACCGATATAGCAGCGTATCCTCGCTATACACATAAGGTATACTAGGTGACTCACCGGCGGTGAGGATGCCAAGCCGGAGAATTAGATTATCGGGATTGTATATCCGAATGTACGAAGGAGGGAATCGAGTCGACATTTTCACGGAGTTTTTTAAAATGTGACTGATTTCGGTACAAGGTGGGAAGTTACAGCAAAGGAACTTGAAGAACGTGAGGACTAATGAGAGAGGGAGAAGGTATAGAGGGGGGTTATATTGGCGTAAATATTGGAAATTTTAATCCAAATTGAATCATTTACGAGGTCATGGTATTGTCTTGTCAAGCAATCAATGTTTCCATTTAACTTGGACGGGCTACTTGGGCGGTTGGACGATTCTCGGGCCCCACATGATTTAAGATCGTCCGAATTGGGCGATTCCGTCCAAATTAGAAGATTCGGTATAGTGCAATAATAGACAGGCCCCACATGTTAGATATCTTGTTCATCTATGATCGTCTAAATTGGGCGACGCCGTCCAAATATTGGACGATTCCGTCGAAAATAATGTGTGAATATATACGTCCATATGCATTTGGACGTGTCCCATCGAATCGACAAATGTGGTCACTATTGGACCATATGCATTTATGTCGTGGCCGCATGTTAGGTATAGTGCAATAATAGACGTGGCCCCACACGTTAGATATCTTGTTCATATATGACCGTCCAAATTGGGCGACGCCGTCAAATATTGGGCGGTTCCGTCAAGTTAGTGTGTGGATATATACGTCCATATGCATTTGTGCAGTGTAGTCAATGTCGTTATAACCATGTTGTCCAAGATGAAGACAAGACATGACACTGCATATATATGTGTCTCTACATATATAACATGCGTGGTCACTATCGGCGGGTCCCACACTTCAAGTGGTTGTGATTATTGCATTTAGCAGGGACACATATGTACAAAGGTCACTATATACGGGGACCACACGTCAAATGGTGGTGAGTTATGACCGTCCAAATTTTGGACGGAATTAATTCCAACTTTAGGCGGATTCCGTCCCAAAATATTGGTTAGTCGATGAATTCGACGGTTTCAATACTTTCAATCAATCAATGTTACATACATAAAAAAAAAGAGTAATGATACATTGGCTTTCATACAAGGCTTACAAACTTAAAAAGAAAGTGAGTAATGATACATTGGCTTAAATAGGATAGGACGATGACAGACTGTTTCTAGGCTATCAATCCTTACCGGCAGTGTACCGGGTCAAATCGTAGTGCTAGTCTGGTGAGTCAGAGTATCGTATCCACAGGGAAAACATGGTAATTCTTTTAAGTGGGGTTAAACACCAAGAAGCTATTATTAACTCGATCTAAGTCGCAGTTTTTACTTTTTCCTGGGGTTAGATAGTTAGATCGGTTAGATTAGTTAGTAATGTTAGAGTTAGATGTTAGTAAAATAGAAAATAAAACAAATAAATACTAATATAATATATATTTTTTGATCTAGCCAAGAATACTTTACTGAATCAATATCTTTTTAGTAGAAATAAATGAGATTGCATCTTCCTTTATTCAAGGTCCAATCAATTATACGAAACGGTATACTCTGCAGCTAGGCAATTTCTCCTCACACGGCGTATGAAATTGTCATATGTCTTGTCCTCTCGTCCAACGTCATCCTCAAGCATGGGTCACTCCCGTTTTGTCATTCGCCAATTTTAAGGTATGTCAATTAAACAGCGAATTTAACGTGATAATATCTCGAGTATAAATTTCAATAAGAGTTTGTTTCTCCCAAACAAATCTACCCCCGGTTTAGGAAATCGGATTCCGTTGTCACGTTTTCACTCGGCCAATTTTACCCTCCGGTCTTTCTATTAACGAGTTCATAAACTAACTACAAGGTGTCAATTCATAATTAGATTATGAATTCTTTCAAATCGATTAGCTACTTCAATTCAAACATAGAAAGAGATTCATTATAACCGATTTTAATCATGATTACCGAGTCGATCATTCATTTTACCAACAGATTAACTAATTGATTCATATCTTGGCTAGATATATTTTTAGTTTAACATAGTGATAGATACAACAAAAGTAATAACTTGATAAAATTACCCGCTTATTGTAGATCTAAGTCGTATCCTCTCGAAAATAGCAACTTCTTCAATACAATTCCTCGGATAATTCTCTCGAGCATTACAACGGTACTACTTTTATTTATAAAAACATATATACATACATGTATATATGTATATACTGGCCCAAAATAAAATAAAACGAAAAGAGATGAAGAACGGAGATGGAGAAGAGGGAAATGGGAGAGGGAGAGTTCTTGGCCAAGAGAGTGGCCAAGAGGGGCAAGGAATTATGCTAAGGATGGGGGTATTTATAGGATTTTTGGGTAGGTTCGAACCGAGTCGAAACCGAATCGAACTTATTCATTTGTTTGATAAAACGACCATAACTTGAGTTGTAGACCTCCGATTGACGTGACTCAAAGTGCGTTGGAAAGCTCATTTGAAGATCTAAAACTTTCATCAAGGACTCTTCCCCTAAAATGCCTCTAAGTTGGGTCGCATATTCGTTGAAGATATTTTACTGGTATAAGACGTAGGAAAACCGACCCGTTGAACTTGTAGTTCATGGCGTATTCTTCCATCCTTCAAAATACCTCGTGTCGTTACGTGATATTTTTATGGCCTTGGGCTCCAATTTTGGTGAGCAAAATATCGAGGATATTTATTTTGTGATCAAATAAATATCCAGCTAATATCTTGGAATATTCCTTAAAATATCCGAGGAATATCGCTTGAATATTCCTAAAATATCCAAGATATTTATTTTGTGGTGTTGGCGAATCCACTCGGTCAGGCATAACTCTCGTTTCGTCATTCATTCTTCGATTAAAATCTCCGCATAAATCTTATCTTTTTTACCGAACACAAAGAAACGAACCGAGTAAATCTGACAACAAAGTTAAGTAAAGCTGCGTTGAATTTTATCGACTTTTTTCGGTTAATATTACGCTCTCTAGTCATGATATTTTTAGATCTATCATACTAGCGGTAAATAAAACCTTTATAAAATATAGTAATTTTCAACACGACAAATCCGATTATTAAATCTATATAAAAAAACTTATAAAAATATAATAAAAACACGATAATTTATATAATAATTACTACTCATACATTTTGATAAAACTTAGTATTTATGACTTGATTTGATACATAAATGCTCAAAATGGTATCAATATTGGGGTAAAATGTCATAATAATGATCATAAATTTATCTCTCATCACAACCCCTACTTAGCTTTTGGTGGTCCTCGATCAAAACAAGCGATAAAACAAAATGAATAAGAGATAAATTCATGAAGATAGAAGGTATAAGGGACAACTAGATAATACAACCATTAGAATTACAACCAGGCTTTAACCTCAATATAAGTGTATAACAGAGTGTGTGTGTGACAAGCCTTTTTCAATTTCCACTATCCTCTCTTGAATAATTCAAGCAAACGCACAAATATCCATTCAGATGAAAATTTCTAATGACTTTCCTAGGTATAAGCAGTAACAGTTCCACACAAAGTTCTCCCGTGTACTTATTAGGATAATCCCTAAAGCATATCATTCAGTTTATACTGGGGATAGTCATAAGATAACTAAGTTTTCAACCACATTTCCATATTGTCATTTTTTTTTCTTTTCTTTTGATGAACTTAATTTCACATGTGTAGCATATGCCTTCATTCCCAGCAATAGGACATTTCGTGATAACCCCCTAGCTGGACTACTATCATCAGGCAGTCGGGAGCTTTTAGACCTCATAGTGATGTAGGACGTTTCGTGATAACGCCCTACTGCACTCAAATCATTGGTAGCTACAACCGATATATAGATAGTTCATCTTAATTTGATATTTTTCTTTTTTTTCATAAACTTAACTTATATCCTCTCTATCACATTCAAACCTTCAGATATTCACAATACACGTTCAAAAATTAGGTACTAAGTTACTGCTATTATCTATAGAATAACCACTAGGATACTGAATGGATACAGTTTAAAATTTTCGTTTCAATATCAAAGGCTTACGAGAAATAATTCATGTTACACAAATATATTTGGAATTACAATGCACTTACGGTTCACATTGGTTATACACATCCAAATTGATCATTATATCTTCAAATCCATGAAATATATACCTTATACAATTTATTTTAATCAACTAAATAATGCTCGAAAGAAAAAAAAAATCAAAAACTAAGGGATTTATTGATACAAAATAAACATTAATTCCATTGCTAGACCAACGACTCCACTCCCCACTTACGAACTTACATTGTCCTCAATGTAAAGTGAGTGTAAATAAGTTGTTGGGAAAGCAATGGTGCACTAAAACAAGTCAAAACAAATACTCGGATGATAAAAAAGGGTGGGTGGGTGGGTTAAACTAAAGTTATGACCTCCTCAATTCCATAGTATTTGAACTAATACATGTCACACGTTATTTTTGAAATTTAAAATGCATCTAGATCATGAAATGTAACGTATGGCAAAGTATTAACTCGAGTCTTTTATACCCGGATCCTCGAGGTTATTTCAAATTGTTCTAACAACCTAAGTCCAAGAAATGATGCATTTGAATTTTCTCTTTTTTCCATCGAGATTTTCGGATAACCACCTAATCTTTCCTTTTAATGATATTCAAACATTCATCTTGAAACTTAGTTGTGCTTTACTACTAACAGAAAAATAAAAACATCCAGCTTCTTTAACGTCTGTCCGGTAAAAGACTAAATTATGATTTTCATATTTTTACGGGTCGCCTTCCAAGCGCTTTTTTTGGTTAACGTCGTTTGCTCGACAAAATTAAATGCCTAAAACGAAAATATAAAATACTAAACATAATAGGATACTTCTATCATTTACTCACCAAAGCACGTAACAATTAAGCACATGAATCAACGAAAATAAATGCTTAAGGAGTAAATAGGAAGGATAGTACCGTGATAGTTCTAAATTTATAGTTTATAGCTAGACTTTATCTTGCTTCAACTTTTAATGCACCGTGGTGGGTCATCCTCACGCACCGCATCCTTCTTCAATACCGGTCTCCAACATAGAGCGTAGACAAATTCCGTCGAATCCAACGATTCTTGACCTTTTCCTCTCGATTTTTGAGCTTTCGTTTGTGAGCTTCCACATTGTTGCTTTGAGTCATCTTCTTCAATTACCTGCGTGTTAGTACGATCCACAAAAAGAGAACACAAAGGTCTACACGAGAATAAGATTCTAGTGGATATTTCAATAGATTGTAAATGTTAAAGACAACGCGCTCATCATTCACTCCCAAACTAAGCTCTCCTTTACTTAACATTGATCACGGCTCCCACCGCTGCTAAAAAATGGTCTACCGAGGATAAGGGGTGCACTCCTACCTCCATATCCATAACAACAAAATCGACGGGAAGTAGAATTTATCTACCTTAACCAACACGTCTTCGATGACTCCTTTAGGATGTTTAATAGATCTATATGCCGCTTGAAGAGTCATCTCTCATGCGGCTTAAGCTTACATATGCCAAGTTTCATGAAATCATTGTAGGACATGAGGTTTATGCTTGAACCGAGATCACATATTGAATTCTCAAACAAAAGCCCCCAATATCACATGGGATAGTAAAACTACCCGGATCTTTAAGTTTAGGAGGAAGCTTATGTTGAAGCAATCATGAACACTTCTCACTTAGACACACCATTTTATATTCTTCCAACTTTTTCTTTCGGGATAGTATGTCTTTAAGAAACTTACCATATTCCGGCATATTGATTAGAGCTTCAATGAAAGGGATATTAATAGTTAAGTGCCGAAAAGTGTCAAGAAAACGTGCATACTTCTTATCCAACTTCATCTTTTTCGGAGAATAGGAAAGTAATTCAAGATCAATTAAAGCAGTGTTAGAATGTATACTTCCCTTACCCTTGTCGTTAGATGAATATGGTAAAGCTTCCTCGAATGATTGTGCCTTTTGAGGACACTTTGTGGGTCATCATTCGCACTTTTTCTTCAAAATATGCACTTTGGATGTGGTGCTTTGCCTTTCAAGTTGAACTGAGGTGAATTTGGGGTGAGTGGATAAGGTTCGATTTGAATTGGCCCTTTCAAACTTGATTCCATTCTATCCTCGCTTATTGAACAAGGTTCTTAAGTCATTCGATCTTGAATTTTTCAATATTCTAGAACCTTGACCCATTCCTCATTCTCCTTTCGAGTTCAATTTGTCTTAGAAATCTTCAATAATGTCCTCTTCCTCTTTAGTGAATTCGGTTTATTTTCCATATCCTTTTCAAATTTACCATCTAAATCATTCTCTACTTCATTATATCCAAGTTTTCTAATCCATTACTTCCACGATACTTCCACTTCTAGTAATAACAGCTTTTACCTTTCTCGGGTTCCTTTCGGTATTACTTGATAATCCTCCTGGAGGTCTACTGTTTTTACGTTCTACCTCTCTACTCAAGTGATATTCCAAATTCCGTAATGAAGCTTCTACAATTCTCATTCTGGTATCATGTCCACTTATAGATGTTTTCAACGTACTCATATCCTTAGTATTTGTACTCCATAGAAGTCATCATGGTTTCTATATTCGAGCTTGAGAAGATATCACACCCAACATATTTTCCATTAATTTCTTCCATTTATTAACTCCTTCAGGTTGAGTTGAACTTTGGGTGACTGGTATGCTTTGAGTGGTATATTGTGGATATGGTCTAGGTAATGACTGTAGATTCTGATTCGAGGTATCTCCTTGATAAACTTGATATGGATTCTTATACTGGATTGGATACGGTGGTTGTCCTTGCTTACTAGGGATTTCATACCAACGAAAAATAAGGTGATCTCTTCTAATAGCATTAAACGAGTTTGAATACGCTGCGTTGTTCAAATTCTATCTTTGTAAAAATTCACCTTTTCCTTGAATATCCTTTTGGTTCTTCCATCCCTAATGACACATTATCATGATTTGAGTAGTCATTCGGTATGATATTTTCTGAGTTTACATTTTTACTGGCTAAAAAGCCGTCAAATTTCCTACTCAAATTCTCCAAGTGTGCTAGGACTTCTGTATTCGGTGTACATTCTCCTGCAAAAGCTACTTTTCTTGTGCTAGAGCCGGTTTCCCACATTCTGTTAATTTTGGAAATCTTTTCTATAGCATCGTAAACTATTTGGGCTTCACTCATCATTAACGAACCACCACATGCATGATCTACATCTGCACGTGAGTCTTTTCTTAATTTACTTACGAAAAGTTGGATTTGCATTTCTAAGGAATAACCATGATCGGGACAAGCTCGTAATAACTTTTAAATCTTTCCCAAGCATTCCCGAGTGTTTCTTCGATCCTTGTTTAAAATTAGCAATTTCGACTATTAATTCCAATTTTTTCCAGAGTAAAATATTGCTTTAAGAACTCGGTTTGAATCTCCTCCCAACTTGTCAATGAATGATGTGGAAGTGACAGAAACCAATCTCGTGCTCTTCCTTTTAAAGAAAAAGGAAACAAAGACATCCTCGTTAATTCACGATGAGCACCATGACTTTTGGCTGTATTACACAATTCTTCGAAAAGATAGAGATGATGATGTGGATCCTCATCATCTTCTCCTAGAAATTGGGCTCTTGTGTCAATTAAACCAAAAAGATGAGATTTTATTTCGAAATTATTTGCTCCTTTATTGGGTAAAAGAATTGGATTATTAATCGATTCCTTCTACGATATGATCACAGATCGATCTCGGGTTTGGTGGGTGATTATTACGATTATTACGATTCCGATTCGATTATTTCCATTCCTCGGGCATGATCAAGCCCTCGTTCGGTGTTTCATCACTTTGATTCGCCATTTCCGTATTTCGATTCAAGATGATCCGGTCATCACTAACGAACACGTAAAATAACTCGAAAAGATAGTAGTAACAAAATTGATAACTTACCTATAAGGTAAGTATCAACGAAAAAAAGAAAATAGAATTGAGATAAAGAAGAGAGTTGACTTATTCTCGAGAATTTTAAGCTAATACAAGTAGTAACGCTTAGACACAAAGAAAGAAATTAGCGACGTTTTCCCGGCAACGGCGCCAAAATACTTGACAGATCGCTTTAGGCTATCAATCCTTACCGGCGATGTACCGGGTCAAATCGTAGTGCTAGTCCGGTGAGTCGAGTATCGTATCCACAGGAAAACATGGTAATTCTTTTAAGTGGGGTTAAACACCAAGAAGCTATTATTAACTTTCGATCTAAGTCGCAGCTTTTACTTTTCCTGGGTTAGATAGTTAGATCGGTTAGATTAGTTAGTAATGTTAGAGTTAGATGTTAGTAAAATAGAAAATAAAACAAATAAATACTAATATAATATATATTTTTGATCTAGCCAAGAATACTTTCTTGAATCAATATCTTTTTAGTAGAAATAAATGAGATGATCTTCCTTTATTCAAGGTCCAATCAATTATACTGAAACGGTATACTCTAAGCTAGGCAATTTCTCCTCACACGAGCGTATGAAATTGTCATATGTCTTGTCCTCATCCAACGTCATCCTCAAGCATGGGTCACTCCCGTTTTGTCATTCGGCCAATTTTAAGGTATGTCAATTAAACAGGCGAATTTAACGTGATAATATCTCGAGTATAAATTTCAATAAGAGTTTGTTTCTCCCGAAACAAATCTACCCCGGTTTAGGAAATCGGATTCCGTTGTCACGCTTTCACTCGCCAATTTTACCTCCGGTCTTTCTATTAACGAGTTCATAAACTAACTACAAGGTGTCAATTCATAATTAGATTATGAATTCTTTCAAATCGATTAGCTACTTCAATTCAAACATAGAAAGAGATTCATTATAACCGATTTTAATCATGATTACCAGAGTCGATCATTCATTTTACCAACAGATTAACTAATTGATTCATATCTTGGCTAGATATATTTTTAGTTTAACATAGTGATAGATACAACAAAAGTAATAACTTGATAAAATTACCCGTTTATTGTAGATCTAAGTCGATCCTCTCGAAAATAGCAACTTCTTCAATACAATTCCTCGGATAATTCTCTCGAGCATTACAAACGGTACTACTTTTATTTATAAAAATATATATACATACATATACATATGTATATACGGGCCCGAAAATAAAATAAAACGAAAAGAGATGAAGAACGGAGATGGAGAAGAGGGAAATGGGAGAGGAGAGTTCTTGGCCAAGAGAGTGGCCAAGAGGGGCAAGGAATTATGCTAAGGATGGGGGTATTTATAGGATTTTTGGGTAGGTTCGAACCAGTCGAAACCGAATCGAACTTATTCATTTGTTTGATAAAACGACCATAACTTGAGTTGTAGACCTCCGATTGACGTGACTCAAAGTGCGTTGGAAAGCTCATTTGAAGATCTAAAACTTTCATCAAGGACTCTTCCCCGAAAATGCCTCTAAGTTGGGTCGCATATTCGTTGAAGATATTTTACGGTATAAGACGTAGGAAAACCGACCGTTGAACTTGTGTTCTCGCATGTGGCGTATTCTTCCATCCTTCAAAATACCTCGTGTCGTTACGTGGGATATTTTTATGGCCTTGGGCTCCAATTTTGGTGAGCAAAATATCGAGATATTTATTTTGTGATCAAATAAATATCCGAGGAATATCTTGGAATATTCCTAAAAATATCCAGCTAATATCTTGGAATATTCCTAAAATATCCAAGATATTTATTTTGTGGTGTTGGCGAATCCACTCGATCAGGCATAACTCTCGCTTCGTCATTCATTCTTCGCCCGCTCCGCAAAGAATCTTATCTTTTTTACCGAACACAAAGCGAACCATGCGAGTAAATCGACAACAAAAGTTCAGAAACAAGCGTTGAATTTTATCGACTCTTTTCGAGTTAATATTACGATCTCTAGTCATGATATTTTTAGATCTATCATACTAGCGGTAAATAAAACCTTTATAAAATATAGTAATTTTCAACACGACGATCCGATTATTAAATCTATATAAAAAAACTTATAAAAATATAATAAAACACGATAATTTATATAATAATTACTACTCATACATTTTGATAAAACTTAGTATTTATGACTTGATTTGATACATAAATGCTCAAAATGGTATCAATATTGGGGTAAAATGTCATAATAATGATCATAAATTTATCTCTCATCAGACGACGTCTTAATAAATGCTCTTCAATGTCTAGTAATCACCACATTAAACACGACATGATTTTCTATAGGTTCATCAACGACTTCAAAGGTGCATTCATCTCCAACATTTAGGTCATTGTCGGTAATGAAATCATTCAACCCGGTTAAACGAACTTGTTGATAGTTTGAAATAGAAGCTACAATTCTAGCACGCCATGATCCCCCTGTGGCAATTCGTAGTTCACCGTCTTGTTTCGCAACATGTCGTTTGTTCTAGCAAATGGCATTGGAATATTCTACAAATCACAAACAATTTTAAATACTGTTAAAAATTGCAATGAGGAAGAAAGCTACACAAGAAAACAACTAAACGACATCAAATCCATCTCTCACCACATAACCACGTGAAATTGCCCAGTTTGCCAGCGTCATCTGAAAATGGGGATTTTGGTGACTTGCACTGCATCATCTTCTTCACCATCGGAAATGAAAAAGTCTTCTCACAAGAAGTGTGATCCAAAGACAATAGTGTCGAAAATGAAATTCCCTATGTGTTCAAACACTATAACCTCCCCTCTCATTCAAGTCATGGCGGCCACATACTCCTCCCAACCTTCCCAAAGAAACAAAGAGGTCCATTGTCTGCGGCTCCAATCCTCACTTCCCATGTCCCTAATCGGCTTCTCGAGAACGGTCATATCTATGTTCCCATCGTGTCATTCCACCTATTATACCATGCTTGAGGTAGCGTCATGAAAAAAGAAACATATCATGTTGGTTCAATCATAATATAAGTTATATAAATGTAAGTTAATTAATAATGACATACCAAACTTGTAAGCGAAACCACCATCAAGAACTTTAAAGAAACTTGGAAAATCCATTTGCTTCAATGTATAGTAAAAATAACCAAGTTCTTTTAATTGTTCGTTCTTGTATGATTATTTGGGATGTCTCATAAGATATATAGGAGAAATGGGGCGGACTGAATATGATGTCACCAGTCGTGTCATATGTGGTCGCCGTCCAAATATTGGTAAGTGAGTGGATTCGGACGGTTTCTATACTTTCAATCAATCAATGTTACTGTTGAATCCGTCAAATGGTGGTGAGTTATGACCGTCCAAGTTTCCGTCCTAATTTAGACGGATTTCGCCAAAATTCGACGGAATCCGTCCAAATATTGGTAAGTGACTTTGATTCGGACGGTTTCTATACTTTCAATCAATCAATGTTCTTGTTGAATCGTCATGGTGTCGATTTAAATTTTTGAAAAAGTGAAATGAACGTGTAGTCAATGTCAAAGGATAAGACATGACATGTGTGGTCACTATCGGCGGGTCCCACACTTCAAGTGGTTGTGATTATTGCATTTAGGCAGGACACATAGGTATAGTGTCACTATAGACGGGGCCCCACACGTCAAATGGTGGTGAGTTATGACCGTCCAAATTTAGACGGATTCCGTCCAAAATATTGGTAAGTGATTTGGATTCGACGGTTTCTATACTTTCAATCAATCAATCAATGTCGAGAGTTAAATGGGCCTGATTTTCCAATTTCACGAGGCGTACACACATAGGTATAGTGCAATAATAGACAGGGCCCCACACGTTAGATATCTTGTTCATATATGAACGTCCAAATCGGACGACGCCGTCCCAAATATTGGGCGATTCCGTCGAAGATAGTGTGTGAATATATACGTCCAAATATTGGGCGTGTCCCATCGAATCCGACAAATGTGGTCATTATCGGCGGATCCCACCTTTTAAAGTTGTTGTGACGTATGCTTTTATGGCGTAGGCGGACACGTGCACGTATAGTGCAATAATAGACAGGGGGCCCACACGTTAGATATCTTATTCATATATGACCGTCAAATCGGACGACACCGTCCAAATATTGGGCGATTCCGTCGAAGATAGTGTGTGAATATATACGTCCAAATATTGGACGTGTCCCATCGAACTATCGGCGGGTCCCACCTTTTTTGAAAAAATCTATATATTCACAAATCCTCTAACAACCATTCATCTCTCCCATTTCTCATTTATTTTACTCTCTCATTATCTCATCTAGTGTTCCTTTCATGGCTAACCCACATGTCCTGTGTTCATTTCAACGAGGAAATTGATTTGTCGTTGGATGAGCGAGCTCTCATAAGCCGTTTTAGAACGAAGAGGAGAGGCGTGAGTACGTGACTAACTGGATGGCAAGAGTCGTAGTTCGGAGAGGCGATTGAACATAGATAGTCTTCCTACTTTGATTGCAAACTTGTTTCGAGATAACGGTTGGCATGGTGTCCCCGGATGCCAATAAGCTTTCAACACGTGAATCGGTCTATTGTGCGTGAATTTATGCTTGTCTAGCTACCACACGGATCAATGAAAGGTGCGTCATTGTTCGAGGTTCCCCGCGTTTTAAATAATGCATGGATCAACAACGAGTATGACATTCCGAGAAAATCCTCGGGGTTTGGATTTCTTTCTATTTCTGATGTTCCGTAATTACTAGGCGTGACATGGTTTGTTTTGTTGTTTGGGGAGACTCATCCGTGGGAACGTGTGAGGCGTACCCGCCGCTTCACACCCTGGTCATGGCGCGGTCGATTTCTTCCTTTCTTCATTATGTTCTTGGCCACCAATATGTATGGCACGGTGAACTACACCCTACCTTCATTTGATTTGTATGCACTTGCGTACGCATCCATTACATCATACTTTGACGTCGGAGAGTATATTTTCTCCAGGATTCGACAGATAGCAAATGACAACGCAGGCGATGGATATATATTTTTTCCCTATCTCATCACAGCTATGTGCGTTAGGTCCGCCGGGGTGCCGGAATATCTTGATTTATGATGTTTCATACGGTCATGATGACGACTATATATTTGTTGTATAATATTTCGTGTTGAGTAATCTTTTTTCTCGCAATTGTAATGCATAATATTTGAGTGCTAGTGCTAATCTTTTTTCAATGGATTTTGATAATCTTAATATTGATAATCTTAATAAATTTATTATTTTCAATTTGCAGCTTTTTAGTGATAAATAATGATAGATACAAAGGATAAAATAACCATTCATTACACAGTTAGAGGCAAATACTATGAGAAGCACAATGTGATATAAAAATTACACAGTTAATCTCGCAGTTTTTGTACCACTGTTTACTTTCACATTCGCTCTAATCGTTCCGTGATATAACAATGTGATATAAAAATTACAATAGCTTATGTAAGGTAACAATTACAACTCACCCTCTAATTGATATAACAATGTCAAAATCAATGTGATAAAACAATTGCAAGCAAACAGAATAAAAAAAATTTATGTTACAATCATAATGTCTTATAAAATTAAATAAAGGTTTATTCAATTGGGAACAAGCGCACGAAAGGGGACATCTATTCCTTCTATGTCCAGGGTTACCGCATATTCGAGCAATTCCTACCGAACCTGGAGTTGTACTCTCTGTTGGCATTCTGCTCGTCCTAGCACCTGTAGGCTCACCTTGAGAAGGAATCCTCAAGGTCCTAGGTCGGCCCCGCCTAGCTCCCATCCTGATTGTTTCTCCTCCTTCCCTCACTCTAGGCTCCGGCGGAGTGAGGGAAGGTTTATTTTTATCCATCGGAAGAATCCAATCATCCTCCACAGAACCGGGAAAACACGCCCTTCATATATACGCTTGTAAACAGCGACTCTGTAGTAATGGGAACAATAATCATAGGGACTCTCACAACGGTGACTTATAGCGACACAAGCATGCACGCAAGGTAACTTTAGTCCTCGAACCGCCCCAATAACATTCTCTCTTACGCATATTCACTTTCTCACTGTAATCGATGTCTCCAACTTGATACTGGGTCTCGGTCGATACTATGCAAGGTGTGAAATTCTTTACAGCACGAGCAACATCATTCAAGAACTTTTCAGTTTCGGGGCTAAGACGGTGCGGCAAGATTCGCCGCTTTCTCTCTCGCAATGCCACCGCCACACAATGCCGGATGTAATCAAAGAGATTCACGATACTCATCTTACGTGCATCCTCGATCACATTGTTGAAGCTTTCAACATAGTTGCTTGTCATGATTGAGTAACGTGTCTTTGGGAATTGTGATCTCGGCCCATTTATCGACTCCATCTCTCGTAGGTAATGCGATACGAGTTTGGTTGGGTCGACATCCATGTCTATTATCTTCCGGAATAATATTTGGAGCGCGTTTACGAATACGTATAAGCCGCTTCCCAGAAGGTGAATGGACAATATCCCGTGCTACCAAATTTTTTATTCAGGTTCATGACAATGTGGTGGTAGCGGTAGCCATGGTAAGCGTTTGGAAATATTCGTGTAACAGCTCCAATTATACCTGGACCTGCATGCGAAATGAAAACCAAGTCGATCGTTCCCCACCATCGACTTCAAGTTAACCATGAAATAGGTCCAAGCATGAAGGCTCTCTCCGTCGGTCACAGCATAAGCTAACGGAAAGATATGGTCGCCCGCGTCTACACCCACCGCTACTAACAATGTCCCCTCGCACTTTGTTTTAAGATGTGTACCGTCCACAACTAATATTGGCCGACGATGCTTAAACCCTCAATACTTGATCCTAATGCCATGAAACAATACTTGAACCTGCCAAGCGCATCAGGAACAATGTCTGTAATGGTTCCTTCATTCTCTACCTCCAACATGTAAAAGTAGGCGTATAATTTACAATACGACATTTCAACGTTTCCGCCGATCAGTTCCAATGCTTTCTGTCTACATTGATAGGCCCTTTGATAATTCAGGTCTATGTTGAACGTTTTTTTCACCTCGGCTTGTAAAACTTTTGTCGTGAATCCGCTGCCGAGTTTTATGAGGCTATCCCTTACGAAACGACCTATAGGTCCGGGCTTGGCCTGTCTGTGATTGTCGGTTAGTTGCTCTAGTCCACAAGTGTGGGTTTCAGTGTACGCGGTTATCTCAAAAATCATGCAACGTTGTCCGTCCCTTGCGTCCACATTCAAATCAACAACCCTCTTACCGACAACCTTCCATTCGCATCGGTCGGAAGTATAACATCGTAGTTTTAACGTTTCCTGGTCTGACCTGACGAGTTTCCACATATAGTCATGCCTCAGTGCGTGGTAACTCATTTTATCCTTCATATCCTCCTTGTCTCTATACCTTTTACCGATGAACAATACATCCGGATTATCGGTCTGAAACGTCTCAGCACGTGGACATGGAGGAATTTGGGAAAGGTCCATTCCAGACCCGAAATGAGCACCTCTACTGCGATTGACACTTGCCATACCAAATGTGTGACCACGGTCGGTGTTCTGTTGCAAAGGTGCAGTCAGATAACTCGTGAAAGATCCGCCGATAGTAGGGCCCGGTTGCATCGGTGCTTGCATCCTAGTTCGCATAAACCGCCCATCTTGTGTGTGGGTCGCCTGATCTACATTCGATACGCCAGACGTTCGAGCCGTTTCATAGATGCACACATCCGACCCATACGTTGTTCATTGTGCGGTAAGTCCAATGGTGACTAATGATATTTGCAATAAATCCCCAATCATAGCCACGTTCACTCGACACATCAATTACTTGATCACCAAACATGTATTCGTTTGGATGACATTTTCATGAGAAGGTGAGGCCGTGGAGTTTGTACAACATCATCACGGGGATTGCGAATATTATAAAGTTCGGTGTAAAATCTTCAATCCTCTATCAACTATCGGTTCTTCATTTAAGTTAAATGTGTTTTCCAACTTTGTCTTCCGGCTCATCATCATCAATAACCGATTCGGCGTTAACACGCTTTTTCTGAGTTCTTGTCTACGCACATCACGAAGGTATGCTATCCATGTCTCGTCATCCGAAACATCAATCGGTCCTCGCAGCTTTGGATACAAAAGTTTCATTACCAATCTATTTTTGGATACATCAATTCCTACTTTCGAACACACTTTCTTTTGACGTCATCCAATGTCGTATCGTTACTTATAAGAATCATATAAAATGTTCCTTTTCTATAAGACCATCTGTCGCTTTCTTTCATCATATTTCCACTCTCCGCCAAATGCAAACCTAATAGACAAAATGTTGTCATCTGTGAAAGAATAAAAATTTTGCATTAGTTTTCTGTGAAGAAATGAATATGAAATAATAATATTTATACATTAGGGGGTGTGTGTGTGTGAGTGTGTACATATATATATATATATATATATATATATATATATATATATATACACACACACACACACGTATATAGACACATATGTATTCATACATATATCCACATACATTTACATTTACACAAATATATACACACACACACACACACACACACACACACACACACATATATATATATATATATATATATATATATATATATATATATATATATATATAGACACATATGTATTCATACATATATACACATATACACACATATTTATGTACATATATATATATATGTACATAAATACACACACTTATATAGACACATATGTATTCATACATATATATACATACATTTACATATATATATGTACATATTTATGTACATAAGTATACACGTATATAGACACATATGTATACACTTAAACACACATGCATATACATATATATACCCATATATACAAGTACATACACATATATAGACACATCTATACATACATATGTATATACATATGCAAATATATACATATATGTACACATATACTATTCATCTGCTTTATTGTTTTGGTCTATAATCGTTGTGTTCTGTTGTGTTGTAACGTCAGGGGGGTAAGAAAGCATAAATTATGGTTTTTACCACGTCATAGAATACTTGATGATGACGAGGGAGAACAGAGGCCGTACGGAGCCGGCGGAACAGACCTTATATTTTCGATCTAAAGGGTGCCTCACTTCCGGCTGAGGATTACCAGGCTGCTGAGGACAGGAAAAGATGCTCTATTGAGCGGACTAATGAAATTTTCTACGAGCTACCTACCAGAGCCCCAATACAAAGCCTGGAGATTAGGCATGACACAAATGGATCGAAGGAATCGAAAACACCCTAGGAAAAGCATGCAATTCTAAGAACCTCGTCGGGCGAGGCGTACCATAGAATTGATCACGAGATATTGATTTTGGTTTTTCAAACAACAATAGTGTGTCGTTTGGATCAATTTTTAATTAACATAATCATTACGCTAATTTAAAAAAATGTTCTCATACTATTACAAAATTCCGTAAAATGTATACCATATATTTTCAAAGGCGGATTTGGCATCTTTCTACAACAACAACATAATCAACTAATAACCAAACCAATAAAACACGCTTGCTTCAACAACAAAGTGAAAATGTATATAATCAAAATATCAATTCCATTATCAAAAATAACATCAAAATTAATCATTTCTCTACCCTAAATACCGCATACATACTACACAACGCTAATTGAACACAAATTTAAACAAACACGATAAATAAATTTTTTCATTAAAAACAAGTAACAATAAAAACAAACACGCTAATTAAACGCGCTTTTAACATAATACATTCATGTGAACAATTAACAATAAAAACAAACACGATATATAAATTTTTTCAATAGTAAATAATTCTTAGGTGAATGAATCTTACCCATTTCTTTGCAAAAACAACCCCCGGTATTGATTGTTTTATTGTTTATTTCGTTTGAAGGACCACAAACTCAACAATGGTGATTTTTGGGTCTGTTAAACGGTGAAGACAGAGGCTGGTGAAAGAGTAGGTGAAAAAAGTAAATAAAACTTGATAAGGTTCTTTGAAAGTGGATTTAAACCGTCCAAACCTTCATCAAATCGTCCAAATTTGGACGGTGCGTGTCGATTACATCGTCCCAAATTTGGACGATTTGATGAAAGGTTTGAAAAGTGTGCGGTTTTCGTCCGAATTTGACGGTTCCGTCCACATTTGGACGGTTTTTGTGTATTTTGGGCGGTTTTGTGTATTTTAGAAGGTTAAATGCACGTATCGATGGAATTGGGCGATATGCGTGCATAAATTTGGGCGTTTTTGACCCACTTCTTCCAAATTTGGACGTTTTACTCGAAAAAAAAATTAGAGGTCCGACACACCTAAAAAAATTGTGTTCTTCTGATTCTCGAAACGCCAATTTCACCCAAGAAGGCTGCTGCTTAGAAATGATTCCTTCTACTTAGTTTATGGTTTATTAAAGTTTTGACGTTTCCTTTAATGAGGGGTTTTAAAATTTCAGTTTACTGTGAATGTAGTAGTAGTAGTAGTAGTAGTAGTAGGATTGGAATTTACTAGGAATGATGTGGATTCAAATGTTTTGTTTGAATCCGGGTGTATCAATGAATTGAACTTGTTATTCATTCATGGTTCTGTTTCTATGTCTTTGTGATTTCGTTATGGTGAAACCTTTTGCCTTCAGCAGACATTTCATCTTCCCACTTACTGAATGTTCCGGTAACTCTGTGTTTGTCTTGTAACTTGTTTTATCGTTTATTGGTAAAAATTATTCTTTTGGTTATTAAATCAAGTTAAGCAATAGTATTAATTCGAACTTATAGACATTGTATTAATATGCAATGTACCTTCTTACAGCCAACCGCCGTTTAGTTTACCTCAAACCAGTTTGTTCTACTTCTGTTAGTGTTTGAAGATTAGTGGGTATTGTACTGTTTTGTGTAGTCAGTAAAGAAGTGGCTGTTATTAGTGTTTAACAAGTCTTAGTATGTGACGCATAAAAAAACTTAGTATGTGTTAGGGATCGACCAATAAATCTTACATCAATCGTTTTAGATGAGACACAAAAAATCATCTGTACCAATTTAGTTTGTTACATTTATAGGAGGAGATCATGCACAAATGTATCGGGGGATTTTCAAAATAGAGGGAAAAAGTACAAGTTCAAATCGAAAGGAATGTCTTATGGCTGCATTTCAAATGCCACTAGTGAGCACCACGCATGAAACCATGTAAATATCCACCAGTCATAATAAGGGACACCAAGGAGACGATACCTGCTGGAACTATCTTACCTGAATTCTTGAAACGAGAACCCATCACTCCCAACAGAGCAAAGGACAACCCAAAACCAAGGGCCGAAGCGATAACTGGTTTTGTGGGAAGAAGAGTGTACACAAAATATAGAAGGAAAGCTGACAGAATACCAGATATTATCGACGTCTGGCTTCCGCTTTTAAATAGCCTATAACTCCACCTGCTCCCACCAAGACAGCATAGCCTAATGTGAGTTTTTGAGACATTGACATCGGTGTTTTGTTGCTCTTCCCAATGCCTTCATCCTCTTCTTTCCCACTATTATCATTTTCATCCCCTCTGTTACCTCCCCCACTGTCACCGCCTTTGCCACTGCCGCTACCAAATTCATCACCACCACTATCACCCCCAGTATCTGTCAGTGTTTCACTATCTACTTCAGCAGAAGCAGCCCGGATGGTGGTATGTGTTTTAGAGCTACAAGTAACAGGGGCAATAATACCCCAAGAAAACTTCTTTTGTGAGTAATATGTCTGAGCCAGTACTGATGATATTATGGGGAAGGAATCAATAGTGGAAGCTGACGATGGGGGTGACATACGGTGAGCGTTGAAACTTTGTTCACGAGTAGAGGATTTGAGTCGATATTTAGGCAGCAGAAATATAGAAGATAGAGATGATGTCAACAGTTCTCCCATTGCCACTGAAGTTGATAGCTTAAGACCTATTAACAGATCCGAGAATTTAGAGGTGAGGATTTAGTTTCAGACAGTCGCGCTTAAGAAGCTTTAGTTTGGAAATTTTCGACGAAGAGTAGCTTCCCAGTCACTATCCGCAACAGAAGATCATTAGAGGTAGAAACTAGTTTCAGCCAGAGGCACTTACGAGCCTAAAGTTTGGAAAAATTCAAAGAAGATTAGCTTCCGGTTCACTATCTGCAACAGCAGGCCAACGAAGCATGTTAACCTTCAATTTTTATCAAAGACATTTCTCTATATTTTATACCCATGCTGAACATCCAAAATTGAATTGAATTGAATGAACCGGTAAAACAACAAAAAACTGTTATTTATCCAGTGCATGAGAAAAAGAAAAGTGTTCGGTTGAGCTGAAAGAAAATGTAATTTCTGTGCCTAAAAGTAAAGCCCTGGTGCAATGCACGGTGATTATAGCTATGCACACATCACAAGAATCATGAAAATAAGCTAGAGAAACAGTTTTGTACAAAATTATTAGGTATTCAATTGCTCTATGGCTTGCCCCTTGCCAGCTTACAAAGGCTTGAGCCTGATAAACATATGATCATTTGCTTTATGCTTGTCCTTTTTCCAAAAAGTGCGGTTCATTATATTGAGAAAGGATTGTGGACCGGGCTGCAGAAGATACATGGGGCGTAGTCTTGCTGGGGTCGTGACATGAATAAACAATAGGTTCATTATTCAGTAAGAAGTTTAACAGAAGTAGCTCAAGGGATCTCAAACACTCGAATTGGCAAATAAAAGGGATGAAGCTTCCTTGGATCCTACGGACATAAGACCTTTAAGGTACATATAAGACCATTTTTGCAAGCGGATTAACAGAAAATTTAACATTCTGAGAAGAGTGTCCTATGTCTGGTTATGATGCATTTTCAATATAATTACAACATGTTATTGATTTTTTAGATCAAATGCGAAGAATCGATGTCTTCATCTTCTACAGTAAAATGCTGCAACTCTTTCTGTTAAACCGCTTGCAGAAAACTGAAAGACTACATAAGAATTTGCAGAAAAACTGAATTTTAACTTGGAAGTTCAGTATTAATCAACTCTTATCCATGTACCTTATCTCCAGTCTCCAGAACGGCAGAACGACACACGCTTTTAACAAATTTCTCATCTATAAAAACTTTCCACCATGTCCGATTCCAAAAAACTGAATTTAGGGATTTTACAATTGCATACATTTTATAGCTTTGAAATTACAAACGAGTAAAGTTTCCTACATGAAGGGGAAAAAAATAGCAGAAGTGATCAAGTGTAAAACCTCAGGTAATGGAGAATAAGACGCACCGGAAGTTAATCGCAGGAAAATTCTCGAGGGTTAGCACTTAGCATCCATCCAAGATTCAGAACACAGAATATCACTTGCACGAATGTTTTTTTACAGTAAAATTTGCGGGTTACAAAAGGGATTTTAAGTAATAAATGTTCAGTCTTTTTTTTTTTAATGTAATAAATCCAAAAATATAATACTCCTATTTTTAAAGTAAATTTTATTTTCTCTTCAAAATAGGAAAAGGTCGTTAAGGACGAGTTTAGATCTTATTTGGGTAAATAGGACAAGAAATAAAAACAGTGGTTGAAAAGGACAAAAAAAATGTGTCTATCCAAGAATACCCTTCATTTTTAATTTGTTACAATTATCTTTTAAATATATTTTATTTTTTTGGCGGTTTTTTTTTTTTTTTTAAATTTGTAAATGCGGTTTTTGTAATGGCAATTAGAAATGTGGCCTATTTTCATGCCATTATCCCCTCCACATATTTGAATACAAAAGGAAGATCGATCTTAATGAACAGATTCAGTTATGCACATAATCAAAGATAGGAATGGCAGATAGAAACAAATTATTTTGCTCAAAGCAAGATCGCAATTTTTTTTTGTCAGATTTGATGGTGAACAGATTCATCCTTGGGTTTACATAAATAATGCGTTGTTGTGGAGCGCTACTTTTTTATGAATTGCATCCACGGAGCACTATAGCTTGCTGTGAACTATGGTCCTCACTTTCAAATACGTTGTAAAGTTGTGAAAGTGGAGATATTATCGGTAGTGTGAACCCATGATATGAAGTGTCTCTAGTGAATTTGGCTTGATAGTTGGGCCTCGTTCATTTTTCTTTGCCGCATTTTTGGATATTTTTGTATCAATTGTCAGTCTGCCTATAATCTACCAAGGTATTCATCTTTATTGGCATGTACGATCTATTACGGGTGTTATGGAATTATCTGTCATTAAATTCGTGATAGCATATTTGGTATGATTCGGTTTCACTTTTATCCGAATTGTTGTCTTCATCCTTTACAAGTTGTTTGATGATTTTGGTAATTGATTTGCGTGCATTTTGGTTGCAGTGATGTTTATCAAAGACTCTTTGTATGTGGTTTCCATTATGTTACAGAGTCAAAACATCGTAGTAACATGTAAACAACAACGTCTTAACATGTGAACAACGAAGTAGTAATATTCTTCATAATGTAATGTAATAAATCCAAACAATCATAGTTATCATGTACAATGTTATATGCATATGAACTGTATTAATGAAGTCAATGTAATAATAGCAACGACTTTGTAGTAACATTGCAAATCCACGTAGAAAAAGCTCAAAACAACAAACTAACAACCCTTAAAATTGTAGTAACATACCCAAAAAACTATGTTCAATTTCACGAAAAATGTACTGATATCTGTAAAAATGAACTGGCCACTAAAAAAATTTGAACATTTCCAAGAAGAATGTAGTAACGTTTGGCGTTTTTTCGAGAATGTCTGCACGATCTTAAGATACATAAATTCACTATTGGGTTAAAAGCCCCAAGTAGGGTATAGAAAAGCTACCAGAAACAATGGGGGAAATAGGTTGCGCAATTTCCGGTGCCGATTCAGAGACCTTCCAATTCCCGATTGCAAACTGCCCATAATTCTAAGAACGAAAAAATAGGAATTAAATTTTGTGAGAAAATTGAACCGAAAATGAGTTTAAAAAAATATTATATATATATACACCTTACATTATAATTAAGGGTGTTTTTGTACATGTCTATCTTTTTTGTCCTTTTCAAACGTAGTCTTTTTTTTCTGTCCTATTTACCCATTTCTAATCTTTTTTTGTCTTTAGGCCCACCACCCGTAAATAAAATGTTTTCGAGACACAATAGAAAGGTGAAGGTCGACGGCACAAAGTGACAGTACTATTAACGCACGCGCTCTATAGCCCAAAAAGAGAAGAGAAGAGAAGAGAAGAGGAGAGAAGATCGGTGTTTGCTGAAATCAATGGCGTGGAGGAGCAATCTCTCCAAGAATCTCAAAGAGCTGCGAATCCTATTCTCTCCTTCCTCCCCTGCTAGCTCTTCTACTAGGTGCAGCCATCAAAATTTCAGCTCGCATATGCCTTACCAATTTTGATATTTTAGGTCATTCCGTTCGTCACTTATATTTGGGGGTTTTCTTTTGACAGATCTTTCATAGAAAAGAATTACAAGGATCTCAAAACACTCAACCCTAAACTCCCAATTTTGATCCGTGAAGCCAAGAACACCGAGCCGCAGCTTTGGGCAAGATATGGTTAGTTTTCCTTTTTTTTTGTTTTGGGTCTTCAATTATTTTACCCCAAATTTAATATCTTTTCTAGTCAGTATATGTTAACGCTTAACTGTGCTCAAATTTGGCTTTTGAGGGTGCTGCCAGTGTATTGTAAATTTGTAATTGGCCCTTTGTGTATTCAGTTGTCATTCATTGGCACATTACACCTTAGGAGCGAGGATTTGTTTATCATTATACACACAAATTGTGTATATATATTTCAAATTGAATGTAAGCTGTGCAAATGATTGACGAGCTGACAAGCAAGTTTCTCCTTTTGATGGTTTTAGAAGCAGGGCCTCGTAAAAGCTTATCTCAAAGTTATTTATTAGGCTATCTCCAATGGGAGAAACCAAAAGGTTTACAAAACTACGTTTCATCGAAATAAGTGAAGTTGTATTAATCTTACCAGGCTATTTAATTATGGCGAACTCTTGCCCCCTCGTCTTCCATTTTTTAACAACTATATTGTTTTAGTACCATAATAACTCAAGCCAGACACTAGAGCATGTTATCCATGCAAGAACCAACATAAGCTTGTAACGATATTACAAGTCTTGATAGGAATCATAGTTGAGATATTTCATTTCAAGATTTATCCGGTTCTTGTCAAGTAGATAGCTAGTTTAATAAGTTTAGTTTATCTCTCTTTGTGCTTATCGTTTTCTTAAGCACCGGAGCATATCAAGCCAAACTTTGCCTCTAGCCCCGACCTCGTTTGAGGAAGGGTGTTAAGATACTAGATCATGTCATCCATGCAATGTAACGCCCCCAGACCTGTGCCTAGTAGTCATAAATGGTCCGGTCAACTGCTTAGACCGTCGTCCTCGTTTGGTCTAAAAGGGCTAACCCGAGTTGACAAGACCTTTCTATCTCACACTTATATGGGGTGAGCATTCTATTATTTTTCCTATGTGAGGCGTTACATTCTCCCCCTCCTTATAAGGGGTGGCGTCTCGCCAGACGGTCAAGACTGTTCTTGGATCGTCCCTACCAGAGGTAGCTAGAGACCATCCTTACACCGTCTTCTTGTACGGTGCAGCGCATAGTTTCGTCTGATTGTCACTTCTGAATACCATTTTGTAACACCCTCAGACCCCGGGCCTCGTAGGGTTAAATGAGTCATAAATGGTCCAGTCAACTGCCTAGACCGTCGTCCTCGCTTGGTCTAAAAGGGCTAACCCGAGTTGACAAGACCTTTATGTCTCACACTTTTATGGGGTGAGCATTCTACTATTTTTCCTATGTGGGACATTACATGCAAGCACCGGAATAAGTCATAAGATTGTGACAATTTCATGATTTATCCGGTTCTAGTCAAGTAGATAGAAATAAAAAATAGGTTCACTATATCTCTTTTTTTGCTTATCATCTTCGTAAGGATCAGAGCATATCTTGAAGTTTCAGAAGTTTAAGTATGTGTGATAATCACAACATGATCAAACAATAATGTTGAGAAATCATTTTCTGTTTTCTGGAGGCAGTCTTCTTGTTTAGACAATTCTTTTGTAATTCTCTTATAGGAAATAAATTAGATACAGCAGTAGGGTGATATGGAGGTCTGCACTTGAAACTATATTGCCATCAATCTCAAACATGCGGAGAATCACAAATAATGTTGTTGTTGTTTTTTTTTTTTTTTTTTTTTTTTTTTTTTTTTGTGTGGTTGCTTTCTCATGACATGTGGTGTTTGTTCATCGCTGCTGATATTTTCCTTTACACTGTGGGATGTGTATCATAGGAATTAAAGTTAGATTATTTTCCATAAGTCGGATTTTGTAGTTGATCTAATTAGGATATTTGAAAGTTTTACAGATATGGGAGTCGAGAAGGGGATTGGGCTTGAGGGGATGACAGAGGATCAGATCTCAAAGGCACTTGAGGAACTTGTCAAAGTTGGGGCTGCTCATAAATCCTGATGCAGCAGCGTCTTTGGAGTGTATTTGGAATCAATAATTTCCATTGACAAGAAGAACTTTTTCAATGAAAATGAAAGTAATTCCGGTTTGTTTTCTTAATAAGAAAAGTTTATGATTCTACCAGCTATTGCTATATCTGCTAGTAGCTGAATTTCTTTCTTATTCTTGGACTCAAATTGCTTCTGCTGTATGCTTATCAGTCGCATGTTTCTTTAGAAAAGTTCCTTAAGTTACATCCCATCTGTTTTCCTTTATTCTGAAATGCTTGTGGACCTCTGATTTAATACATTTTACTAGTATATGGGAGTTCACCTCATATATCCTCATGTCACCATATCGAAAAAGAGAAGAAACTTTCATTTATTTAAGGGTAGTTTGTCCATGCGTGGTTTGGGATCTCTGTAAAAGAAGGGAGGGCGTCTAACTTGCCTTTAATGCTGTTAAACAAGAAACCGCAACCGTGCCGTCCCGTTGGTAAATGGGGGTCTTTGAAGTAGTTTGGCCTGAATTTTGGAGGAAAAACTAGAAAGCCACGGCCCACAGGTATTTAAGCATATTTGAAAGGCAGTTGGTTATTTATTCAGAAGTTGTATGCATGTGATGGAACCTCAAAGATAACATTGTGCATACCACCCTAAAAAACCATTATTATTCATAGTGGTAATTTTGGTCACAGCCTTAGTCCCCTCAGAAACAGCTTGTTTAGCCAAATTTACTCATAAGATGGGCTTTTTTTAACCCATAATTCTGAAAAAGAAATGAAGCCCTGAAATTTTAAAATAATTCAAGCGCCCTAGACTCGGGCCTCATAGTTCTATGCTTAGGGTCGGGTGTCTTTTGCTAATATAATTTGACATACTTCATACGTCCCAAAATATATGTCATCCTGGTTTTATTTATTTTTTTATCTCATAATATATGTCATTCAAGAAACCAAGATAGCATTTATTAACATTTGATATGCCAACCGGGAAAAGAGCTGCGAAAATCACGCGGCTTGGAGCATCATCGTAGGCGATCACCAAATAGGGTCTTCATGTTCCGAACTAGACCGAGTTTAATCCAGTACGCCTCATGCCTTTACGATTTCTATCATTGGCTAGGCAACGAGCGCCAATCAGCAAAGCCTACCAGCCCGCCTTTTACAGGACAACACGAAGCACTGGGGGCCGATCTACTCGCCTCTCCAATGCACAAGATGCCACGGCTCGGACCAAGCACCTTGACTAGGCAAACCGAGTTCATGCACGACGGTTACAGGCGAAGAATCCGCAACAGTTATGAGCAAACTCGCCCAATCAAAAGCCGCCACACCAGCCATGTAGTTAATTATATTTAATTATGCCTTAATTACCGTTATTTGTAACCGATGACTCTTTATCCCTATAAATAGCGGCATTTGTACCTTGAAAATGACATCTCATAGTTAATACAAAGCAGACAACCGGAAAAATCATACACTTTATCCACCGCTAAAATCAACCAAACCTGTTTGTGATAACCCCGACGTTATCAGCCGTGTCCGTTACCGGGAAATTACGCTTTCGAGCATTTTTCCGGTTTGATTCACCTCCCAAATTACAAATTTCACAGCAGCTCTGCTAAACTCAAACCGCCAACTTTTGGGTTCCGGCAAATGAAAATCGTCAACTTTTGGTTTTTCGACTGGAAACTCTCAAATCTATAGATATTCCCCCGAATCTTTATCAGACTCGTTAGATCTACATCGTTTTCCAGCGCATTTTGTAGACCTCCAGCGGCATCTTCATCGGAATCTTCATCCCTTTGTAGAAACATTATGCATGTAGACTCTAGATCCAGCGGTGTTGCCCGCAAATATGGTCTCCCACCACCGTCCAAGAAGAAGGGCAGTACCCTTCATATCACTGAAAAATCCGACGGTGGTCGCGATGTCGCACACCCCAAAGACCGTAGTCATCGCTCTCCATCGCCACCGCGAGAGATTCCAACCAGGCCGATGTCCGATCATCTCTTGATGGCGGGCGAGATCCGAAGAGGCCCTGGCGCGCTACTGAACATGACAAAGGGAAAAATGCGGCGGGAACATCTCGACTGACTCACTCGCATCAGCCACTTCTAGATCAGGCGGTGGACGCATACGACGAGCTCTGTGCGAAAGCATTGATCGCTCATGCCGCCTATGTGGAAAGAATATGGCAGACGAACCAATTACTCCTGACCTTGAGGAAACATATTTTGCCGATAAGAGAAAAAAAAATCTCTAAGGAATAACACACAACATCACAAGCCGAGTCCTGATATTTCACATAATAAACAGATCGAAGACGATTTTTTTTGGTGAAGACAATTTCATCATTTATAACTAAATCGAGTTCCAAACAACTAAACAAGGATTAGAGACCGATTCTTTCGATTAGGAAAAAGTTTAAATTATTATCATTCATTCCTTAAGAGAATTGGCTTGAGTCAACTCATTTTCATCATAATACATTCGTCCTGAAATATAAGTTCATGTAGACTTTTTACACGGATTAAGAAAATACTTAAATGTCATTAATTTTAATTGTAAAAGTCTACAATACCTTGTGACTCTAATTATTGTAATAAACTTGGTTAATGTATGATAACATAAACGTAAAGACGACTTCTATAGGCATCACAAATTAGTTATCGATACCTTTTTTTTCATTTATTCCAACACACCACAAAATTGCTATTATGGCACCACAAAATAATAAAATTTCAACTTATTACAATTTAATCCTTAACTTTTTTTAAATACAATTTCCCCTTTCTCATCTTTTAAAAAACCCCCTAACTTCATCTCCTACCAGCCCCCTTCACACCTGCAAAACAACAGCTTCCTCCCTCATCTTCTTCAGCCACCGCACCACCACCCTTCAAATACAATACATGTTTCTCTGAAAATCAAAACCCCCTTCCCTTCTATCAAATCGCGTCTCCTTCCCCTCATCGGAACATCGCCGCTCTGTCAGGAACTACAATACAAAACTGTTAGTTAGATAGTTAGAGTTGTTGCCTAACTGTCATACAGCAGTTAATGAGCTGTCCATAGTTGTTAGTGAGTTGTACAAGCTATTATAGAGCTTATAAAAGAAGGAAACACAAATTTGTAATAGATTCATACAAGTTATTACTCAATAAAACTGCTATTTCCCTCTTTCCTATTCTTCTCTGTTCTATCTCCTATTTCCCCTGTTATTTTCCCATCTTTTACTACTTAGTTCTTTACAAGTGGTATCAGAGATACCGATTCTCTGTCATGGCTGATACTCGATTGAAATCAGTAGATGAACAAACCAAGAAGAACACAAAGGACCTCGAAGATTTGAGCAAAAAGGTGCCAGAGATCAAGCAGAGTTCAGATGATCAAATGGCGTATATGAAGGATCAATTTGCTGCCATTTTCGCTGTGCTATCAAACAAAACAGTAGCAGCTCCTGGTCCTGCTCCTCAAGTATCAACAGCTGAAATTCCTTCCACAAGTTTGGGCATCTTAGGACCACCACCGAACGAAAGGTACGAAGGCAATCTTAAGTGTCCAAAATTAGACTTCCCTGTGTTTAAAGGTGAGCAGCCTAGAGCATGGCTGAGGAAGTGTGAGCGATATTTTCAATTCCATCGTGTTAAGGAAGAAGAGAAGGTAGCAATTGCAGAAATGCATATGGATGACCGAGCTGAATTGTGGTATAGTAGTTGGAAGGCCAATAAAAGGTTCATTACTTGGACAATTTTCTGCAATGAAGTTTGTAGGCGTTTTGCTAATTAGAGTTATGATGATGTGGTAGATGAGTTCCACAAATTAAAGCAAATAGGGTCGGTGGATGCTTATCAGGCCAAGTTTGAAGAGATAAAGACCTTAATATCTCTCAAGAATCTTGGTTTGGATGAGGCCTACTTTGTAGCAAGTTTCATTGAAGGGTTGAAGAAAGGAATTAGGTCCATTGTCAGGGTCATAAGCCCTTGGATCTAGTTGCTGCCTTGGAATATGCTAGGGCTCAGGAGGATGTTTTAGACTCCCTTACCAACACACCAACTACCAATTTCAGATCATCTACATACCAGAGAAGGTGCCCCATCCACCTTGAAACTACGAGAAAAGGGAAAGGAAAACAGTAAATACATTACACTTGCAGAATTGAATGACAAAAGAGCTAGAGGCCTATGTTTCAAATGTAATGAAAAGTACTTGCCCGGTCATCAATGCAAGTCTAAACAATTCAATTTTATCCTAGTAGAGGAGGGTGAACAAGAAGCTACAGGGGATCTAGATGAATCAGAAAAAGACACCATCAATGCAGAAGTGTCACAACTGTCCTTGAGCACCATGACTGGACATATTAGTTCTAACACCATTAGGATCCAGGGTTTGTTAAAGAAAAGGCCTGTTAATATCCTCATAGATAGTGGAAGCTCTCACACATTCCTGGATCAAAAGCTAGCTAAGGATCTTCAGTGTGTAATTGAGGCTACCTATCCTTTGGGGGTGACTGTGGCAGATGGTAATAAAATGATAAGTAGCAGCATATGTCCTAACCTACCATGGACCATGCAAGGCATCAAGTTCACTCATGATGTCAGGCTTCTAAAATTGGGTGGTTGTGACATGGTATTAGGTGTTGATTGGATGAAGAAATTCAGCCCTATGGTCTTTGATTTCAACAAAATGGAACTGGCATTCCAAAAGGATGGTACACATATTGTGCTTAGGAGTTTTGAGGAAACAGCCCAACTCAAGACTATTAGCGGTAAAAAAACTTGCTAGGAGTTTCAGAGATGGTACCACTGGAGTAATGGCATGCATTAATTTCATTAGCCCAACTACAGAGTGCAATGTCTTGGCTGGAGTAGATCAGAGTGTTCAAAATTTGTTGGATCAGTATACTGATGTGTTTGCACCACCAGACACTTTACCACCATCCAGAGATTTAGTCTATGATGTTATTTTGAAGGATGGAACTGATCCGTTTAAACTCAGACCCTACAAATATGGCCATCACAAAAAAAGGAGATAGAAACACATATTGAACAGATGATTGAGCAGGGTCTGATCCAACCTAGCCAGAGTCTATATGCTTCACCAATCTTATTAGTGAAGAAGAAAGATGGAACATGGCGTCTATGTGTTGACTATAAAAGACTCAATGAGCTTACAGTCAAGGATATGTACCCAATTCCAATCATTGATGAGTACATTAGATGAACTAGGGCAAGCCACATTTTCTCAAGATTGATTTAAGAGCGAGTTTCCACCATATCCGGATGAAACCAGAAGCCATTCCTAAAACTGCCTTTGTTACTCACCATGAATACACTGTCATGCCATTTGGCCTCACAAATGCACCTGCAACTTTCCAAAAAGCCATATGAACGAGTTACTCAAGCCCTACCTAAGGAGATTTGTGTTGGCATTCTTTGATGATATTCTCATTTATAGTCCTGACCTTCAATCTCACATTCAGCACTTACAGTTAGTCTTGGAGTTGTTGAGACAAAATAAATTTTATGCAAAATTGAGTAAATGTAGCTTTGCACAGACAAGGGTTGAGTATTTGGGCCATGTGATACAGCAAGGACAGGTCATGAATGATCCAAGCAAAGTGGAGAGCATGACTAAATGACCCCTTCCACAAAATATCACAGAATTGAGAGGTTTTTTGGGTTTGACTGGTTTTTACAGAAGGTTGTCAGAAGCTATGGTATTATAGCCAAACCTCTGACATAATTGCTGAAAAAGGACAACTTCATATGGACAAAGGAGGCCACACAAGCATTTTCTACCTTAAAACATGCCATGTGTGCTGCACCTTTACTAGCATTACCTGACTTCACTTCACCATTCATAGTGGAGACAGATGCATGCATAAATGGCCTTGGAGCTGTGTTACAACAACATGGAATGCCCATCTCATACCTCAGCAGGTCTTTTAACTCTAAAGAGATGGGCCTATCTATCTATGAAAAGGAATTATTAGCTGTTATAATGGTCACATTATGGTGGAAGCACTATCTGCGGGGTTCTCGATTTATAATAAGGACGGATCAACAATCTACAAAGTACCTCTTTGGAGCAAAAGTTACAACAACCTTACGTGCGAGGCGGCATCACTAAACTTTTGGGACTCGATTTGATTGAGTGCGGGAAGGGCAAGGAAAATATAGTAGCGGATGCCTCTCAGACGACTTTACGCGGCGAGGGTACATCTATGGCCATTACCACTATAATCCCTAGTTGGATGCAAAAGATCCTTGATAGTCATAATGGAGATGCCCAGGCACAATTCAAGATCAATTCTATCATCCTAGATCCACAAAACGAACCTGATTTTACCTTGAAACAAGGCCTGCTGAAGTTCAAGGGCAGATTATATATTGGGTCTTCTGGCACATTAAGGCATGAAATTCTCTCTCAATTACATGACAGCCCTTTGGGAGGACATTCTGGTATTAGAGCATGCCTTAAAAGAATCTCCTCATTGTTCTACTGGCCTAGGATGAGGGATGATGTGAGGGAATTGATTAAGCATTGTATTATCTGTCAACAATGCAAGGATATCCATGAACATCCACAAGGGTTATTACAACCCCTTCCTATCCCTGATTAGGCATGGATATATATCAGCATGGATTTTATTGAGGGCCTACCTAACTCTGAGGGGTTTGAGGTCATTTGGGTTGCAGTGGACAGATTCACAAAATGGGGCCATTTTGTTGCCATGAGGAAGAGATATTCGGTGAATCGATGAGTGCAGGCTTTTTCCATCACATTTACAGATTGCATGGTTTGCCAGCCTTTATTGTCAGTGATAGGGACAATGTGTTCACCAGTGAGTTTTGGCAGCATTTATTTCAACTAGCAGGGGTGAAACTTGCCCTCAGTTCAGCCTATCACCCACAAACAGATGGCCAAACTGAGAGAGTCAACCAATGTCTTGAATTATACCTGAGATGTATGTGTTTTCAAAGGCCCAAACAGTGGACTAAATGATTAACTCTAGCTGAGTTTTGGTACAACACTAGTTTCCACACCTCCATTCGGACCTCCCTTTTGAGGCTTTATATGGTTACAAGCTGTATATCTATACCCATTGGCGCTTACAACAATAGGGTTGCCACTTACATGGATGAATTTCTACAACAAAAGCGATTGTACACAAAGGAATTGAAAGAGCACTTGGAGTTTGCACGAGCCAGGATGAAGCATTATGCAGATAAGAGGCGAGCAGAGAGAATTCCAAGTGGGGATTTGATTTTCTCAAATTACAACCTACAGGACAAAATACATTGGCCCTAAGGAGAAACTTAAAGCTGGCTGCTAGGTATTTTGGACCTTACAGAGTGTTGGAGAAGATCAATCCAGTAGCCTACAGACTTCAACTACCTGAGGATTCAAGATTACATCATGTATTCCACATCTTCATGCTCAAGAGATATAAAGAGGCCCATATTCCAGTGTCTGCACACCCCCCATCACTTCACCTGATGGTCAGGTTGTCCTATATCCTGAGAAGATCCTCAATATCAGAACTGTAAAGAGGAAGAATGCACCTGTGGTACAATGGCTCAATCTAGATGAGGCCTCAGCTTCCTGGGAGGATGCTAGCTATATCATGAAGAAGTTCCCTCAATTTCCACCACCATGAGGACATCTTTGCTTTGTCTAAGGAGGAGGGGATGTTAGGAACTACAATACAAAACTGTTAGTTAGATAGTTAGTGTTGTTGCCTAACTATCATACAACAGTTAATGAGCTATCCATAGTTGTTAGTGAGATGTACAAGCTGTTATAGAGCTTATAAAAGAAGGAAACACAAATTTGTAATAGATTCATACAAGTGATTACTCAATAAAACTGATATTTCCCTTTTTCCTATTCTTCTTTGTTCTATCTCCCATTTCCCCTGTTATTTTCCTATCTTTTACTACTTAGTTCCTTACACACTCCTTCCTATCGTCGGAAAACCGCGACTTGCAGCCGGCGAGTTTCTTGAGTTTATTTTTGAAAGGTCGACTTAGGACAAAGGGAGATTGGTTTACAGAAGGGAGGGGAAGGAAGGATCGGAAAATTGCAGCAGCTCCGGCGAGTTACAATTTTTTTTTTTCAAATGGTCGACTCACCATTGAAGGAAAAAATGGAGAGATGGATATACAGAATGGGAGTGGAAGGAAGGATTTGCGAGGAAGGGATGGGGATGGGGATGGGGGTGGGGGTGGGGGTGGGGGTGGGGGTGTTGGGGGTGGCGAGGGCGATATTATTGAGGGTGGGGGCAGCATTAGGGTTTTATTTTGAAGATGGTGGTGGGAATGAGTGGTGGAAGGTGGAAGGGATGAAGGAGATGGGTGGTGTTGGTGGATGGAGAAGATGGATGAAAGGTGTGTTGATTATTAAATTTTGGATGTTTTTGTTCCATTTTTATTACTAAAGGACTCAATTGTATATTTTTAAAAATGCGGTATAAGTAGTAATTGTGTAATTTTATTTGTGATGTTGAAAGGGAGATTGGTTTACAGAAGGGAGGGGAAGGAAGGATCGGAAAATTGCAGCAGCTCCGGCGAGTTACAAATTTTTTTTTTTCAAATGGTCGACTCACCATTGAAGGAAAAAATGGAGAGATGGATATCTGAGAATGGGAGTGGAAGGAAGGATTTGCGAGGAAGGGATGGGGATGGGGGTGGGGTGTTGGGTGGTGGCGGGCGGTATTATTGAGGGGTGGGGCGGCATTAGGGTTTTATTTTGAAGATGGTGGTGGGAATGAGTGGTGGAAGGTGGAAGGGATGAAGGAGATGGGTGGTGTTGGTGGATGGAGAAGATGGATGAAAGGTGTGTTGATTATTAAATTTTGGATGTTTTTGTTCCATTTTTATTACTAAAGGACTCAATTGTATATTTTTAAAAATGCGGTATAAGTAGTAATTGTGTAATTTTATTTGTGATGTTGAAGTAAAAATTAATAAAAATATTCAAAGTGATGCCCAAAGTAATTTGTAGGGTGACGGGAGTAATTGTGGTACTGAAAACAAATTAGAAAACGCCAAAATAAAATGATATACTGTACTCTATTTGTATATTTTTTTTTGGTGTAAACCAGATCTTTCATTAAAACTATGAAAAACTTATGTACAATGCACCCAAAAGGAAAAAAAACATCTCTTTTGCACGCTTTAAAATAAAAACATTCATGAACTACCCCTACTCGGTATGCCAAGCGATTTTCAACTCTCTTGCCTTGTTAACAGCTTGGGATAGGAAGACCATCGTCGGAGGGCGCTGAGTACCTATGTGGTGAACTGCTTGGTTACGCCAATACAAAGCTCCCATAATAACCTCTCGAAATAAATACCTCCAGCTTGTAATGTCGTTTCGACCGGAGCTATCATGTATAAGACAATCATCTATCCAATCACGAGCATCCAGGTTACCAAAAAACTGTCGTTGATAGCACGATGCCAATGCCTTCTTCCAAATGTCGCGAATCCATCCACAGTCTTGAAATGTATGAAGAAGGGTTTCCTCATGATCCTGACAAATCATGCAAGTATTGTCATCTAGAACTTGTCGGTGTTCAAGCATCGCTAAAGTGGGCAATGCTTTCCGACGAATAAGCCACAACAACATGTTGCCTCTCTGTGGCCCTTTAATGGACCATATATTTTCTCTATATTTTTCCACCTTGGTTCTTCATCCTATTTGTATATTTTTTTTGTAAACGCAAATGTTATAACTCAAAATATAACTTTCAAAAACAAATTCACTTGCCTCCTATTGGTTCGTTTAAAATTACCAGGATCAATACCTCTCACCCGTGGATATGTATCTAATCCAACGGATTTCACTCCTATACATCTACTCTCTTATTGGTGGGTTTGGAGAAACGGGGATCAGTACTCTCAGCCGTTGATACGTATCTATCCAACGGATATCACATACTCACGCACGGATTCACAAATGACCCGACCCAACATTATAAAAGCACACAGGTCATCCTCTTTCTCTAATCTCTACCACGTTATTCTTCATTCAAAATCATTTCATCCATTTAAATCATCTTTCCTCACCAAAGTTCGTTTATCAATTTTGCCATGGACGCAAGCGGAAAAGGAAAGAAGGGTGCCGGAGGAAGGAAAGGAGTGTTGAATAATTTAACAAGTGAGTAATGAAACGAAAGCTTTCTCTTCAGTTTTATTAGGCACAACCTTGCTTTAAATAATCAAAAGTACAAGAGGAAAAACTGAAAATCCTACATTATCTCCATGAACTAGAAGATTAGGCAACTACCTAAAAAGTAGGACACGAAAAACAGAAAACAAACAAATACTCCTATTATTATGCTAACAGAAAATATTATGCAGAGACTAAGTCCAACAAATCCTCCCCTAAACTAAAATTCAGTATGAATTCTAGTTTATTCTTCAAATATCTTCATTCCAAGAGCATCTCTGAGCTTTTCAAATTGCTGAAGCTTCAGTGGCTTGGTCATTATATCGGCCAATTGCTCTTGAGTTCCACAGTGTTTGATAACAATTGTTTCCTCCTTAGTGAGATTCCTCAGAAAGTGATATCTTACTGCAATGTGTTTACTCTTACCATGGAAAACAGGATGTTTAGCAAGCATAATAGCAGATGAATTATCACACAGCATAGTAATTGAATTACATTTAGTTCCTCCAATTTGCTTCAAAACATTCTGTAACCATATGCTTTGACAAGCACAAGCAGCTGCTGCAATGTACTCAGCTTCTGTAGTTGAAAGAGTGACCACTGATTGTTTCTTTGATGACCAAGCTACCACCCCTTTGCTTAGAACAAACACATAACCTGATGTACTCTTGAATTCAGTTGTATCACCAGCATAATCACTGTCTGTGTAGGCCAGAATTTCATCAGTGCACCCTTTTTGATAGAAAATACCAAGCATTAGTGTACCTTTCAAGTATCTAAGTATTCTCTTTGCAGCTAATAGGTGTGACTCCATTGGATTAGCCATAAAACGACTTAACAGACACACACTAAACATCAAATCAGGTCTGGTAGCAGTTAAATACATAAGACTGCCAATCATTTGTTTAAAGAAAGTTGGATCAACTTTCTTTCCATTCTCATCTTTAGTCAGTTTGTTCCCAGGTACCATTGGATTTTTGACTTTATTACACTCCTTCATTCCAAATCTGTCAAGAATATCTGCTGCATACTTTTTCTGACAGATGTGAATTCCTCTTACACTTTGATGGACTTCAACTCCCAGAAAGTAACTTATTTCACCCAAATCTGTCATCTCAAATTCCTGCTTCATAGACTCTTTGAAAGAATTGATCATATCAGGATTATTACTAGTAAAAACAAGATCATCAACATAGAGACTTACAATTAGAGTGTTGGTCCCCTTTTTCTTGATGAACAAAGTATGTTCATGACTGCTTTTTTCAAATCCTTGGCTTTCAAAATAGCTCTCAATTCTGCTAAACCAAGCCCTGGGGGCTTGCTTTAATCCATACAAGGCTTTCTTCAACTTATAAACTTTTGTTTCTTCTCCCTTTCTTTCATATCCTTCTGGTTGGGCCACATACACATCTTCTTTCAATTCTCCATAGAGGAAAGCACTCTTTACATCCAGTTGGTATAGTGTCCAACCATTTCTGGCAGCTAAAGCAATAATTGTTCTTATTGTATCCCACCTGGCTACTGGAGCAAATACTTCATTGTAGTCTAGCCCTTTCTCTTGTGCATATCCTTTAGCAACAAGCCTTGCTTTGCATTTGTCTACTTCCCCGTTTTCATTCTGCTTAGTTTTGTATATCCACTTTACACCAATTATCTTTGCTTCTTTAGGTGCATCCACTAGCGCGTGTCTTGTTTTTCTCAATTGCTTCAATTTCGGATCCATAGCTTGTATCCATTTTTGGTTGATCACGACTTCTTTTATAGCAAATAGGATCACCTGATGAAGTAAACATGATGTAGTTCTGCACTTCTTCTTCATCAGATAGTCCCTCTCCAACTACATAATCATGTAAATATGCAGGAACTCTTGATTTTCTTCTTTCAAGTGGTTGATTCACTATCTCATCATGATGACCAGGGGACTGAGGATTGCTGTTGATGTGTTGACCTTCATTTTCAGTGTCTTCAATTTCTGTATTCTCAGAATCATATTCTGAGTTGCCTTCTCCTTCTTCATCACTTGAATTTTCTAATTCAAGTTCTTCATCTTCCCATTCTAGTATATCAGAGTTACATTCTTCAGCTGTCCTCCCCCAATCCCAACACTTATCCTCTTCAAACACCACATCTTGGCTTATGATTACCTTCCTGGACACTGGATCATACATTTTGTATCCTTTAGATTCTTCACTATAGCCAATAAAGATGCACAATTGACTCCGGCATCAAGTTTCACTCTACGTAGCTTCCGGTACATGAACATTTCCCAAACATCCGAACACCCTAAAGTATTCTATGTTAGGTTGTCTCTCATTCCAGCTTTCTTCAGGAGTTTTATCTTTCACAGCTGATGTGGGGATTCTGTTCAACACATGGCATGACCATTTTACAAACATCGTGCCGAAATTTCTTAGGCGTCTTTTTCTCTTCCAACACACATTTGACCATGTTTAAAATGGATCTATTCTTGCGTTCTGCTACCCCATTTTGTTGGGGTGTGTATGACCTGGTCAGTTGCCTCTTAATGCCATGTTCTAAGCAGTATTTAAGAAATTCCTTTGAAGCGAACTCCCCTACTCTGTCAGTTCTCAAACTACATAAAGATGCACCACATTCTTTTTCAACTTGAATCTTAAATTGCTTAAATAAAGTAAAAGCTTCATCTTTTGTGTTAAGCAAGTAAGTCCAAAGTTTTCTTGAAAAATCATCAATAAAAGTCAGTATGTACCTTTTATTGCTGTGAGATACTGGACTTATAGGTCCACAAATGTCTGAGTGAATCAATTGTAGTGGCTTTGTAGCTCTCCA
Organism: Gentiana macrophylla; assembly: GCA_026214975.1. NCBI lineage: Eukaryota > Viridiplantae > Streptophyta > Magnoliopsida > Gentianales > Gentianaceae > Gentiana > Gentiana macrophylla. The sequence goes on from CM047805.1 coordinate 162,582,108, forward strand.
TTTGCTTCTTTTTGGGATGGATGCCTGTCTTTTGCGCCTTTCATGCAACTCGACAAACCTTGTTCTTTGTTGATCTTTGAAATCTGGAAGTCCCTTAACCCATTGTTTTTGCTTCAACTTTTGCATGCCTGAATGATTCAGATGTCCCAGCCTTTTGTGCCATAATTCCCCCAGTTCTTCTGTCTTTGTGCTGAAACAGTTTTGAGACAGATTTTGAGATGCTTGATGTTTTGCTATTAGCAAAAACATCTTGTTTGATGTCATTTGGCTTTGAATAATGCAGCCTCTGATTGGATGATAAATTTTGCATGCATCATCTTTGAACAGGATGCTCAGCCCCTTCTCTTGAAGTTGGCCAACACTTATCAAATTATTTTTCAAATCTGGCACATAGTAAACGTTGCTGATAAATTGAGTGGATCCTTCAATATCTAGCTTGATAGTTCCCTTTCCTAGAACTTCCAATTTGTGATTGTTTCCTAATCTGACAGAGTGCTTGAAGTCCTCATCTAATCTTCCTTGCACAAACCATGATTTATTTCCAGTCATGTGGTTTGAGCATCCTGAATCAAGAAACCATATTTCTTCTTTCTTTGCATCCTTTGACTCCACATAGGTCATCAATAGCATATCATCTTCTCAGTACCCATTTCAAGTATAATTTGTCGACTTTTGCTCCCAAGTTGGACACTCATTCTTAAAATGTCCAAGCTTGTGGCACTTGTAACACTCAATGGTGGACTTGTCAAAAAATTGTTGCCTCCCCCTTCCTCTTCCACGGCCTCCTCTAGAACCACCTCTTCCTCTACCTCTGTCCTCACTTGAAGCTTTGAGAACCTGTTCTTCTTCTGCTCCAGATTGCATTCTGAGTTCATGGATGAGTAGGCTACTTTGGAGCTCATCCACTGTTAGTGTGTCCACATTGTTGGACTCCTCAATTGAACATACAACATAGTTGTATTTAGGAACCAAAGATCTTAAAATCTTTGCGGTGATATCCTTTTCTCGGCATTTTTCATCACATGCCTTCATGCTTTTGGCAATTGCCAAAGTTACGCCAAAGTAAGCATTTCTTCAAGCTTCTCCTTCCTTCATCCTCAATAACTCAAATTCAGTTTTGAGTGATTGTAACTGAGCTCTTTTGACCCTTGTAGAACCCTTAAACTTCTGTGCCATTGAGTCCCATATCTGCTTTGAGGTGTCATCATTGAGGATAGTTTCCATGATTTCCCTATCAATAGCTTGATAGAGATAATTCTTAATCTTCTTGTCCTTCAATTTTTGATCCTCTATCTCCTTCATCTGTGCTTCTGTTGCTTGTGTGCCTACTGGAATTTGCTGAATTCCTTCTACAATCAAGCCCCAATATTCCTTAGATCGTAGGAAATTCTCCATGAGCTTTGCCCAATGCTCATAATGGCCATCAAACTTTGGGATTGCTGGTTGCACAAACTTCCCATTCCCATTGCCATTTTCTACCATTTTCGTTTGTTACTTAACAGGTCCAGATGATGGAGCTCTGCTACCAATTGTTGAATAATTTAACAAGTGAGTAATGAAACGAAAGCTTTCTCTTCAGTTTTATTAGGCACAGCCTTGCTTTAAATAATCAAAAGTACAAGAGGAAAAACTGAAAATCCTACATTATCTCCATGAACTAGAAGATTAGGCAACTACCTAAAAAGTAGGACACGAAAAACAGAAAAACAAACAAATACTCCTATTATTATGCTAACAGAAAATATTATGCAGAGACTAAGTCCAACAAGGAGGAGGTCCAAGGAAGAAGTCAGTCACCCGTTCTGTCAAAGCTGGTTTGCAGTTTCCGGTCGGCAGGATTGGTCGGTTCCTTAAGAAAGGTCGCTATTCTCAACGTGTTGGTACCGGAGCTCCGGTTTACTTGGCAGCCGTCCTTGAATACCTAGCTGCCGAAGTAAGTATTGATTTTATCTTCAGAATATCTTATTTCTGGTCCGAATCTAATAATTCATATGTGAAATTGAATAGGTATTGGAGTTGGCTGGAAATGCAGCAAGAGATAACAAGAAGAGCAGGATAACCCCAAGGCATTTGTTGTTTGCTATTAGGAATGACGAAGAGCTTGGAAAGCTGTTGGGAGGAGTAACAATTGCTCATGGTGGTGTTTTGCCTAACATTAACCCTGTTTTGTTGCCGAAGAAGAGTGATAAGGCTACCGCCGAACCTAAATCACCTGGAAAAGCAATCAAGTCTCCAAGGAAGGCTGCTTAAACCGTCTTGATTGATTTCTTCTAATTAGTTATAAGTTATGTTACGAGCAGGTTGAAATGTTAGTTTACTGTGTAGCGTGTATATGTAATTTAGTAGGGAGGATTTGAATTTCAATGGTCAGTTTGTATCTGGGTTTATTTATGAATGAATCGAACTTTTTGTTCATTGTTAATTTCTCTCTGCTTCTAGTTCATCAGAATTCTTTTCCTTTGCATTTTGCCTGGAATTAATGTAAAACTTTGTATGTTAATTTTAATAAAAAAAAGTGTACTCAATTGTTAACACAATATATATAATTCCCTGAATTGTAAAATATTCCGGCTAATCCATGACTTGCGATATGGTTCAAACACTTTACTTTTTAGTCATATAATATCAAGTTTCCCGAAAAAAAAATCCTCTTTTCTCATTTTCAACAAAAATGGTAGATAATTTATACTTGTTTAATAATGGAATGGGTGTGGTCTTTTTTCTTATTGTACATTGACAATGTAAAAGGGAGATGGATTGTTGAGAGATTGTTAAGAGATTGACAGTGAGTCTTGATGTTAAGAGATTGTTGAATTACAGAACAGAGAATGTCACTTCATTCTAAGAGATTTTTGAATTCAAACTGTGTGGTCCAGAATCATCCACGTGTATCCACGGTGTAAATGGAGTGACTAGGGAAGACTAACCCGCAATGTAATGTCTTAGAACACTTGCATCAGTGTCTCTTAACAGATTCTGTATTTTGCAGACTCAAACATAACCTTTTCTAGTTTTTCAAAATCTCTATAAAAGGTCAACTGCATCAACATCTCAACTTACAGATTTTCTATCCAAGACATAATACACCAGAATCTTTATTTACAAATTCTCTATTAATTTTCTCAACTATTATCATTATATTGGTGAAATATTTATAGTAATTATTTATAATAGTGTGATTGAGTAAACTTCGTAAACTTAGTAATTATCTCAATTTCTAATTTTTGTTATTATACATGAATACCATTCAATTTTTTTGCAATTCTACGTCATATTTACATTATATTGTAATGTTAATTAACTTATTTATATACAAGGAATTAAAGGAAAAGTTGTTATGCTCCGAAATGTTACAAGTCGTGTATTTCCAAAAAGTTAAAACATTACAATGTAGTAATAATAATAATAATAATAGATGAAAAGTATAAAGATAAAAATATAGTAACAAAAAAGATGAGAAAAGAGGGCGAGAGAAGTAGATAAAGAGGGGAAAAGGCAGGAAGAGGCATGATGTTGTATGGGAATTACGAACGGGTAATCGGGTAATTCTAATTAGGAAATAACACAAGAACAAGGATATTTGGGTATAATTTGGACTGAACTCTCGAGAGAGCTGCCTACGTATCCAATTTAAGTAATAAAACTGGAATCAAGTCCCCCTCGTAGTTCAGGGTATCCCTTATATAGTAGTAGATCGTGATTCTCTTCCTTGTGTGATGGGAAGTTATCAACGGTTACTTCCGCACGTTGCTGATCGTGGGGCCTACCCATATCTATATGTGGTTGAACTGATGTTGACTCGGTCTCCGCTGCACTCAGCCAAGCATTCTGTTCAGAAACCATTCTGTCGGGACACGGTGGAGTCCTGCTCCTCCGCTACTCTGTCTAGCGTCTTGGTCTGGTCAGCATTTTTATGGTCGGGCTCAATCGGATCGTTTGTCTCCATTATTAACTTTGGGCCTGGCCCAATTAAAATAATCCGACCCAATGGGCCCATATATCGTCATAAGTCCCCTGCACTAGGGTGAAATTTTTTCAAACCCTCTAGCACAAACGGTTCTGCTTCCGTTATTAATTTTATGCGAAAGCGAGGCCAAGTTGCACCCTTTGTTATCATTAAACAGTGAATCAAACCATTGCGTCGTATCCACTTCTTGTCATATAATCATCCCTCCTGTCAAACGCCCCTTCTATATTAGACTTTTGGAATAGCGTCTCAGCAGTTACAAGTAAGTCTCTTTTTGTTGTTCTTTACTTCCTTTGAAATCTTCATTTTGTTCATGTCTTTGAGAGCAAATACTGCCTCTAGCGATTCTATCGAAAAGTTGTTTGAGTCTCCAGAGAAACTTTCTAGATCCATAGAGAGTGAGGAAGTGACTTCCTCTAACCCTGTTTTTTGTCCCGAAACCGCAACCATCCTCGATCATCCATCCTCTTCAATTGATTTAAGAAATACCTCCACTTTTGGGGATAACCCGCTGTGTCTTTTGCCCTCTCATCTTCTGCCTCCTGGGATTTTTACCCCCACTTCAATTGTTCATCAGTACCGGAAGACCATACTGCCTTTTTACATACATTGAAGAGAGAAATCAACCGATTCGATAAAACCAAGGCGATAATGGCCTGCCATGGTGTCTCAAGCAAGATGACCAAAACAGAAATGGTCAATCTATTGAAAACTTACAAAATTCAGACTGAGCCTTTTGCAGTTCTTCTTCCTAAATCCACTGAATATGCGTATAATCCCCCAGATGGCTTCTGTACAGTGTATGCTGATCAGCTCCATAGCGGATTAAGGTTCCTCTTCCCCTGGTGTATTGAGGTGCTAAAGTATTATAAGTTGTGGGTCGGCCAAATACATCCGAATAAGCGTTAAATTTACGGTAGGTTTTATGATTTGGTGTCGCCTGAACACCACACCCTTCTCTGTGAAGTTATTCAGGAACTTCTATCAATGCAAATTGACTCAGGGTAGTGGAGGGTGGTACCATTTTTGTCGCAGATCTGGTAGGTTAGCCCACATCATCCCTCTGTCTACCAAAGATAAGACTAAGAAGAAATGGTCAGAGCGTTTCTTCTTTGTAAAGCACAACACTGGGGCGGATCTTGGTCGTTGGAATTCTTCCTCCATGAAAGATAAACTGGAGGATCCTATAGACGAAGCTCTGGTTACATACCTCTCCAATAATAACATTACTTTGACCTTGAGCACTATCAGCTCTGCGTTGGTGGATGCTGCCCAGCTTCTAACGGCGGGGCCTGCCGGTTATGTAGAATTTACCAAGAAACAATATCGAAAACGTAGGTTTGTCTTTTCTCCTGCTTTTGCTCTATGAATATACTTTGACTATTTTTTTTTTTTTTTTTTTTTTTTTTTTATTATTACAGTGGCCAATGTAGACGATTTGATCCATATTGACGTTGATGAGGAGGAAGAAAGTGACCAGCAGATACAAGAGGACTCTGAACGGACAGTGTCAGCCATTCCTGGTCAAGGCGAGACTTCTGCTCAGAAAGAAACAGGAGATGTAGCTGCTGATTCTGGGGAAGCCGCTCAGAATATAGTTGCTGCATTGGAACCTTCTGTTCAGATTATCCCAAGCATCGAAGAGAATACTACTCCAGTCGAGTCGGATATTCCTCCTACTGGCCCGGACTCTGCCCTGACAGCGGTGCCCTTGAGGTCTATTCCCCAAAAAAGCAAGAAACGGCCTAGACCTTCTTCATCGGGGACATCTTCTGGTGATTCCTCTTTCAATTTTGAGGATATGTCCGCTGATGACTTTGCTGATTCTGTAAGTGTTTTCCTAAACACCTTCATTTTTGTTTTAATTTCTGTCTTCTAAGATATTCTCTTTGCAGTGTTACCGCCTGGGTAAGGCCTTGCACAAGAAAACTTCAAGCATGGCTAAAGATATCTCTTCCTTGCAACACAAAGTAATTCAGTTAAACGAGGCCAACGCCAAAATTGCCAGCCTGGAAGAATCTAACCATGAAGCTAAGGCTAAGGTGGCCAGTTTGGAGGAGGTCCACCTTGCTGATCAGCGAGAGATTGAGAAGTTAAAGTCTGATCTTGCCAAAGCTGAGGGTATGATCTTCACCCAAGAGGAACAACTGAACTTAAGAGATCAGCGGTTGGCGAAATTGAACGAGGAGCATCTGCAACATCTTGCTACTGCAAAGAAGATGAAGGCTGATTTTGAAGAAACCTTGAGGCAGATGGAGGAAATCCCTACTCAGAATATCGTCCAGAAAGGTTGTCCTTGGTATAAGTCTTCTCCTCAAACTTATGAGGAGATCCAGATCATATTGGCTCCTGCTCTGCGCAGAGGATATACACTTGGTGTTGATGAGGCCAAACCTGCTGACCTGGTGATTAACTCTCTGCCTAATCACCGATTGTATGATAAAAAGGCAGGGGAGATCTTCACGAAGCGATATGAAGAATACAAGAATGGAGAAGACATAATTAGCAAATATGCTAAGAAAAATCTGCTCAACCTTCGAGAAGTTCTGCTCACCTGTAGAAACCTGCTTCAACCTCGGCCCCTCTACATCTTAACTTAGTTTCCTTTGAAAACTTTGAATTTTCTCGACTTTTGATAATAACTATGTATGTAACTTCTTGTCGTTGACATTTTTAACCTCTTTACTTTTGAGTTTGTACCGTGAATTTGACCTTCTTTGTTTCCTGTCTAAAGATCCATCTCTGTTTAGAGATCTTTTGTTTTGTCTTCATATTGCGCCGCAAAGAAGTTAGGATCTTTAATCCTTAGCTTCTTTAATTTTACCTTATATCCTGCCTTGAGATATTCTTGCTCTGCAAGTTTAGCTGTTACTCGTTTATGTGGGACTTCTGCCCAGGATGCTCTTGCACTGCAAGTTTAGCATTTAGTTATTTAAGTGGGACTTCTGCCCAGAATGCTCTTGCGCTGCAAGTTCGGCATTGTAGTTGTTTAAGTGGGACTTCTGCCCAGGATGCTCCTGCACTGCAAGTTTAGCATTTAGTTATTTAAGTGGGACTTCTGCCCAGAATGCTCTTGCGCTGCAAGTCCGGCATTATAGTTGTTTAAGTGGGACTTCTGCCCAGGATGCTCTTGCACTGCAAGTTTAGCATTTAGTTATTTAAGTGGGACTTCGCCTGAATCTTCATTCTACCGCAATTTACTAATTAATTAAGTACTCTGACCTTAATTCCTTGTTTTAGCACAAGTAAAAACAAATACACGTATAATCATAAAACGAAAAAGAAACATTGATTCAAAGTAGCATTATTTACAGGAACAAAATTGTTTTACGGAAAAAATTTCCTTAAATGAACAAAGATTCCAAATTTTCTAGAACTGTTTTCCAGAGGCATCAGCTAGTTGATAAGATCCTTTTCCATGTACTTTGACAATTTTATAAGGACCTTCCCAATTTGGGTCTAGCTTTCCAGTGGGACCCTGTTTACTAGCCTCGTTTCGCCTCAAAACTAAATCGCCTTCTTTAAAATACGTACCTTTAACTTTTGAGTTATAGTATTGAGCAATTCTCGCTTGTATTTGGCCATCTCAGATCAAGGCTATGTCCTTTTGTGCTCCAAATCATCTTTGAGGTGCAAGATGTCTACTACTTCGAGTTTTCGGACAAGATAATTCGGTTCTGGAGACTTGTGCCCTATCTCTGCTGGTATTACTGCCTCGCATCCATATGCTAAAGAGTATGGAGTTTCCTGGGTAGCAGCATTTGGTGTAGTCCTGTATGCCCATAAGATATTTGGGAGATGATCTACCCAGTGAGATCCTCTTTGTTCCAGCTTTTCTTCATCCTGCTTTATTTGCCTATTTGTCTGCTCTACCTGCCCATTGGCTTGGGGATAGGCCACTGATGTAAAGTGTTGAGAAATTCCAAAATTGGTGCACCAGGCTTGTATTCCTTGATCTTCAAATTGTGTGCCATTATCAGAGATGAGAATTTTGGGGATTCCATATCTGCATAGGATGTTTTTCCACAAGAATTTCTGTATTTGGTTGGCTGTGATGGTGGTTAAGGGTTCTGCTTCCACCCACTTAGTGAAATAATCCACTGCCACTACTAAAAACTTGAACTTTCCCGGTGCTAGGGGTAATGGACCCACTAAGTCTACTCCCCACTGATCAAAAGGCCATGGAGACACAATCGGTATCATTTTCTGTGCAGGATTGTGCGATAGGTTACTATGTACCTGGCATGTTCGGCACGTCCTGACTAGAGTCTCTGCGTCTTCTTGCATGGTGGCGAAGATATCCGTATAGCCTACATTTTCTCGGCCGAGCTCTTGCCCCAAAATGACTTCCACAAATTCCGAGGTGGATCTCTCTTAATACATAATCTCCCTCATCTGGAGTAACGCACTTCAACCAAGGGGTCAGATAGGATTTTCTCAGATAGAACGCCACCGAACAGAGCATACCTGGCCGAGAGTCTTATCAATTTCCTGGCGCGTACTTTATCCTCAGGAAGTCTTCCATCTCTCAAGTACATGACAATTGGATCCATCCAAGTTTCTGCTTGTGTTATTGGTTGTACCTCTATCACATCACAACTCTTCTGCCTCAATTGTTCGACTAACACCTTTTTATTGGACAAGAAGTTCGATCCTAGCTTCGACAAAGCATCTGCTCGGGTGTTTTGGGCTCGAGTTATCTGTTCCACTTCTATCATCAAGAAATCTTGCGCTTTCCTCTCGTACTCTTTGCCGAGATACTTTTCATAGGACCTTCCTTTGCTTCATACTCCCTTGATGTGATTTGTTACCGCCAGAATCTGTGTAGACTTTTAAATTCTGCACGCCCAACTTCTGTGCTAGGTTTAATCCGGTTATCAAAGCTTCGTACTCTGCTTCATTGTTAGTTGCTTGAAAGTCGAAATGAAGAGCGTATGGGAATTCTTCACCTTTTGGGCTAATGAGTAGAGAGTCCTCGCCTCGCCTCTCTTTGTTGGAGGCTCCGTCGACGTAAAGTCGCCACTGCTCGAAATTATTCCTTTCAACTTTGTTCTTCTCAGCCTTTTGCTCTATAGCCAAGGCTTTCTCTTCTGCCAAGAAATCAGCTAATGCTTGAGCTTTGATTGCCGTTCTTGGCTTGTACTCGATATCGAATCCTGCTAATTCAACTACCCACTTGGCCAGTCTCCCTGACTTGTCTGGTCTTTCCAGGATCTGCTTTAAAGGTTGATTGGTTAACACGATCACCGGATGACTTTGGAAATGCGGTCTCACTTTCCTTGTGGCGTGCACCGTGGCTAAGACCAATTTCTCCACCTCGAAATATCTAACCTCGGGCCCTTGTAGGGCTTTGCTTACAAAATATCTTTGTCTTTGTATCATGCCATGTTGTTTTACCAACACACAGACTTACGGCTTCATTGCAAAAAGATAAATATAAAACGATATCTCACCTTCTGTGGAGGGGTTAGAGTTGGCGGTGACTAATGTGATCTTTTAACTCCTGAAAAGCTTGTCTACATTCTTCATTCCACTCAAAAGGACCGGCCTTCCTAAGGATTTTGAAGAATGGCAATGATTTCAATGCGGCACTTTCGACAAGAATCTGCTTAGAAATGCTAATCTTCCCGTTAATCGTTGAACTTCTTTGATATTTTTGGTTCGTGCATGGTCTTCAAAGCTTCCAATTTATCGGGATTTGCCCTAATGCCTTCTTTGGATATCATATAACCCAGGAATTTGCCTGACCTTACTCCAAAAGTACACTTTTTTGGGTTCAATTTCATTCCGGTCTGTCTCAAGACTTGGCACACCTCTGCTACATCTTTTCAGATATTGGTCAAGAGTCCCGCTCTTGATCAATAAATCATCCACGATACTTCCATAGATTTGCCAATTTGTTGTTTGAAAATGGTATTGATCGCCTCTTTGGTAAGTAGCCCCAAGCATTCTTTAATCCAAAAGGCATAGACACATAGTAGTAAGAACCAAATTCGATAATAAAGCGCTTTTACAAAGATCTACGTGGTCCATCATAATCTGATGATATCCCTTATAAGCATCTAGAAAGCAAAAATTTCATAACCAATCTGTAGAGTCTACAAGCCTTTGTCAATTCTAGGGAAGTGTAACTATCTTTGGGACAAGCTTTATTTAAATCGGTGAAGTCCACGCACATCCTCCAACCGCCATCGAGTTTTTGACTAACACTGGGTTTGCTAGCCATTCGGATAGATGACTTCTTTAATCATGTTGGCACCTGCAATGCTTTTTCCACCTCTTGCTGGATAGCTTGTATCCTTTCTGGAGCAAATGATCGCTTCTTTTGTTTCACTGGTTTCCTTGTTGGGTCTATGTTGAGTTTATGGACCGCCAATTCTGTTGATAATCCAGGCATATCACTTGCCTTCCATGCAAACACATCTTGATAATCCTTCAAAGTGCTGATCAGCATCTGCTTCTGTTCAGCCGGTATCCAAGATCCTATGCTGACCGTGGATTCAGGGTTCATTTCATTTAGCATTATTGATTCCATTGGATCGTTCGACAACCAACTTTTTTCTTCATCTGGAACCAAGTCTTCCATTGTCACTTGTCGCACCTTCATTTTTTCACCGATTGTGGTCGTAGTAGCAATTTTTTGCGCCGCGTCATGTCCCTTTAATAGTAGCTTCTCCATCGAAAGTTGGGAATTTCATGTTTGTTGTGTGCGAAGCGACACCACCGCCTCTTAGATCAATTAGTCTTTGGCCTTCCAAGAATCACATTATAAGCAGATGGCGCCTTTACCACCACATAATTCACCATCAGAGTCCTGCTCTGTTGTCCCTGGCCAAAAGTTGTCAATAATTTTAACATACCCACAGGATGTATGGGCGGTCCGGTAAATCCGAAAAGAGGAGTTGATACAGGAATCAACTCCGAATCTGAGAGTTTCATCGCTTGAAATGCGTCATAATACAGCACGTTTACTGCGCTGCCTGTATCTACGCAGATCCTTCTGACCAGATTTTTCTGTATAACCGCTTCTATTACCAGTCCTTCGTTACTCACGATGGCTGGTAGGGCATCTCTAGGACCGTACTGGACGGTTCCCATAACCTTCTGCTTTTTCACCTCTCCTTGTTTTTCTGCGCTGCCCTTTTTATCTTCCTGAGAAGCCTTGCTACCTTCTCCTGGTCCACCCACAATGGTATTTACAGTATTAATTGGGGCATTTTCTCTATGCCCATCTGCATCTGGAGACGGATCCCTGTGTCTCCTCTGGTTGTACCTGTCATGATTGTTACTATGTTTTTTGAACTCTCTCCTTCCTTCCGGGATTATCTCCTCTGCGCTCGATCGATGCACTCATCGATTTTTCCTCCATTGTTTGCTTTGCGTCGATATCTCCGATCGATCCCTACCTTTGCTCGTAGTCATGTCCAATGTCTTTATGGTACTTGCACCACCTGGTGTGGTCTCTTTTTTCCCTTGGACCCCTCAGTGGAGGAGGAGTCTTAGCAATTCCTTTCTTCTCCATAATTGCCAACACTTGGTCGCGAGATCTGTTCAGAGGAATTAGGTCTCTGTCCTGCAGAGCGCCTTTTTTCCCTAATCTTTCGAGAGATATAAAGGCGGTTACTCTATCCCAAACAGATTTCCTTTTCTTGTCGTTCCTCTCTTCGGTTTTTCCTTTTTTAGCATCCCTATGGGATTCTTCTCTCTTGGCTCAGTTGGCCTCTTCTCCTTGACAATGTCTGTATGCTATTTCCAGACATTCTTCCATCGTTTTTGGGTCTTTGCTGCTTAGCTTCGCATGTAACCGCCTTCTTCTTAAGTCCCGCTATGAAGGATGCTACTAAGAACTTATCATCCGGATCGCTATCCGGGATGATTCCCCGTTGAATCTTTTGATAAATTGTAAAAGCTGTTTCATCACTTTTTGCCTAACCGTCGACCAAATAAGTCCTGTTTCTCTGGAAGGGCCTTGTTGCGATGAATGCATGCATGAACTTTCTCGGTCGAGTGGGAAAATCCGGTATAGATCTGGGGTTCAACTTATTGAACCAATCTCTTGTTTTTCCAGCTTAGAAGAGTTGCAAATGCCCCGCATTTCATCTCTTCTCGAGCATTATACAAATTCATATGTTTGAATGTATTGATGCATATGGTCGTATGGATCCTTAGTTCCATCATATGCCTGAATTTTTGGAATTTTGAATCTCGAGGACATGGGAACGCATCGATATCTTCGAGTGAAAGGAGACACCAACCTGAATTCATCCCGCTTGGGTTAAGGATGGCATCCACTCTCGCTTTGGCGTTATCACCTCCTGGGTGAGTAACTACCACTTGTATGCTAGACTCGCTTCGCTTTTCTCTTTTAGCAGCTTGAATCGGGGTATGCGCTTCGGAAGGATCATCATCTTGATTCCTTGCTTTCAGAACCGCCTCAAATATGGCTTTTATCTCCTCACCTTTGAGATTTGCCAGGTTTTCAACTAACATCTGTTTAACCACATCTGGATTACTGGTTTGCCCTTCTTCCATAACTCTTTTCCCAGTTTCTTGGTCACGTCGATCTGGGCTTTTGTCTCTGATCTGATTCTTTTCTTTCTCCTGTTGATTTTGTTGTTTCTTTGAATTTCCTTGGTTTCTTGCCATTTTTTTTTTTGTATTGATTGCTCACTAACTAGAATTTAACCCTCCTTCTAGCGCCAAATGATGTTGTATGGGAATTACGAACGGGTAATCGGGTAATTCTAATTAGGAAATAACACAAGAACAAGGATATTTGGGTATAATTTGGACTGAACTCTCGAGAGAGCTGCCTACGTATCCAATTTAAGTAATAAAACTGGAATCAAGTCCCCCTCGTAGTTCAGGGTATCCCTTATATAGTAGTAGATCGTGATTCTCTTCCTTGTGTGATGGGAAGTTATCAACGGTTACTTCCGCACGTTGCTGATCGTGGGGCCTACCCATATCTATATGTGGTTGAACTGATGTTGACTCGGTCTCCGCCGCACTCGACCAAGCATTCGTTCGTAAACCATTACGCCGGGACACGGTGGAGTCCTGCTTCCTCCGCTACTCTGTCAGCGTCTTGGTGCAGTCGGCATTTTTATGGTCGGGCTCAACCGGATCGTTTGTCTCCATTATTAACTTTGGGCCTGGCCCAATTACAAATAATCCGACCCAATGGGCCCATATATCGTCAAGGCATTAGATGGATCTGGAGTTTTGTTCCGGTTTGCTGTAAATGTACGGTATTGGCTTAAGAATCTGATATATACAGATTGGCCCAACTGACATTGATGCATGTGCATTTTATATGGATCTGCGGTGTTCGGATATGTAAAATACAGATTTAACATCATTTACAGATTCTACTATGAGTGCTCTTAGAGCAACCCCAATGGTTGTCCCCCAATCACACCCTCTAGACATATCATTTTCCGTTTCAGTTACACTTTTTCAACACCTAAAAAAAAATTCACTCCAATAATCAACCTCTATACAACCCCTAATACACAACTTTTCTCTTTCATCTCAACTAACAAACCTAACCCTATCAATATATTTTACCTTTTTTAAATTATTTTTCCTGTTATTTATTTTGATATTTTCCTTTCACAAACTAACAAAAAAAAAAAAAGGTTAATTACTTAAAAGTATAGTTTTTTATACTTATTAGCCCCATAAGGACATAAAGGAATCTGTTGGACTTATAAGGACATAATATATCTACATGGACCAAAGTACCCTAATCTAATAAAGAAGCACTGCTTTAGCCTTCCCTCAGATTACCTCGGTTATGCTTTCATACCATAAGTTTCGATTCCTCTTCGACCTCGGTTATTCTTTGAAGACCATTAAAGAATTACGCGTTTACGGAAACAAGAGAAATGGTAAAGCAACAATGACTACGTTGCCGGAGAATGAGGATACACCATCGCCGCGGAGAGAAAAAAAGACGGTTTATGATCGTGAGATGATTTTGGAGAAACATTTGTCGGAATCCAAGGATTTGGAGGATCTGTTTTATTGTGGAAGCATTCGGTGAGGTGTGGGAGGAATTATTTGCACCAAATCCTGAATTTTGGTATATTCAAATTGAATCTCTCTTTATTTATTTTTATTTTTATTTTTAATGTTTCATTCTCATCATCGATGCCTTTGTAAGATATGTGTTCTTAATTGCCTGATCAAATCCTTTTTTTTTTTTTTTGTGTAAAAATCAAACAATAATATTATGTCACTTGAACGAAAGATCAACTTTTAGAGGCATATGTTATGGGTATTAGAAATGCAACATGAGTAGAATCGACTAGTTGAGCTCTCTACAATTCTTCATCTAATAAGTACCCAGCAAGATACAACTAATGAGTATGACAAATGCATAGAAAATGTAGAACCCGAAAAGCTATGTACTTCTTTGAGCCAAGGAGTCCGCCAAAGAAGTGTAATGGCAAGAATTGCCTTCCATGTAAATCAACACAATCAAGATAAATGCCTCAAGATTCATTTCAAATAATGAATCAAAAAGCATGAAGATGTACTGTCAGTGTCGGCTAAGTCTTTGTGGATCAAGATGCAATTGCTATTTATTCTGCTTTGTTGCAAAGTGAGCATCGATTGCCATGTTGAGTGCAATGGTGATATCCTGACAAGGTGAAGGAACTCCTAATCTCCCCAGCACTAGTATTGCTAGCTTGGAGCAAGCGCTCGCCTTCCTCGTATATTAGGTAGGGTGCTTCCTTTTCTTTCTCGGGTCTATCTTCATTAAGTATCATTCATTGTTTAGCCCAAGCGTGTTTCTCCTTGACTCTTGCCCACACATGTAATAATATGAAGCGACATTGATGTCACAAAGCAGATGTCACTGCATACATTAGACAATTAATGAAGTGACATTGATGTCACTGCATAAAATGATTTGCCCATAGCTGTTCTTATCAACTGTTCCCGAGTTTGAGAAAAATCCTTTCCTGCTCGAACAAATTCCGGCAAACTTTGAAACCGTTAATTCAACTTTATCGGGTAGACCCGGCAAAGAGAATGGCTCGAATCGAGCCCACATTTGTATGAGGGAGTATTTCTCAATGCTTTCTTTACAACAAGCAGTGTCTGCATCGCCGGTGTCTCTCTTGTGTGCTATAAATCTGTTGTTGTACTTTCATATGTGTTGAACCCTTAATATTGTTGATCTGCGCCGCACCATTTTTCTCTGCTCGCTAAGTATTGGTGCTAACATCTTGTTCTTGGGTGCCGGCTTGAAGCTTTATTACTGTTGATCACTGTATAAAACATTGTTGTAAGCTGCTTCAGCAAATTTCTGGCGATTTGCACTTATAAATTGCCTTTGTATCCTGCTTTGATAAAGTTTTTTTGTGCCGAATAAGATCGCCCTCTGTAATATATTTCTTTATGTTCTCGTGTGGAGCAATCGAATCGTGTGTGTAAATCGAAGTTGTTTATCTTGATAATCAAATCGAGTTCACTCGGACTTGATTATCATACCTAAACAAATCTTGATTATTCAAAGATAGAATCACTTACACTCGACCCTTGATCATAGGTTTGGTACCTTTGGTGCTCATCTTCCGCTCTAAATTTAATGGCTACTTGTGTTGCGACTTACGACGAACCGACAGTAGCCAAGTCCGATTGCCCTCGAGAGGGTCTTCCGGCTATTATAGGCAACTTCATTACGAACAGCTTCCATTTCCTTCATTGTCATACGACATGGTTCATTGTGCTCGTGTGGTATTGTTTGGGACAAGAAAGGTTATTTACAAAACTCCACTTGTTATTTGGCCTCGGTGGCTTCGGTGGCCTCCCTTACTAAGCTTTGCAAGGAGTGGTGGTGGTTCTGTGGTCAAAATGCCAACATAGGTTAGCAAATGGCTTAATGGTGAATGGTATATGGATTTTTGTCTTCATGTTTATCCTAGAATTTTGTGTAAATATTTGATGAAATTTCCGTTGGATTTTCTTCATTGCATAAATCGATATAATAAGACGTCACTGCATGATGTCACTGCATAAATCGATATAATACGACGTCACTGCATGATGTCACTGCATGACGTCACTGCATAAATCGTATAATAAGACGCCACTGCATAAATCGATAAAATAAGACGTCACTGCATAAATCGATAGCATAAAACGTCACTGCATAAATCTATATAATAAGACGCCACTGCATAAATCGATACCATAAGACGTCACGGCATAAATTGATACATATATTATGATGTCACTGCATAAATCCATACAATATGCCGTCACTTCATCGAGGTGTCTCTGCAATGCGGCGTCTCTCAGATCGGGGTGGTCATCTGCGCATGGCGGTGTCTCTTCAGATCGCGATGTCTCAGATCGCGCGTGTCACTTCATTGCGGTGTCTCGATCGCGGTGTCACTTCATCGCCGTGTTCTACGTCGCGGTGTCACTTCATCATTGCGGTGTCTCAGATCGTGATGGTCATCGATCGGGCGTCGCGGTGTCTCGCAGATCGCGATGTCTCGCGATCGCGGTGTCACTTCATTGCGGTGTCTCGCGATCACGGTGTCGTTTCATCGCCGTGTCCCTACATCATGGTGTCACTTCATTGCGGTGTCTATGCATCGCGATGGTCATCGCGTCGGGCGTCGCGGTGGTCAATGATCGGGATGGTCATCAGCATCGAGGTGGTCAATGATCGTGGTGGTCAATGCGTCGCGGTGGTCATTGAATCAGCGGTGATCGATGTATCGGGGTGGCGCCATTAGATCGCGATAATCAATTAAAAAAAAAAAAAAAAAAAAAAAAAACTGAACAAGGCCTGAAGAAAAAAAAAAAAAAAACAAACAAACAGGAATTTCATCTCATAATTATTAAAAAAATATAAAAAAAAAAACAACAACACCACCGGACCACCCAGGTACGCTTTTTCTCCCATTCTTTCTTTTTTTTTTTTTTTTTTTTTTTTTTTCATTAAGGGTATTTGAGCCTATCTATCTAATTTGTGTCCTTATAATGTTCAACAGATTCTTTTTGTCGCCTTATGTTCAATAATTGCTTACAGATTTTTTGAGCCTTTTGACCAAAAAAATCCTATCACAATTAAATTGCTTATATCACAAACCCAATGAATTGGAATTTCAATGATGATAAGAAACGGAATGTCAGTTGTTTTCTGGATTTCTTGTACTGATTAAACCCAAACCCATACCTAAAAATCTTAAAATTAAATTAAAAATCAGAAGTCATCCAAAAAATTTACCTGAATGAGAAGAAGCTGGATTTCTGCTGTGTATTCAAAAAAAAAATCACTCCAGCTGCCATTGTTGGATCGAACAATGAAAGGAAAAGGAAAAAGAGAAGGTGGAAGGATAGGGACCAAATTGGGCTGGAGCCTGGAGAGAGAAATTTTCTTCAGCAAAAAATACCTCTTGGCAACACCCGATATAATGAGAGAGGGGTAGATAATTACGGATATCGGGGTGCTATGGAGGCCCACAGTGGCCTTGAGTCACTCAAAAAAAGAAATCGAGAGCTGCATCAAGTGTCCATTAGGGTTGCTCTTAAAGCCCGACTTTCAAATTGGTCGATAAATTCACCTGCTCATCATTAATGTGTTTTTTCAAGTCATCGACACAAAGTGTACGTTTGCATATATATATATATATAATACACATATAGCATTGTACGATGATAACTCATTGTTTTTTATTGTATTTTCTTCATTAGCTATTACATCTACCCTCAATTATTTTCTTATCATTTCAAAGGATGAGAATGTGGAACATAAGTAGCCGAGGTGGAGGAAATTTATATGCCATGCATGCCCTTTCGGTGAGTTTTTAATTTTAGTCCTTTCAGTGTGTTCGTGGTTGTGTCCCCCCTTATTGGTCTATTAATGACGGTATACGAGTTGTTGTATTTGTCTCCGCTGCGTGTTGTGTTGTATTTGGTTTAAGACTCGTGTTTTGTTGTACAATGATGACTCATTAAGATTAGAGTTCATGTTTCCTGTAATAGTTGGATTGAAACACCTTCTCATTTCTCAACTAACACTCAAAAGGAAAGGTGAACAAGAAAACCTATATTAAATTAGTGGGGATTGAACTTGAGACCTAGTAGTTGAATCAGATCTCTAACCACGTACACGAGTGCTAGGGTAGTATGGACTTAGATATCTCACTACTAGCTATAAGTTTTCGAGCCCTTCTAGTGGAAGAAATGTTCGGCTCTTGCTTAAGAAATCATGAAGTAAAAAAAAAAACACTCCTTGTCCCTTCTGATTGCAATTTCACCTTGTTCATTCATAGCTCTGTTTTATGGATCGCAGCTTCAAACAACAAGAATTAATATACCACTACCATGGAAAAATGGATTGAATGCAAAAACAAACAGAATCATGATCACTTGCTGTAACACAGCAAGCTGTATCCAGTTCCTCTTTAGTTTTAGCAAGTAGCAGTTTAGTAAAATCACTTTTAGTCATACAAGCATAATCTTGTTGTCAGTTTTTGAAATACCGGTTTTCTAGTTAAAGAGGAAAATAGTTTATAAAAATTAATAATGTTACGGTTCTCATACATTTATACCTTAATCATGGGTCACTAGTGAGAATATCTATCTTAGATTAAGAATAGTGAGATTTCTAGAATCTCCGGGGCAACATACATTGTTTTTGGGCTATAATAATAAGTGCAATGTATATGTTGGAGTTGTTCAGAAAATCCGGTCTATCATCTCAGATAGTTTTAGAGCCGTTAAAGACACATATTAGGGTAGATAAGATCGACTTTTTATCTTCAACTTTATCCCTACACTGGGATAAAAATAGGAAAGAAGAAAGAAAGCTTCAGCATGAGAATCCCTATCCCCACCCTACATTAAGGGATAGCTACAGCTTCCTCCCTACATCCTGCAAGGTGAATCAGTAGCTATCCCTATATATTTTTCATTGCTTTTATTGTTGTAGGAATAGAGATAGGGATCACGATGTAGAAGATTGAATTTAATTCTTTGTAAAGTAGGGATATGTATTTTTAATAAGATTTCATGATGATAGAGATAGTGAAAGCTGGTATGAATACCCTTATAACCATACCATTATTCCATATATTTTTAGTACATATTTTATTACGGTTGCTCAATATTTTAAATGGTATTTCATCTGTAGTGATTTTATAACGATATTTTCAAGCTAACCATGAATGAACTCTGAAATATTAATGGGTTAGTCAAATTTTATTTTAAAACTTAGACAATTCTTACAGAGAATTTGTCCTCACTCATATAATTGCATTGTTTCATAAGTGATGTTGTCGGAAAAATCGCGCCATACCTATATCCGCTGAGGTGGATATCTAGCTATAAAAAGTGTATTTAAATGGTTTTTTCCGGTGACGGCAATGGATTCCGACGGTGGTGCTATATCAGAGAAGAAGACAGGGGCAATTCGGCTTTGCCATGTGTTTTATATCATTTTTGCCCATGATGAATGAAGTTACATAGCTCCCCTATTTATAGGAGCCACCGATCGTTCTCGCTTTATTTACAAATAGCGACACATAAGTCAAATATATATTTATCTACAAGAACGGGCAGAAGCGGAGCCGATAGGTTTCGGTCCTGATGGCCTCGCCGACCGTTGTATCCGTTATATCTTTGTTTTGTTGATCTTGAGGTAGCTCTTCCTCTAGATGTTATGGTCGAGGTCGCTGGCGGACCCGTTTGTCGAATGAGATCGCGTGTCGGCCCCCTAATCCTTTCTGTCGTCGCATAGGGTTGAGGGCTCGGAATGGATCCGAAGGCTTGCAGTCCTAATTTGGCTTGCGAACTCGCGGGCAGAAATGTCGTTGACCGGTTGGACCCGAATAAGGATCCGTGGACCGAAATACGATTTAGGCACATCAATAAGAGAATTAGAATCCTGAGAAGGAATAGAGTGATTATCTTGCTCACTACTTTAGTTAATTTGTCAGTCTTCCAAGATCAAACTTATATATTTCTTGAGTGATTAGTAGCTATTAATCATTATCACTTTGAGACTTTTCATTATTTGTGGTGTATTGAAAAAGACGAGGACCCTCACAGTTTATTTTCCTGATGCATCAATATTTCATTATATTATTATGATATTATTATTGACGTAGAAATTACTTTTTGATTTTTCAGTAGTAAACTTTTAACGTGATTCGAATTGTTATAGTTTGAGTAATGTCCAAACGATTTGAATCTGGGTAATTTAATAAATCCGGATCGAATTGTTACAATAACACATTTTAGAAATCATCACATATTTTCTCAAAAAAAAAAAAAAGAAATCATCACATATAAGTTAAGATATGGTTCCTTTCAAAAAAAAAGTTAAGATATGGAAAAAAAAAATCAGTTAGTATAAAGTATAAACAAACACTCGAGCTCTACTAAACAAAGAGCAATAGATCATACATTTTCACAAAGGAAAAAGAAAAAGAAAATTTGAACTTAAAAGTTTCAAATGTTGTTTTTATATTTCAGGCGGGAAAGAACTAAAAATATTGCACTACACTCCTATTGGTCAGCTCGGAAGGAAGAGGATCAATACCTCTTAGCCGTGGATATTTATCTAATCCAACGGATATCAGACCTATTGATCTTCACTCCTATTGGTTCGTATAAAAGACAAGGATCGATATCTCTCAGCCGTGAGATCTTATTTTTATCCAACGGCTTTCACAAGCTCACACTTGGATTCATTGAACCGAAGCTCATTATAAAACCACACAGGTCATCAGTCTTGTGTACTATCTTCATTCGACTTCATTTCTTCAGTCAATCGTCCTTCTCATCAAAGTTCATTCTTAATAAAAAAAATTCCAATCAATGGCCGGAGGAAGAAAAGGAGGAGGTCCAAGGAAGAAGTCCGTCACTCGTTCCGTCAAAGCTGGGTTGCAGTTCCCGGTGGGTAGAATTGGTCGGTTCCTGAAGAAGGGTCGTTATTCCCAACGTGTTGGAACGGGAGCTCCGGTGTACTTGGCTGCCGTCCTTGAATACTTAGCTGCTGAAGTAAGTAATTACCCTCTGTTGAGATTTATCCTCAGAATTAATTATTTTCTCGTTTGAATCTGAGATTTGATTGTTGTATTTAATTTGATATAGGTATTGGAGTTGGCTGGAAATGCAGCAAGAGACAACAAGAAGAGCAGAATAATTCCAAGGCATTTGTTGCTGGCTATTAGGAATGATGAGGAGCTTGGAAAGCTTTTGGGAGGAGTAACTATCGCACATGGTGGTGTTTTGCCTAACATTAACCCTGTTCTGTTGCCGAAGAAGTCTGATAAGGCTACCACCACCGAACCCAAGTCTCCTAAAAAGGCCGCCAAGTCACCTAAGAAGGCTGCTCCGTAGTTTTTGTTGATTAAATCCTTCACCTTTTGTATTAAATGAAGTTGTTTATCAATGAATTGAACTTCTTGTTCACCGTTAATTTCATCTTTTATAGTTTTTAAGAGTTTTCTTATTTGCATTTGATTGTTATTAAAGTAATTTGTTAGCCTTTTCATCTGGTGCCTGTTTGTGATTTTTCAACCAAAAAGTTGAACACACGTCAAACGACAGGTAGTAGATTGGACAGGTGACCAAAAAAATAAATAAAAACGACACATCTGCAAGAGAAGCCGATCACTTCTTTCACCAATGTATACTCTTAGTGTGTTTTTTTTTTTTGTTGTTGTTGTTGTTGTTGTTGTTGTTGTTGTTGTGTGTGTGTGTGTTATGCAACCGTCGTTGTAAGAAGATCATACAAGATGATATCATATGCTATGTGTACTTGGTACAACTTTTGCTTCACAAAACTTTTCTTTTCATTTTGGTTTTACATGTAAGTTTCAGTTAAAAGTGATTGGCTTCTGTTGCTTTTGCACGTTGAGGATGATATTATGAAATAGTCGACTTAATAATCATATAATCAAAAATAATGCTCTTTTTCCTTGAAAAAAGAAAAGAAAAAGAATAGATAATGCTCTTTTCATTTGTACATTCTGAAATTTTTGGTTATAAATGGCAACAACCCTAATCAAGTTTTGCCTCGTCCATCCAGAGACCAAACCAAATGTATTGTTGTAGTGAAGATTTGATTGGTTATACATTATTAAAAAAACAAGGTTAAAAATCTTCCCCGCTGCAGCAGCAAGCATGCAACAATGGCAACAATTCGAATTATCAAAATGGCATCTCCACAGTTACAGGGGCTGTGTAGCTAGGGTGGGAGGTGAGGGCTCAAGGGAGAAGCAGTGAGAAACAAAATAATATTATCAAAACATACAGAATTTTGAACATAAATTCAACAATCTTTAGGTGTTATGAACCATTCCCCAAATACAAGTCAATATACATATCAGTAGTAAGTAGTAGTACAACATTCATTATTTAGTGCATCCAAACTCCCTTTCTATTATTATTTAGACTTTCAGAGCCCTTTTAAGCGGCAGTATCAATAGCCTGATCAGAGAATTTCTTGTGCCCAAATGTTTCAAGATATTCTTTCCTGCGTATATATTGAGAGATTCATCAGATTTCGTGACCAAGAAGATCCCTAAATTCCAGTTTTCAGATGTAAAGATGGTTATGACTTATGAATCAAAGAGCAAAACACACACCTTGATGGAAGATGGTCATGTGGACGATTAAATGGAGTCCAGACTGGATCACCGACAAAAAGCCGCATAACCTACAAAATTATACAACTCCTTGAACTAAACATTTTCTCAAGAATCCCATAATACATGAAGCAGAGTCTAAAGGGAGCGAATCGATTTTCATACAAAACATGATTGATTATACTACCTTGATGTAGTTATCAGAATCAAGGGTAAAGCGGTGATATATTCCAGCAGGTAGGACAATCATAGCACCTTTCTTGAGCCATACGCGGATCCAAGCATCATTGTGATCACGCACGCCAAAGTAACCTTCACGCCGAACAATTTTCAATACTCTCAAAATGCGCCAACATAAAATTTACACAATTATGCAAGGGCTTTGTAAAATATACAACTTAATGTGACACCCACAACTGCTGGGACACCGAGCTGAAAACCAACTTTTAAAAAGTCGAGCACGCTTGAAAAGTCGATATTCAGCTTGTGTGTCTGGTAGGTGTGATGTGGTGCGACAGTAAGTTGGGCGTGATACATTTGAAAGTTCCTTCAGAACTCATAAGAATATGATAGCCTACCACTCCCTGCAATACAGTAGCGTATCTCCTCATCAGTGTGAAGGTGTTCTTCAAAAAAGTTCTTGATCTTCTGCTCGTAGTTTGGCAACTTATCAGGGCTAACTTCACAAAAGTCCTGAACGTTTTGGATCATGCTCAGAACTCAATTCATTTTTATACTTTCTTGAAACTCACAAAAAATCTGATGGATAATCTTATATAATATATTATAAGAGGAAGTTTCCACATACCATGTATGAATAGCCTCGTTCCTCACGAATTTTTTTCAATTCTTCATCTGTTTCATAGTTATCAGCATCTAACCGCCAGCTGAGAACTCCAAGCTCTAAGATACAATCATGAGGAAGTTCATATAAGCTATTAATAAAGGAAGCCCGAGTGAAATGTGACTTGAGGTCCATCTAATAAGTAAAAGTATCTCTGATGAATATGATAGTACATAGGAGAAAAGAGAAAAGATGGAATGCTTAGATAGACTCATACAAATTTCAACCTTTTCTTCAAAACCATTTTCCAGATACATACCAGCTAGTTTGTCAAGAGTGACGAATTCCTTAGGTTCACGATGATGCGGGAGCCTTTGATCTTTATCAGAGTCATCCATGTACCATGCTTGTATGACTTCCTCTCGGCTATCCTGCATCGAGCAAAACTAATGACGAAAACTGAAACTATCTATACTATATCCATTTCTGTAGAGATGTCAAACCTGAAAATCCATACACATTTCAAGCAACTACACAAAAACTTTATCCTAAACAAATCGAATCCTTTTACAACTCACGATCTGTTTAGATCATATGTGTATTAACATCTCCACAAATTGAATAAGAATCAAAGATAATTAAGGCATTTCAGACCATTTGGCCAAATATAACTCTAGTCTCTAGCATGCTCAAACTCGATCGAATTCTATGACACGGTTATCTATCCCAATCAAAGCCTAGCCTTTTCAGTTGAGGAAGAACTCGTACAACAGATCAGCAATCAGTCATGTTTTAGTCTACTTCACAGGGTCATCACTCCAAATTGAAGACGCAATTAATTAACACAAAATGTAAGAAGTACTTATATCTTTATTATATAGATATGTACAGTTTTTAGCATCAGTTTGATTTCGATGAACAAATAAGGGGCTGTAGGTGCCAACAAAATAATATAAAAAGTATATATAAAACAGACTCCTCCATTTTTATTTATATTGATGATTACCATTTGCCTAAAGTGACAAGTCAGTCATTCTGGAATCAATGACCTGAATAATTATAAATTTCCTTCTCAATTACAAGGCTCATCAAGCAAAGCAAAAATATCTAACATCCGACCTAAATAATGCTCCAAAAGTCCAAAACTTAATAATATACTACACGTATGCCTGAACTCATAATCTATTTCAGAAAGAAAATAAATTTGGTTCCGGGATGCAACAAACAAATAAAACCTAAATTAATTTCATCAAGGTTGAAAATTTGCCACAAAAATAATCGAGAAAACTGTACATATAACACAATTCTTCAAGACAATTTTACATAAAACAATAATTATAGACATAGAACGCGTAATTGAGGAGTATACCTTGCTAAGAGAACCCATCCTTTTCTTCTCTTCTGCTCTGCAAATTCTTATCAGCTAGCTGTGAGCGTCAACCCCTTAAAAATTCTATGAGCGTTAAATGAACGCCACACGTATAATTAAGAACTTAATGGTTAATGTGAATTACAAGTTTGCCCATTGTGATGTGACGGCAATATACAATATACCAATGAACTTGGATGACTGGACATAGGGTTCTTTCGTACATTCCAGAAAAATATATATAAAAATAATCTGCTAGTATGTGAAAGTGTTTGCATGATACTAACCTCTGTTAGGTACGGAACCGATTGGCCCCGGGTATCCGAAACCAACTGACCTGACTAATTCGGAGTTCAGTATGGGTCGTACATATAGAGTTTGACTATTACTCGCGGGTAAGCACTGACCGGCGCTTCTTTCAATATGGCTCTGTTAGGTCCGGAACCAATTGGCCCCACACGATCCGAATCCAAATTGGCCGACTAATCCAAGCTTCGGTTCGGATCGACGCGTCAGAGCTCGACTCATACTCGCGTGCGTAAGGTCCCGACCGGTAGCTTCTTTCAATACGGCGCCTCGGGGAAGAATCGAACCGGTGACCTCCTTGGACATTCTCAAGTTACTTTACCACTTGAGCCAAACTACTTGTTGGAATCAATCGTACATTTGTTTGTTTAAGAAAAATATATATTTCCTCCGTTCATATTTAATTGTCGTTGTTGTCAAAAATAAAAATTTCATTTTATCTTTCATGGTTAAATTTCAAAACATCATTTATTATATTTTTTTTACATCTACCTCATTTACTAAGCATGAGAGATTGAAAACAATATCAGATTAATCATATTCAAGAGTTTTTTATCATTTGGATGTTAAGTCAAACCATTGACTACTTTTATTAATATGTGTTTTTGACAATCATGCGATAATTAAATAGTGAATCTGGTATAATTAGGAATGCGCATACTGATCCCGGCTTTTCCGGTTTTAATCGCTTTTAAAACCACGGTTTTATCCTCAAAAAAAAACCAGGTTTCAAATTTATAAAACCAAAACCGAACCATAAGCAGTAAAACCATTTATCCTATCCCGGCTGATCGACTTTTAAGCTATGCTTTTTTTCGGTTTTATTCAACGAATTATATTTCATTATTCACACGATAATCATACAAGATTCTCATTCTCCATATACCATATACTATAATAACTCAAAAGTCACTGGTTCTCTCTCTGTATATATATATATATATATATATATATATATATATATATATATACATACATATATATATATATGTGTGCAGACACAACATCAGTATTATCATATTTTCTAATTCGGATGATCATATAAAATCACGTAAACTGCTTTATTTTATCTTCATTATAGGTCCCTATTAGGATGGACATCAAACTACGTGTGTGAGGTAGTTTTGATTGAAATATTAATAGATCATCGATCGAGATATTAGTTATTTACATTTAATGATAATCGGTGATCGACGAAAAGTTTGGTTTATCTTGTGGTGATCAATTCTCGTAATGTCATCGATTTAAAATTGCTTTTACAGCCGATACACGCGAGAGTAGACAGTGGAATGAATTCGTGCGCGCAAATAAACGCTTGCTTAATTAATAGTGCCGATATTCATAGACATATACACACACATATATATCGTGTGTCTATATATATATATATATATCCGGTTCCATCCGGTTTTATCTTGGTAAACCAAAACCAAATTTATTTTCACTATTTGATTTTTTACAATAAAAACCAATAAAAATCATGATTTAAATATTTTCGATTTGACCGACGGGTTTAGCTTTCCGCTTTTTTATTCCCTAGGTATAATGTGAAAGAAGAAAGAAGGAAGAATTGTTTTATCGGAATGATAGTGCATTACACGTGTTGCATTATTCATCGGCCATCGGATGATCAGATTGCGTTGATCGCTGTTAGATCTATATTATAATATGATCTAACACCGATCAATCTACATCAGATCATCCGACGCTACGGACGCGCACATACACTGATGCGACTGTAGCAGTGCCCTTGTTTTATTGGCGTCCATGCCGATGCAGTGGAACAGAATCTCGGCACAAAACAAAGCGGCGAGATGTTTGAGTTGGAATGCCAATGCCATAAAACAGCCCACTCCACTGAACATATCATAGCATCGAAATCACGCTAGCGGTGCTGTTTGCATTTCTGTCGGCAACAAATGAAGCTACGCAGTAGGATCTCTCAAACTATCCGTCTAATCGGCACTGGCTGTCCCGCCACCCGCCGTCGCGGCGGAAAGCGGTAGTTATTCACGGTTTGAGCTTCCTGATGAAGGTTGGATTGTTGAAGAGGTGCCTTGCCGCTGTAACCCCTCCCATATAGACAAGGTTCGGAGTTCCTTTTGATAATAGCTACCAGCAATTACTAAGGATAAATAGATGCTATGATAATTGTATTTTGAGTATTGAAATGCTCTCTTTCTATGCCTTTGAGTCTTATGAAAGCATGAATGCTAGTTTATTTATTGTTCTTCCACTTCCTACCCAAAGTCATTTCATACGGAAAAGCATATGTGCAATATTTTCTACCTGCAAAATTTGTATCAAATATCAAATAGATCCGACAAAGTTGAATTAAGTGGACGGGGACAAAGATGGAGGGAGGGAGTATATTGTTTACTTATCAAATACTATTCTTTGTGCAACAAATGCTACTTCCATAACAAACTGCCATAAACAAGTGACCTCAAGAACACTTTTGCAAGTTGCAACATTGTTCATATAAGACCTGATTAATCTGGGGTTCTACAATGATCAACGGTGTAAAAGTGTGTTGCTGTCATTTGTTGTTGCAATTTTGTTATGGAACTAGAATTTCTATGCAACTATTACTTGCTGCACTTGGACAAATTGTCATCTTTTACTTGCTAAAAGGCCCAAGAAAACGAGCCATTTACATCAAATTGAACTCAACTTAGTTGAAAGAATGGCTTCTTCATTTCGAATGTTTCATTTGTGGAACAAGTCAGCGTAGTCCGAAGCCAAGTGTGTAGAAGCATTTTGACTATGTGGGTGCAGGGTCTCGGAAACGATGGATCAATTGTACGCATTTTCACTTTGTTCTATAGGTAATTGTATAAGAGAATTTATTTGTTCATATGACAACTTTCATTTGATAGGAAAAATCTCCAGATAATACCTGGAGTTTTTCTTAATTTACGTTGGTGGAGTGGAAAATTCTACAGAGAATACAATGTTTCCTTCCTAACACACTAGTATGTATTTATGTGCTTCACAGTGTCAATAATCGTAAAAGGAGCAGAGCATTTGGAAAAATCCATTTGCATTACTTTCTTATAATCTTTTCCAGACATTTTACGCTTTTAGAATGGAAGTGGTTCTCATTATTAATTGAGATAAATAATGGTGGCTAGTACAAAGTAGGTTGATGGGAAAACTCCTCCTTCTCCAGTTATGTGCTGTCATTCTAACAATGTAATTTTACTGTATGTAGTGGGAGACCTGTAGAAATTCTGCAGTTTGAATGCAGTTCCAGTTGGATATGCTTATTTAGTATGCCTTTGATGCTTAATAATAGCTTGTTTATGTACATAAATGATAGAATTATGGCAAAGTTGTGACTTTTGTTGCAGTATTACTATGAGGAAGGTAGTGGTAAAAAATTCCTATCTTTGAAAGAAGTCGAAAGATACATTAAAAGCGGAGAATACCCTTCGAGATCCAGGGTAAAGGTTTCATGTAGCTACTTCAAGGCAAGTATATGATGAAGTCAATCATTTGCATTGTATTTATTTGCAAATAGTTGATGCTGTTACTAATGTGTTTTGTGTTGGCTTGCCTGTAGCGTCCTATATATTCAAAAAGGTGTCCTAGATATTCGCAAAGGTACATCATGCGTGGTGGCAAGGTATGCTTCAGTAAGGCCAAAACATTAACTTTCTTAATACTCTTCTTTTGACTTCCCATAGAACTAAGAAGAGTAAAATGGTTGACAATTTTTGCTTATTGTTGGTTCGTTCTTCTTCTTTTTTATTTTTTATTTTATCGATTTCATCGTAGTCATGGGGGCTGGTTTATTTCTCTGATACAAATGATTTGGTTTAGAAGAATGATGGAATCAGAAAATAGATACAAACTTCGATTGAGTTGAAAATATTGTACTTTTCCTGTGTTTTGCTAATGACGTGTGCACCATCTGTACATCTTTCATAATGGAATAAAACGGAATTGGGGATATAAAAAAGAAAAACAATAGTAGTTTTTACCTACCTTCATTTGGACTCACCAATTTACATTATTTTAATGAAAAATTGTCCTTTCTTGAATTGCATGCAATCATCACTGCTTAAACGCATTAACCTTTGGAAGCAGGATAAACTCAAACAGCACAGAAAATGAACCGCTTTTGAGTTTAGATATGCGGTATAAAAGGTCTGGTATAGTTGTGTTAAGCTTAATTTTAAAGAAAATCGTAATCGGTGCTTGTCTTAAGCTTAATCATAAAGAAAATTGTAATCATGCACCGAAACGGGTGATTCTGCTGTACCGAAACATGTGCTAGTAATAGCATACATAAAATAAAAAAAAAGACATTTCGCTTTCTTATAGGGATTGCAAATCAGTGCAGATGATAAGACTTGATGAAGAGGCATATTATAAAAAACAACCATCCATTGTGAAGTCCGCTTGCCAATGCAAGTTTATCGCTTACCGACCTTCCTGATGGTTGGGTCATTGAGGAGGTTCCACGAAGATTGGGTGGTTCTGATAAGGTACTGTTTTAGCTCATTAACATTATATTTTTGAAGGGTTTATTATTATTTTTATAGTTTAAATAATGAAAATATTTTTGAAACTAAAGTAAGAGTCACCTCCTTATAGCTTACAACTTATAAATAGAACATATGCTTCCTAAGACAACATAGGACCTATGTTGTCTTAGGAAGCATATATGTTTTATATATATATAACCTATGTCATAGGTAATAAATATTATTACGTGGTTTGGCTCATTCTTGGTCAATGTCATTTTGATAAACGGAGTTGTGATTGTATTGAGTAAACATGTATCATGTTTTGGTTATTACTATTGTTTAAGACCCGTATTTGGAAATATATTTTATGCGGAGCTCTTTAGGATATTACTAATTAAACATGTTTAAATGCAAAACAGTATTACTACGAACCAGGAACCGGACGGGGATTTCGTTCACTTGTAGCTGTTTTTAGGCATCTGGAAGAAGAAATACCATTATCTGTTTATATTGAAGAGATCAAGGAAAATGTACCTTTGTCCAAGGCATTCAAGTTGCACCAGAAGGGAAAGGTATGTACTTTGCGGTTTAGGTTAAGGTCTTTGATATTTTTTAAGGTACAAATGTTGTTGTACGTACCAAGTGGATCAACGTGATGTGATCAGTTATTCTCTCTTAATTTCATATGGTCGGATTGTGTAGGATAAGTTGGATGCATCATATCCATCCACTTGGTACAATCATTGGTACAACGGTTGTACCTTAAAATCTCTCTAATATCACACTGACATTTATGCTATGTAAATCTGGTGTGTATTTAAGGCGCGTGTGATGTGATCTAACTAATTGCATTGGCAGAATGTGTCTAGGAAAAGAAATTTGACAACAAGTAGTAGTAATGGTGATGGACATACATCATCATTTTTGAGTCCACCTAAGAAGATAGAGTGGATTCTTGGTAATACAGGAGGAGTTGTCTGGTACCCGTTTATCTTTGACACACCGGTTCCGGATTCTGTGAAGCAGCAATGGAATGAAAGGTTCATGGAAGTGATGAAGGATGACGACAACCAACATCTGAGCATCAAAATCCTGTAAACCCGTGCATTTTCAACAACGTTTTCTTATCATGGGCTGTGGTACATGCACCGAATTCGATCCACTTGGGGTATGGATGTACTCAGTTTTTGCAGTTGAAGATGACCCCAGGCTTTATATTCCATATGGATCGCACCGGCACTGCTGTACTGTATGTGTGACTAAATAAGCTTGCAAATATTTGATATATGATACTGTATAAATGAGGATAAGCACATAAATGCCATGGGTTAAGGAAGTTGATATAGATTGTAATGCTTCATATACTGTGGTATCAACTTATAAGTAATATATATGGTATATACTTACCATATGCTAGACATACATATAATCTTTTTAGATATTTTTGGTTTCAGAAGTATAAAAATTAAACCATATTGAAAGCTTCAAGAGTCAGAAAACAGACATCATTTTCTAAAAGTATTGGTGCAGACATCACACTTCCGGGGCGGGATTCTACTTCACAGAGGTCGTCCCGAAGATTCTACTTTACAGAGGTCGGACGACCTTTATAAAGTTGAATGTAAGAAGACGAATGCCATTGTGGCAAAGTTCAATGCAGAAAGTTGAATGCTATCATACATTAACGTCTGAATTCAAGATTCGACTTTACAAAAGCGCGGACGACCTCCGTAAGGTTGAAATGTAAGAAGTCGAATATTATTTTGGCAAAGTTTAAATGTAAGGAGTTGAATGTCATTGTGGCGTCTTGAATATTCGACTTCAGAATTGAAAATAAGCAGTCGAACGTCATCATGCGCTGGCCCCGAAAACAAATGCACAGTGATGTCATTAACAAGTATCATGAATATTTTATCCTTTTGCAATAATATCCGACTTAATTTTTTTTTTCTTTTTCATTTAGATTAAAATAGCACTCGATCAAATATGACTTTGGTGTTACACAAATGAATTACAGTACTGTAAGATGTGGTTATACAATATACTAAGAGAAAAAGTGATATTCAAATATTAAAAAGTTTGTTATATGTACTCCTCCCTCGTGGGAGGCCCTAAGAGTAACCGGAGTGACCTCTTGATGCATTTCTTAAATGGGCTATAGGAAGGAAGTCCGGGCCTTGAAGCTCACGTGGATTTCTCTAACAACCATTTATCTTCAATTAAAACTAGTTGACTATCTTATTATGCAGAGCTACTTAAGGTGAATAGTACGTTTTTTTTGTTTTTTTTTAAGGTGAACAACATTTCTTGCACCATATTTTCATCAATAAATATCACCGTATGAGTTGGGATATTTTCAGATAGAAAGATGATACATTTATAATCTGCCATGTGTCATAACGATCGACACAACAAAATTTTTGCATCGTTAATTATAAAGAGTCTACGCCACATTTAATAAGTATTATATCATAATCGCTTATGAAAAGTTGTATATACTTCGTTGCGACTCAACCGCTGATATAAAATACAAGGGATTTCAAAAGATACTATATTTTTCAAAATAACATACGACATTTTTTATAAACGAATACGACATATTAAAATATCATTTTGTAATTATAAAATATTTCAGCTAACTTGTTATTACAGTGTTTTTTTTTTACTAGTTAAAGTGTTATTACAGTGTATGTGATAGAATATGTAAATATTCTAGTATTTATTGTGTATTATTCCATTGTATTTATTCTAGTCAATAGGCATGATTATCTCCTTAATATTAGCTAGACAGTTAGACTTTTGTATTATATAATGTACTTGACAGATGAATGGAGATTACGGAAAATATTCACTAAATCTTTCAGTATGTATTTTTTTTTTGTGGAAATATTACGGTGTAAATTTCAGTCTAAATTCCATGAAAAGGAAAGATAATATTCATTTCAAGATGCGTTAATTTTTTTTTTTCACAACTCTCAAATTATATTAGAGTATTAATTTGATGACAATTTTTATGGTGGTCATTCACACAAGATGCTTTAAATTGGTCCTAACCAATTAGATTTTATGATTTTGTGTTGTACTTTAATTTATGTGTTAACCGAAAACCATAGACTCTACGCTATTACAGTCTATAGACTGTACTAATTAGTTACGATCCGCAATTTTTTCCAAATAATGTCGAATTTAAAAAAGGTGAAAAAGACTCAACAACCAAGCTCCAACCCGCGACCTGTAATAAGAATAAAACTTCTAACTAATAACTAAACTGATAATTACACAAGAAGTGTGATATTGGGTAATTTCGCACGGAAAATTCGAAATGCATGTGGCTCCATGCTTCACCTTATAAGGCTGAGTCCTCGCTTCTGAGACTAGTGATCAGGCTAATTAAAATGATACATGTAGCCAACTATTTAATGACAATTATTTTTCTAATATAATATTTATTTTCTTTAAAATCATTGATTTTAGTTATTTAATCAAGTTGAAAGAGTCTCACTTGCTCTAAAAAAAAAAAAAAAAAAAAAAAAAGAGTCTCACAAAGCCTAAAATTCACGTTAAAAAGCTTTACTAGTATTCTTTGAGAAGTTTCAAAAAAAGAAAAAAAAAAAAGTATTCTTTGAGAAGTACGGTACACTCCAAAAGGAAAACATAAAATCCGAAGAATATATGGAATATACTCGGGTCGGGGAGAGTCTTTTTCATTTGAAACTCTTTACATATATACTAGCCAGGAAATTTTATACATGCCCCCTGACCAACGATTTACTTCTGATCCAAGCACCAATAGTAAAATAACAAATAACACAAGCGCCCACCACGTAAAATATAAATCTTCACGTATTGACGCTTTTACCTTTCTTATAAGACATTTCATTGGTGACAAAAGATGAGATTGCTGGCCCTGTAGACCACCATAAAACCACTGACTAGCCAGAAGTATAATTTATACATAATATACGCGCCATTCGAAAAAGAAAAAGAAAAATACAGATATAACTCTGGATAAAGCTGATAATTATACGATCTAAACCAAAATTATCCACAAATATCATGTGATATATAATCATATAACAAAATCCTTTACATAATCGAAATCAATATAATAAAATCCTCGACATAATCGAAACCATTAAGGTACGTAGAAGAGCCAAGAAAACCCACCACATGCAACCTATATAGTATATATATACACCCCTCGGCCTCATCTATATATAATACAAATTTTGAAACCACCTCCATTTAATT
Organism: Gentiana macrophylla; assembly: GCA_026214975.1. Classification (NCBI taxonomy): domain Eukaryota; kingdom Viridiplantae; phylum Streptophyta; class Magnoliopsida; order Gentianales; family Gentianaceae; genus Gentiana; species Gentiana macrophylla. The sequence continues at coordinate 162,615,886 of CM047805.1, forward strand.
TCACCCGGCCATCATCAGACAGAGAGAGTAGCTAGTTATACTTTCTCTTCTCCAGAATTTAATTAAACAGAGGAAGAGGAAGAGGAAGAGGAACAATATATATATAAATTATCATCGATCAATGGCTCGTATATTACAACCATATTGCTGTTTGTCATCAAAACCATTTTATTGGTATTGGTATTTGTCGTCATCATCACCAGATTCACAACTATCGCATTTACCATCAGAATCTTGGTATTTGTCGTCGTCACCGGCGGCGGCAGCAGCTGCACCTGCACCACCACCTTATTGGCATTTACCATCAGACTTGTATCATCATCTTTCGATGACGATTATGATTATGATTACGATTACGATTACTCGAGTTTCTTGAATTTTCTTGAGGTTGACAATTCGTTCTGACCCCATGGAATTGGAACTCACCAGAAAAAGAGACCCTTCTTCGCCTAAAGAAAGCAACGAGGACATGCAAGAGAGCCTCCTGCAGATCGAATGGTGATTCAAGCGGCGGCGGCAGAGAAAAGGAGTACATGCAAATTCAACCTGGTTCCTTCTTTTCATATGATGATTTATTCACCACTAGCTAGTCATAACAACACTAATATATGATATTGAATTACCAGCTCAGAAGCATGGCCTATTGTTATTTTATGTGTTATATATATGGATATTAATTCTGAGTTTATCAAAGTATTTGAATAAATAATTTATATACATTTCTCAACTACATTTAATTACTTTTAATCTACGGCTTTTATGACACTCAAATATATACTAGCATTACAATCAATGTTTAAGCCTTATAATATTTACACATTTTCTTAAGACTACCTGAAATTTAAGAATGATTTTTATTTAAGGAGGGAAGAGCACTATATATATACCAAATTGGAAATGTGTTATGGTATAACCGCCGTACCAAATGTAATGCATTGTTGTAATACCTCAAGTTCAATTCGATTTCAGAACTTACGTCATGTCATTTCGATTCATGTTATATTGTATTGAGATATATACTTTAAAAATATATATGGTTGAAGCCACAAGTGCACCGAGGGTTTTCTAATTACCTAGCTAAAAGTCACCAACTATAATGAAAACAACTTCCCGGCCGGGCAATTGTTCTATAGTTTTGCAAACTCCCAATCGTTCAGAATCCTTAAAAATCAGACCGCAACATTTATTATCCTCACTTTACATTCCTTAAACATATTCTTCACACCTTCTCCTCTCAATTCTCTCTTTCTTTCATGTCGTGAAGCCGCTTTCTACGGCATTTCAAGGCCATAATCATTCCTAATTCAACCTTCCATGTGATAGAAGATAAATCAATCGTAGATAGAGTTGGAATTCAAAAGAAAGATAAAGATGTTATGTCAAGATAAAATTGGCTTATATGTCAGTTGTTTATCTTTAAATGTATTATTCAAATAAATTATTTGTAGTTTTATCTTTATTTAAACTAGGATTCATCTCCTATATAAAGGAGAAGTATTGTATCATTTTATTCAATCAATAAAACAACCAGTTTCAATGTCATTATATTTCTGCTAGTATTCTGATTTTCTTAATTACCATGTTCTAAGTAAGTTTGTGTATCTATCTACAAGTTCTAAGTGTGAATCTGCTTAGTAAAGTTTGGGTTTCTTCTTGGGGATATCTAAGTAAATTAGGTGCATTCTGGTAAGAAATGAGTACTATCCAGTACAAATGAGGAACCTCGCATAAACCAGCTTTAACAATCAACGTAAGGAGTCAACGCATCAAAGGTTTTTGACATCATTCCATGTAATATGTCATTTATGGCTTGATATTTGATAGTATGCTTTTGTTTCTGTATTTTAGACTGTGAAATACGGGTATGTGCATGAATAAACATGATATATCGGTTAAATGACCTGTTAAGACAAAAATGGTTCTGTCTCCGGCTCAACGCATCGCCTCCCCACTGGTGTACCGCCAACTTTTTGTTTTTGTATTTGTAAATGGATCTGTAGTAAGTTTAATGAATTCTGGGGCAGAAATTGTCCAATTATGAGTTTGTATGCAGTTTTTGTGCATGTTTCTCTATTGTATGTTCTTGGTAAAAGCATGTTCTTAGGGTTTTCATTAATGTGTTGTGATGAACTTATTTATACAGTAGATTTAACGTGTAAAGTGTGTTATTTTGGAGTAGATATCATGTCTATATGATACTTGTTGTTAATTTCATGTTAAATATAATCTATGTCCTTAAATTGTTGGAAAACTGACCTTGTTATGTAGACTAGGCCGTGATGCTTGTAAATTTGGAATTTAAGCATGTTTAACAGAATGTTAATGTTTAGAAATCATGTTATCAGGGCCGCTCCATGCGGGCCAACAAAGGTCACTACCTGAAACCCCACCAAAACGTGTAATTTCAGTGGTCCCCGCTTTCACGTAGTAGTAAGAGTATTTTAGGTTAATTTTTATTTTTTACTCAAGCTAAAAACAAAGAAACCCAAATTTATAAATTAATTCAAAAAAGAAATTTAATCAAATTCCGCATTTTTTTTTTTAGCGCTATAAACATAGTATACTTAAAAATAGTTGTGATATATATTTTTTTCACAAGGTCGAGAGCTGAATCTTTTTGCCTGCGGGCCTTCGACACACATGGATGCCCTGCATGTTATATGGCTGATATTGAATGTTTATATGAATAAGAATGACAATTAAACACTATACGCCAGAATTTTGTGTTATGTGATCGACTTATGATGTTATTGGTATATATGCACTTGTATTGTATGTCATAATAAAATGTAATCTGAAAGTTAAGGATTTGATGATGTAATGGGTTACTTTTCTTAAGATTATGACATGCTTATGATGAAATCATATCGTAGATCTCATGCCATTAGGGCTATGTATATGTGATATGCATTTTTATCAGTAAAGTATAAGAGATATTTATTCAATGCTTGACATGGCATGAAATCTGTGATATATGTTACATGAAATGATCTGATAAGAAAGATGTGATGACATGAAAGATATATTAAAGAAGCATGTTAAACTGTGTATAACGACGATATGTAACAGTACACAATGTGGTATGAATGACAGAGATACAAGAGTGTATATTTCTAAATAAAATGAATGTGATGAATAGACAATGAATTTTCAAGGATTCTTGGCATCAGTTTCCTCGCTCACGGATAAAATTGTGATTACATGCCGCTCCCGTCAATGAGCTATAATAATGGACATCCGGGTTGTCACGCTTAAGTAAAGAAAGAGCATGCTATTTATGTTGGATTTTACTAAATATGACACAGTGTCAATGGAATTCAATAGAAATAATGAAACAATTATGATATGTTAATAGAATTATAGAAATGAGTAACTTCATTTCAGATTGATTTAAAGTATGTTATGTGCATTGTTTGTTATGTGATCCAAACAAGTCGCTTAAGTATTTTTATTCCATGTATGTTGTATACTTTGACTGCTATGTAAACAAGTGAAGATAGTTCAGTACTTTGATTCTGTGATATTAAAATTGTTATCTGTTATTTATGCATTTCATATTTGTGAAAAAATAACTTGAATTTTACCGAGACCCAGTAAGTGGTCTAGTTCTCTTCATCGCGACGCTTCATTGTCGAATCATAGTTTAGACTCTTACTTTCTATCCGTATGAGTTGCGTGAGTATTACATGCTCTAGATGATATCAGTTGGTCTGACAACGTAGTTAATGTTTACTTTTGAGGATGATACCATTACAAGGACAGAGAGTTAATTAACTGTGTGCGTGATAGTAAATTAAGTAAGATGCATCGATTTAGTTGTATATGCCGATTATAGAAGAAATGTGTTCGATGATCTAGTATTTAATGAAGATTATACTCGAGATTTGTAATTATCCGAGTCTTTTCCAATTCGATTTCATTTAATGTTTCAAATAAGATCATATAAAGTTTCTTGATTCGAAAAACTATAATAGCATTCTTTTGTAATGACTGAATGGTTCAGATCCGAAATTTACTTGATCTTATGGTCAGGTCCGTCGTTACAATTGTGATCACATATTCATAATATGTTTACACATTCCAATATAAGACAAATACACTTATACTCTTTTTGTTTTTTTTATCTCTCGTATTGGTAAGAATCATATATATTAAGTTAAAAATTAATATGCTTAAAATATAAAAATTTTTTTTTTTATTGAGAAAGAGAATTCTGAAAAGATAGATTCCGATGCAGTGGAAGAGAATCTCCGCACAACACAGAGCGTGTGTTTCACAAAGCGGCATATACAAAGCGGCGAGGTGTGTTTCAGTGGGAATGCCAATGCCATCAAATAGTTAGCGGTGCTGTTTGCATTTCTGGCAGCAAGAAATGAAGATACGCATCAGGTTGCTCTCCGATGAAAAGTTGGTTCCGTTTCAACTTGTCGGTTGCGACAACGGCTCCGGTGATAATCACCAGTCTCCTTCTGAGCGGCAACTAGCTATTCCGCCATCGGCTGTCGCGGCGGCAACTGGTAGTTATTCACGGTTTAAGGTTCCTGATGATGGTGGTTGGATTGTTGAAGAGGTGCCTCGTCGTGACGGTTCCCGTATCGACAAGGTTTGATGTTCCTTTTTATCATAGAAAGTTTTTTTTTTTTTTTTTTTTTTCCAGACAAAATATTAATATAATTTATAATGGCTGGCTATTATATAAATGGAAAATTAACATCTTTCAGAAAACACATTCCATAAAAATTCTCATTCTTTCATCTATGCGACTAGGCATTTACTGGCTATTATATAAATAAGAAGTGCATATGTGGTTTCAATACTTAGAAATGCAACAATGTACATGAATACTAGCATATTAATGTAAATGAATGTTCAGAAATTGGCAAATTTGTGATCTTATGCTGCAGTATTACTACGAGACAGGGACTGGAACGAGATTCCGTTCTTCAAAGGAAGTTGAAAGATACATTAAAGGCAGAGAATACCCTTCTACATCCAGGGCTAAGGTTTCATGTAGCTACTCACAGGCAAGTATATCATTTGCATTGCATACATCTACACATAATTGGCCTGGTTACTAATTGTTTCGTGTTTGGATTGCCAATAGCATCGTAGATATTCAAAGTGCATCATGCGTGGTGGCAAGGTATGGCACTAATACATTTACTAGCCTACATAAAAATAAATAAATCTTGAACATAAATGTTCTTCGCTTCCAATAGTGATTGCGAATCAATGCAGGTGGTAAGACTTGATGAAGAGGGATTTAATCAAAATCATCCATCCCTTGTAAAGTCCGTTGCCAATGGAATATCTATTACTGACCTTCCTGATGGTTGGGTCATCAAGGAGGTTCCACGAAGATTTGAGGTTCTGACAGGGTACTGTTTTAGATTCTTCTTCTTATTTTTTTTTTTGGTAATGAAGCTATTTTTGATACAAAAGTAAGAGTCGTCTCCTTAGTCCTTATTAACATATACAGCCTCTTGTAGAAAAGCATATGCTTCATAATAAGACAACATAAGTTATATATTAGCTGGTTTGGCTCATTCTTGTTCAATGTCATTTTGGTAGGTGGAGTTTTAGTACCTTAATAATTACTAGTTAGTAGTTACTACCCTTTTCTGAAAGTGTATTGTATCAATCTATTGAGTAAACAGATATATATGGATCATGCTTTAAGGTTATTACTTATTACTATTGTAGAAGATCCGCAAATGGATATACATATATTTACAGATATAGCTCTTTAGGATACTCTTTTATTTTAAACCTAAAGATTCTAATAAGCATATTTAAATGCAAAAACAGTATTACTATGAACCAGGAACCGGACGGAGATTTCGTTCACTTGTAGCTGTTTTCAGGTATCTGGATGAAGAAATACCATTACCTGCTTGTATTGAAGAGATGAAGGAAAATGCACCTCTATCCAAGGCATTCAAGTTGCGCCATAAGGGTATGGTATGTACTTTGCAGTTTCTGCTTTCACATAATTTTAAAGTAGATGGACAGAGGTGAGTGAGTTACCATAAAATTTATATAAGGTCAAAAATACGAACATCAATGCTGGTTATAATTCTGGTGGTAATTAAGCACCGATTGCATTGGCAGGATGGTTGTAGGAAAAGAAACAGGACAAGTAGTAATGGTAATGGACAGACGTCATCATTTGTGAGTCGACCTGAGAAGGTGAGGTGGGTTCTTTGTAGTAGTGAAGGAGATGAATGGTACCCGGTAATCTGTGGAATAGCTGTTCCGATTCTGTGAAGTAGCAACAATGGTACCAAAGGTACATGGAAAAGATGACAGCCAACATCTGAGCTGAGCCCCCAATATCTGGTAGGTAAACCCATTCGCTTTTATTATTAAATTAGGTCTAATGAAGGTGGGTACGTACATGCACTGATGCACTAATTAATTGTCATTTATTGTTATTCGTTTAAGATAATGACTTGGGGTTGTATTCAATTTTTGCAGATGATGATGATATACCTTTGATATTATAATGGATCCCAACGCACCACCGATGTACAATATGTGAATGTGTAATAAGCTTGTAAATATTTGATCTGAACTGAGTACTACTCGTCTCTTTCACTCTTGAAACCTTGAGTTGTTAGTTGTTACCCCATAATTAAGCCGGCCTTGAATCTAGGGTCAGTCAGGTCCAAGATTCAAAGCCTCTTGCTGGATATAAGCACATAAATGCAATGGTTAAGGAAGGTGATATAAATTGCAATGCTTTCATGTATTGTGGTGTCAACTTATAAGCAATATGCTAGCAATACATATAATCATTAAAGAAATCTTTTTGGTTTAATGGTTTCAACAGCATAAACACAAAACTAAAACCATATCGAACCGAGCTAGAACCATCATAATATATATGGTTGGGACAGGTTGGAAAACCAAATCTTGAGGTGAGCCGTAATCGAATCATGAATTGGTTGTTAAGGTGCTCTTAAATTACATGAACAGCAAGGAAGTTACTATACATTGTGTCAAGACAACACGGGTAACTATGGAAAATGGGAGTTCAACTTAGATATGGAAGATCCTTTTCCAAAGGGGTGGCGAGTGTGCATTTGTGGCATGGTGTGGATGATAAAATTGTTGCAGTTGGATTAAATCCAAGTGTTGAGAAAACTTAAACGGATAAAGTATCATGAGCTTCCAGGAAGGGACATATGCTTTTCCATTATCCTCAACTTTGTGAAAGCTTTTCTCCAACAAATTCTGCTACATGGCAAAGAATAATTATAATTCTTCAGACAGACAGTTGGCTAACTTTTTTTAAGGAGTTTGTCATTAGTTAATTATGACCAGTTTTAAACATGTCAAATAATTGGTGCAAAGAGAAAGATTGTAGAATAATTGGAGTATTAGTTATATTAACTAATGGTTAATACTGTGATAAGAAGAAGGACCAGTTTATGCTTGAAAAAGATCATCGCTTATATGATCTAATTTTTCCATGCTTCCTAAATTACCCTCTCTTACAAACCCATTCTTATTTTTTTGTTCTTCTTTCTTCGAATCTTTTCCGACGCTATTCATACTTTCCTTCATCGCAGTTTTGCTGATTTCAACAGCTCCTGTAGGTGGCGAAGACTTCTATGAAGGATCGCAGCTGAGCTGGATGAAGATGACGACCAGATCCGGCTGCCGGGGACGGTGGCGGAGTGCATGATGGCCGGCGGAGAGAGGAGTAGTTCGAGCTGGACTCCGAATCTTCCAGGCGGATTCTAGCAGCGAGGCGCTACATCAGCTATGGTGCGCTGCAAAGGAATAGTGTTCCTTGCTCAAGGCGTGGCCAGTCGTACTACAACTGCCGCCCCCGTGCTCCGGCGAATCCTTACACTCGTGGTTGCAGTGCTATCACCTGCTGCCGGAGTTAGTGGTGGTATTCAATTTCAATCGCGGTCTGATGTTGTTTCTCCTTGAAAGGAATTGACTGGAGCTACAAGTCCGATGAAAAGGCCATTCCAAAGAAGTATGTTGTAATTTTTAATTCATTATTTTCTTGTGTCATACTATTCAATTTATTATTTTGTTCTTAAGAATTTGCTGTGAAGTATGATAAAGAAATTCTTCTGCATGTGTTGAGCAACGTTTCAAGGGATGGGTTCCTATTATTGAGGTAGCCATCCTCTGTGTATTGATATCCTTTTTTTTTGTTTGAGGTTGTCAATTCCTGATCTATTTCCTCTCTTTAATGCTTTATTTGTCTGTTTAATGCATGGCTTGCTAATTGTTTATGTTCTTATGATTCAATCGACAATTGCTTTCTTGCATATGATTGTGTGAATCTTATTGCAAGCTTATGTTTGTGCTTATAGACATACTATGCTATCTATTTATTTGTTTGGAAGTGAATCATTCATTGATTGTCTGTTATAAATCTGTGTTCATTTTAATTACCAAAATGTCTCTGTGAACTCTGCTTGCTGTTTGATAGAGTTAGTCATGTTTTTCTTGCTCTCAAGTTTTTGTTCTTGTCTTACTTGTAATATGTTCTGTGCAGGGTCTGTTGTGTTATAGCTCTACGTGGTCTGGTATCTTTGTTAGAATACATTTACTTTTGATATGGTGTAGGGTACACATGTTCTATTTATGCTAGATCACCAAGGAGTTCTACAGAACATATACCAAGGACTTCTGCACAATGTATATTTTTTTTTCCCAGTAATGGGGCAATTCACGTGTAACACATGTGCCTCATATTAGATTTTATCGGATTATAATCTTATGTAACATTATTTCAACCTTTCCTGTATGATGTTTCATTGTTTTGTCATACTTGTGCCTTTTTGCTTAAGTGCTATTTGATCCTTTTTTATATACTTCGTAGCAAAATTATGATTGTTTGATATATGGGTATCTGTTTAGGTATTTGAGAGCTTGAGAGCAAATGCTTTAAATGGTTTTGGTGATTACGTGATTCGCAGTCAGTGAAATCTTTGGTTGATAAAATGGCTTTCTGTACAGTTTGTTGCTGTTTCACAACATCTGCTCCTTCTGGATATGTGGCTTTTTTTTACTTGCTTTTACTTGTAGTAGGAGTGTTAGGCTAGATTCTTGGCTTTCCATAAGCAAAAGTTGTTGTATTATGTGGTTTCTGGATTCAAACAATGCTATTACTATTTTCTTTTGAAATGAAGTTCGTATTTGGGCTACCTTTTCTTATCTGTTTTGCTTACCATTGTGTTGTTGTTGTTGAGCATTATATGCTATTATGGTGTGGCTTATATGATCCATTGTCTATCTTCCAAAGGCTATATTTTTGCTTATCTGTGTTTTCAAGTTGAACAAAGTTCATGCACAAAAAGTCTGATGGTTTGTGCAGATTGGGTGGTCAAAGTGATTTATTTAAATAAAATCACGATGCGCGTTATATTGGCGATGCCATTGCATTTACGCTTGGATGCAGCACATTATCGATGTCAATGCGTATACAATTTATAAAGTTTTTGTTTTTGCAATTTGGGTGTTGATGTCACTTCATAAATGTTTCAGTTATTGTATGTCATCAGATAAGGTGTCATTTCATAAAATGAGATATCGTAATAAAGATGATTTAAAAATATGAATTATGTTTTAATGAATTATGTTGACGGAGTTTTATATCAAAAGATATACTTTGAAGTCGAATTTATAAAGAAAAAATCGATTTTCTTGAAATTAATTTAAAAATATCAAATGAGATGTCAAAATAAAGAGGATTTAAAAACGAATTAGGTGTAAATAATTATGTTGATCGGTTTATATCAAAAAATATTGTCGCTTAGTCGAATTTATAAAGAAAAGTCAAATTTCAATTAAGTCGGAAAAATATCAA
>CM047805.1:162625823-162784865 GCA_026214975.1 Gentiana macrophylla
AAAAAAATTACCTAGCAAAGGCACTGTGATATGGCTTGCTATAGCATGTCCAGTATGAGAAGTCGATCAGCTTTAGCAAAGTCACGATTCAAACAAACGATGAAATTTCTCCTATTCATCCAAAATCCCGATATCCCTCTTCCGATTCCCCGAAAATGCCGTTGTTCTGCCTTATGGTTGTCTGCAAGAGTAGACATGAAAAGAAAAGCGTAAACACGTGAATACTTTTAACTCACTTCCATGTAGTAACCGGCTCGTAAAGCACACAATGAGTGAAAGAGGTAGCACATTTGGGGCATTGTATGCAGGAACCGTGAATTTGGTTGCAAACAACACATTCCTATGAATTTGAGCACACAAAAACTGTTTTAGACACCGTCAAAGAGTGCGCTAAAGAGAAATATGAATATCAGATCAACAAAACAAAGGCAGACAATTTATTGGACTCAAAGTAACTAACCATCATAACATGATAGCCAACAACATAAGGTGCTGAATTAGTACCTTGGGACAGTCATAGTTCTCGGCTTCCCTCCTAACAACATCAAGCACAGAATCTTATGTTCTGTTTTTGACAAGATGCCCTTATTACTTGACAGCTTGCTCCTTTTGAATGTGTGAGGCCCTGTACACATTCTGGTTCTGCTCTTTCATCTTCCAACTCTGGTTTAGTACAAGAGCTCTGCATGATTAAAGTAATAGTATGTCATGAAATGTCTTGGCTCATAATCTTTTCTTCTAACTAATACAATGCCAAATGTGTTAATTTGGATCAACAACCTTTCTTAGATTAAGCAGACTGAATAACTAGTTTTAGAATACTTGAGGACTATTTCTAATTAAAGTAAGGAATACGATCATCACATAAATCTTCTTCTACAAGAATAAAAGTCGAAAAAAATTACAAATTCATCACAGGCATACATCAAAATGCGGTCCTGTCTTCAGCAGCAGAGTACACCAACAAAGAGGATACATAAGGTTGAGTTCTTGCAGCAAATTTAACAGGTTCATACAAATGTGGAACAGATAAACAATGAAGGACCCCAAAAGATACAAAACAGAGAATAATGCACCTAATAAGCATTAAAAAAAAGGGGGGACACACACCTGATGAGCATCATTAACAAGGATGGTATACTAATATTTCTCAGCGAGGCACACCTGCTTCAGCACCTGCAAAAGTTAAATAATTCAAGGTTCACATAAATATTTCATTCCTTGTCTTTGTTGGGCGAATGGAGAACTTTCATTCAAATATGTGCAAGTCCATAACTAATTTCCAGATGGCATATATGATTTATGACAACAAACACATGGCAACATGCAGAGTAGCATTTGCTAATCTTAGCTTGGAAAGTGGAACTAAATAAAGCTTACTCAATAATTCAAAAATTCAATTCCCACAAAATTACTACAAGAATATGCATCTTAGAAATGGCACAATAGCCATAATGCACTGTTGAGATTAAAAAGTCAAGATGATAAATTTTTGGCTATTAGAGGCATTTCAACAAACACTTAAGTAGGTGGTTAGTTAGTTAGCGGTAGTTATAACCGATTGAGCTTGTGCTTCTATATAAATGTAAATTGGGATCACAAAACTCAATTAAGTAAACTTAATCATGTTTTGATGTAAAGGAATTGCTGTAATTCATTCTGTTTTGATTTCCGCCATTTTCATTTCAAATTTGGGGAAGAACATCATTTGAATGTTCTTGATCAATTCTTCGTTCGGTTTACTGTTTTGATCAATCTTTACGTTCAATTCAATGTCATTCATGCTTTTTTCAACATGGTATCGAGCACAATTAGTATCCGCCACCGAATCTCGGATCATTATCTTTGATTCTTGCGTTTTACGGAGATTTCTTTCGATCTTCTTCAATAGCAGCGCAAATTACGGAAGTTAAGCTTGATAACCGAGTTTAATTACGGTTCAACCGCTACTCAAAGGAGTAGACAACTATAATCATTGGAAAGATCCATGACGAAGATGTTATTATCACGAGGAAAGATTGGTTTGTGGATGGTTCTTCAACCATGCGAGAAATTACAGATCTTGGGTTATTCGGCTGGATGCGATTAAATGATACGGTGCATTAATTCTTGGCTAGTAAATTCTATGATTCCCTCTTGTGGCGAAAGTGTAATGTGCCGATCTTTGCTGGGAAATATGGATGGATTTACTGGATCGATTTGAAAGAGGAAATGCTTCTGAGGCTTTCTAATCTTGAAGAAGAAATCGAAAAAACCAAGCAAGGTAATCTTACACAGCTGGTGATTACTATACAAAATTGAAATACCTATGGGATCAATATCGATTCTTAAGCCTATTCCTCTTTGCGTTTGTCTGCATTGCAAACTTTTAGAAACGGTATGATAATGCTTACACTTTACCATATTCTTGAAAGGTTTGAATGAAATTTGATCTTGTCAAATCTCAAGTGTTAATGACTTTGTCTCTTCACGACATTAAGGCGCCTTTGTTATGGCTTTGAATCATGAACAGCAGCTCAGTTATACTACTGGTACAGAATCTGTGATTCTTGCTTCTAAGTTTGATCAGTCAGATTGTAATCAAGCAATGGGAAATTTGAGACCTCCAAATCCAGAAGAGGACAAGGTAGAGGTTCTAGTAGTGGTGGAAGAAGTTTTCAAGGTAGTGGTGGAAGAAGTTTTCAAGGTAGTGGAAGAGGTTTTCAAGGGAATTCCAAGAAGCCTTATTGTACATACTGCGGCAAGGAGGGGCATACCATAGACAAATGCTACTAGAAATATGGTTTCCACTAAATTTCAAGGGATATGGCAGAGGCAATGCAGCAGCAGCTAATCATGTGGCTTGTGATCAAGATTAGAAGAAATGACACCATGTGAGAATTATCAACAAGATCAGAATTTTGGTGACACTTTGTAATCACCAAAAGTCAATATTTCTAACACTGCAACCTTGAGCAATCAATGCAATTTAGTGGTTATGTGCTGCAGGCGACGGTGGTTCATGAGGCAAGGTATCAAGGAGATGGTCCGTTGGATCATAGATTCAGGGGCCACTGACCACATAACTTTCACCCTTAATAATATGGTTAATATCAAAAGCACTAACAACCTGCATCTTAATCTACCAAATAGTACTTATGTTCCTGTCACACATGTAGGAAATGTGCATGTCAATAAAGATATCACTTTATATAATGTCTTTTGTATTCCCACATTCAGCTATAACTTGATATATGTAAGGAAATTAATTGTTGATAGTGGTTTGTCTGTTATTTTTTAGACTAACAACTGTTATGTGCAGGCACAACCAACTATGAGGAAGATTGGTACAGCTATGCTTCAAAATGGACTATATATTCTTGAATCACAAGGACTAGATAAAAGCATTATTCATGTTCGACATTTTCTGTTGCTTGCAATTACATGCATGAGATACTAGTTTGTGGCATTATAGATTAGGTCACCCTTCAATTGATAGATTGAAAACTTTGAAAGTTTAAGACAATAGAATAAAGATTCCTGATTGTAAATACACTGTTTGCCCTTTGGCTAAACAAAGAAAACTTCAATTTCCTGTCAGTCAATCTTCTACTATGAATTGTTTTGATCTTATACATGTAGATATTTAGGGGCCAAACAGGATACCCTCTGTTGATGGTGATAGTTATTTCCTTTCTATTGTGGATGATCACGTGAGATGTCAGTCTCTTGGTTTTCTAAAGATTTTTGCATTCTTGTACAAACACAATTTGTGAGATGTGTTAAAACAATCGGTCGATCAAGGTGCGAAATTTGGTATGAAAAACTTCTATAGGCGAGAAGGGTATAGTGCACCAAATGGCTGTGTTAGACCACTACAACATAATGGTTTGATTGAAAGAAAACATCAACACATTACGAATGTAGCAAGGGCACTCGATTGATCATCGATGTTCTATAGAATATTGGCATTATTGTGTTCTCTACATGCTTTGTCTATCTAATCAATTTCTTTGCTACACCATTGTTGAATAATAAAACACCTCATTCTATTCTGTATAATAAGGAACCTAGTTGTGATATGCTCAAGGTGTTTGGTTGTTTATGTTTTGCATATACTACTTCTCACGGTAGAGGTAAATTTGAAGACAGAAGCACTAAATCAGTGTTTCCAGGGTTTGAAAATAACATCAAAGGGTATAGAGTTATGAACATTCACACCAGGAACATCTTCATTTCCAGAGATGTGGTTTTTCATGAAAACTCTTTTCCTTTTTCTGATAATCATTCATCTGATAATTCATATGATCTTTGTCTTCCATTACCAGTGCATGATTCTGTTGGCATGACTGATCAAAATATCAATACAAATGATACTTCATTTGGTGATTCATCACATCAATCTTTTGACACTATAACCATGCCACCACAAAGAAGATCAAAGCGAGAAAAGATGCATGCCATCTTACTTAGCAGTTATATCTCAGACAAATCAAGTGAAGAGGACTTCACCTCACACTTTAGATCATGTTGTATCTTATACTAACTTGTGCGACAAATATCGAGGTTTTATTGCGTATATTTACGAAGATAGAGAACCCGACATCCTACAATGAAGCGAGTTGAGGATCTAGATGGCAGAAGCCATGAATTTGGAGTTAGCAACTCTAGACAAAACAAATACATGGTCACTTGTTCCTTTACCAAAATAGAACCAAACCAATAGGATGCAAGTGGGTTTTGAGAATCAAAAGAAAGCGGATGGATCACTGGAAAGATTCAAGGCAAGATTGGTTGCAAAAGGCTTCACACAGGATATATGGCATTGACTTTACGAAACTTTTCACTGTGGCAAAGCAGAACAACAATCGAGGTTTTTATGGCTTTAGCGACATAAGGATTGGCATTTACATTAAGCTGGATGTAAATATTGCCTTTTGCATGAAGATCTGAAGAAGAAGTATATATATGAGGCCACCACCTGGTTTAGCGACAAAGGTTTGGTATGCAAACTTAATAGGTCATTATATGGATTGAGACAAGCAAGTAGACAAAGGAATGCAAAATTAACCAAGAAATTATTGAATCATGGTTATAAGCAATCTCAGAATGACCATAGTCTCTTCACCAAAGGTCAAGGGCATAAGTTTGTGGCTTTATTGGTTTATGTAGATGATATTGTTGTTGCTTGCTTCAGATCGTAAATCAATACCTAAAAGATTTGTTGCATTCTGCTTTTACTATAAAGGATCTTGGAACAACTAAAGTACTTCTTAGGCTTTGAAGTGGTAAGGTCAAAAGATGGCATAGTAATCAATTAGAAAATCTTTGTTGGACCTCTTGCGAATTTGGTTTCTTGGATTGTAAACAGGTAGCCACCAATGGATACCTCACAAAATTTGACAGAAGTTGAAGCTCCACTCTTGGGATCCAACACTCTTTACAAAAGCTGGTTGGCAAATTGTTATATCTAGGAACACCGGACTGATATAGCATTCTAGTCCAACTACTAAGTCGATTCTTGGCTACACCAAATGAAGCTCACTTAAAGGGTGCTCCACGAGACTTTTAAGATTCTGAAATCATCACCGGAAGAGGATTATTCTTTCTAAACAGGGCTCGAGTCCACATTAAAAGCATTTAGTGATTGATTGGGCGGGATGCACAAAAACTAGAATGTCCACTCACATGTTCTTGGTCTATCTTGGTGATGCCCTTGTTTCATGGAAATAAAAAAACAGCCTACTGTTTCTAGAAGTTCAAGTGAGGCAGAATATAGAGCCATGGCTATTACAGCATGTGAAATCCAATGGCTGATCTACTTACTTAAAGATTTCCAAAATACATACTCTCAGACAGTGCCTCTTTATTGTGATAGTCAAAGTGCTTTGGACATTGTGGAAAATCCTGTTTTCCATGAAAGAACTAAGCACATAAAAATAGTATCATTTTGTTAGGAAAAATACACAGCTAAAGTCCTTGTTCCACTTGCCTATCAACACCAAGGACCATCACTGCGGATATCCTCACAAAACACATTGTGACAATGAAGACATTGGACAAGGCGATCACGAGCATTCCCATTCAAAGACATATACAAGCCTACACATTCAGTGTTGAGATTAAAAGGCAAGATGATAAGTTTTTGGGCAAGCTTCACTGGATTCAATCCATGTTCGAAACAGCGGGGTGTTGAGATTAAAAGGCAAGATGATAAGTTTTTGGCTATTAGAGGCATTTCAACAAACACTTAAGTAGGTGGTTAGTTAGTTAGAGGTAGTTATAACCGATTGAGCTTGTGCTTCCTATATAAATGTAAATTGGGAACACGAAACTCAATTAAGTAGCTTAATCGTGTTTTGATGTAAAGGGAATTCTTTGTAATTCATTACTGTTTTGATTTCCGCCTTTTTCATTTCAAATTTGAAGAAAAACATCATTTGAATGTTCTTGATCAATTCTTCGTTCTATTTACATTTTGATCAATCGTTCGATTCAATTCAATGTCATTCATGCTTTTCAACATGCACACTTAAAAAAGCCGGAAATGCCATTATTAACCTAAAGGAAAAAAACCAACTAAGAACTCGTACCTTTGGTGCTAGGGTGGCTTTGGTTTCATCTGTACTCTCTCAGCATTAGCTTTAGCCGATTAAATTAATTTTGAGGCAAGCTCATCCAATAGAAGTTAAGCTCCAACAAACAATTTTAAATTCTATCAAAATAGTTCTGAAGGAAAATGCAAACTGCCAAAACTTGTCTACACAGCTTTTCCCTAGAAGCAAGTGACAAAAAAAAGTCTGAAGATGATTTTCTTATACTTCATATCTTTAAGATCTTGAGCTTATTCGCGAACGCTTCTTAGCACACATATTTTTTTTGTCCCAATTTTAACTTTCAAATTTCACTCTCATTTATTCTGACACAAATTTAAGTTGAATTTTTTCTGTCCAAATTAAATTTAGGTCAGAATGTATGAAGTAGGCTTTCTAACTAATATTGGGTCTAGAAAACATTTAACTTTTGGTAAAATTAAGTCGAATAATCAAGCATATTCGATTTATATTAGTTAACATGTGTTGTGTAAAAGATGCTCCTAAAAATATGTTGGAGGATGTCTTTCAAATCCATATAATATGATTGTTATGAAGGAATGAAACAAACAAAACAATGCACGACGGGATCCGGTTAGGTCTTGATCCTCCCAACTAAGAATATATATATATATATATATATAAACATATTTTGATAAAGGAAATTAACGAGAAAGATGATATCTCATCGAAAGAGGAGAGTACTTTTCGAGATGAAGATTTTCTTCATTGAGAATTAGATTTCTTTGATACATCCATACATATAATATCTGGGTACTCTTTCCTATGTAATGAAATTTAGTGTACCAACTAAGAGGCGCCAAGTGGCACTTACTAGACATTTACACTTGGACATTATTATTTTCAGCCCCTCTCAAACGAAACTGTGAATCAACCACATTGAGTTTGCCCTTGAACTTGTCAAACACTGAAATAGACAGAGGTTTAGTGAATATGTCAGCAACTTGTTCACTGGATGGTATGTAACAGACTTTGACCTTCTTCTCAAGAACCATGTTCCTAATAAAGTGCACATCCACTTCAATATGCTTTGTCCTAGCATGATATACTGGATTTTGTGCTAGATTAGTTGCCCCTGTATTGTCACACCACAGTATTGGTACAGAAGGCATCCTGAATTTCATTTCCTCCAACAGTTGAATTATCCACTGAATCTCTGCACCTAGATTGGATAGAGCTCTGTACTCAGATTCACAACTTGGATCGTGCTACCACCTGATTTGTTTCTTGGGCTCCAAGTAATTAATTAACTCCCAAGATAAACACTTTGTAACCACTGTTGATCTTATCATCGTAGGGCAAGCCGCCCAATTAGCATCGATGAATCCATGTAGATGCGACTTGGATCATTCTTTGAGGATGAAATGTAAACCATGAGTCAGTGTCCCTTGAACATATCTCAAAAGTCTTTTCAAAGCATACCAGTGGCTTGTGTAGGGATCTTGCATGAATTGACTCAAGGCATTCACAGCATAAGCAATGTGCAGTGCAGTAGATGTCAAATCTTGCAATGCACCTATAGCATATCTCTGAGACTAGGGTTAGCAAGAGGTTCACATTGTTTAGGAGTAAGTTGTTTTCCAAGCACCATAGGTGTGGGGCATGGCTTGAGATACTGCATATTCATTCTTTTTAGAAGTTGTGAAGCATAGTAGGACTGGTTCAGATATAGTCCAGTAGAGTCTCTAGCTACTGCATCCACGAAAAGTGTGACACTTGCCCTAGATCTTTGAGTGAGAACCTTGAGTCCAACAATCGATGAACTTGGATCAAGGATGAGGAATTCCACTGTCACAAGTATGTCATCAACATACACCAACACAAAAAGGAGTTGATCTTTCAAACCCGAACATAAGCAGAGATGTGTACGTCTGGTGAGTGAAACCCCACTTCAAAATTTGTGTCCTCAATGCATCAAACCAGGCCCTTGGGGCTGTTTAAACCCATAAAGTGCCTTCTTGACTTACACACATACTATGGCTTTGTTGTGTCGATAAACCCTTCCAGTTGATCCATGTACACAGGCTCTCATGAGGACCATTAAGGAATGCATTGTTTATGTCTATCTCGATTCAGGCGGTTGAAAAAAGCAAGCAAGAGTAAGTATGACTCTTATGGTGGAAGATTTTTGCCCGCAGGGCTAAAGGTTTGATGTAGTCCATTCCATAGTCTTGATTGTACCCTTTTAAAACAGATCTTGCCTTGTATTTCAGGACTGTTCCATCAGGCTTCAACTTAACTTTGTAGATCCACCTATTTCCAACTACAGACTGACCAACTGGTAAAGGTACCAACTCCCAGGCCTCATTTTTCATAAGAGCCCTAAATTCTTCATTCATGGCATGTCTCCATTCAGTATGATCCAGTGCTTCAGACATACTACTTGGTTCTGTAGGGAAGGAGTGAGCAGTAAATGGCTCTTGAGTACACTTTTGGTTTAAATATCCCACTTTTAGACACAGTGCGCATAGGATGTTGTTTTACTAGTGGTGATGGTGAGACAGGTGACTCGAGATGCATCGGTGTGTTCGATGTCAAGGCTTATCTGGTTTTGTGCCTTTGTGATCTTGTGCAACCTGGTGAGTGCTCATTCATAGTGAAGACAGATATACTTTGATCTTGTACTCTTGGGGAGTGATCATTTATAGTGGAGCCGGTGACATATAAGGCGCAATAGAGACAAAAGGAGAAGGATCGGAGATACACATTTATCGCATTCTCAGTTGTCATCCTCAGGATATCAGTGGTGTGCCCCTCAACCTGACTGGATGAAAGAGTTAAAAGGGGAAGAGCAGAAAGAGAATCAGTGACAACTTCCCAAGAAGGACCCTGGTTAAATCCATGAGCAAAAGGAAACAAGGTCTCATCAAACACCACATTATTAGATATGTAAATCCTCCCACTGGTATCTAGACATTTGAATCCTTTGTGACAGGAACTCATACCAAGATTAACACATCTTTTGCTGTGAAACTGGAATTTATGTGTGTGGTGAGGTCTGAGATTGGGATAAACAGCACAACCAAAGGTTTTGAGGTGTTTGTAATTTGGAGTTTTGTGATAAAGGGGCTTCAAAGGTGAGTTTGTTTTGGAGAACGGGTGTAGGAAAGCGGTTTATTAAGGACACAACAGACTTGAAAAGCATGCCACCAATATCTCGGTGGCATGGAAGCTTGAGCCATAAGAGTTAAGCTGTTTTCACTATATGTCATGCTTTCTTTCTACCTACCATGTTGAGCATGGTCATGGGGACATGGGTGCCTAAACTGATCCCTTCCTTATTCAAGTACTCATGTAGAGGTCTATACTCTCCTCCCCGTCGATTGTAAACATTTTATTTTCGAGAAAAATTGAGTCTCAATTAGGGCTTTAAAGCTGTAAGCGAGAGAAGGTTTCAGATTTAGTTTTAAGGGGGTAAATCCAGGTGTGTCTAGAGTGATCATCAATAAAATGAATGTAATAGCTATAACCCTCAACAGATTGCATAGAAGAGGGTCCCCACAAATCAGTATGCACAAGTTCAAACATAAATTTAGCATGTGAATCAGATAGAGGATGATATAAATTATGAGCTTTGCCAAATTGGCAAGATTCACAAAAGGATAAGCTGCTGTTCAATCTGACATTACAAAGGTTCAAAACAGTACTCAGAACTTGGCTAGATGGGTGGCTTAATCTCATGTGCCACACATCGACATTAAGTCTAACTTATTACATCCACTAGATTGACTAGACACGGAAAACAAGTAGAGTGCAAAGCAGATGATTTGAAGTGAAGGAAGATGCATGCATTTGTGATTATGGGCGCGGCCCGATGCGATATAGCCCATCCTGAAGTTGACCCCTGAGAAGCAGTGTCCCTGTGTGTTTGTCCTTGACATCACAAAACAAATCATTAAACTCAATCATAACAGGATTATTAGACATCAGTTTTGAGACACTAATCAGATTTTTTGTAATTTGAGGGACATGTAGAACATGTTTTAAGTGAAGACATGTGGTGTGTGTATGCAATAAGACAGTGCCAATATGTACTATTATGAGTTTTTCACCATTGCCTACAACAAGGGTATCCTCACCATTATAACCAGATTTGATACTCATTGATAACGGTCATTTTGTGCCCATTATTCTATGACCTTTATCCCGATTCTAGTTTAAAGAGCTATAATAGAGTAATAATAAGTCGTAATACGCTTAATTTACATATGTCGAGAGTTACGATTCATTATTATGTATTAAGAGGTTTTATTATATTATTTGATATTACGAGACTATATTTCACGTTATATTTGTAGTAACTCGTTTGGGAGCACAAGGATGGACTTG
This sequence comes from Gentiana macrophylla, assembly GCA_026214975.1. NCBI lineage: Eukaryota > Viridiplantae > Streptophyta > Magnoliopsida > Gentianales > Gentianaceae > Gentiana > Gentiana macrophylla. The sequence continues at coordinate 162,636,746 of CM047805.1, forward strand.
GAAAAGCTTTGATGGATCACGGACAAGTTCGGGAGGCCCAAGGCGAAAAAGAGGAAAAGCCAGGAGCATGTAAGGCTCGGTCGACCGAGCCCATGCATTCGATCGACCGAGTGGGCCTCTGATCGAGAAGAAGTTCGGCACATTATTTGAGTCGGTTAGGGTTGAGTGTTGGCATTTTAAGTCGGTTTTCTATGACGGCTGAGGCTCTATATAAACACAAGTCCTTTGTATTTTTTAGGAGGCATTCACCAATACTATTTCATATTTACAAATAAGCAAATAAGGATTCTTTAGGCTTGCGGAGGTTGCTAGGGTTGCAAACATGTAAGCCTAGTTTATCTTCTTGTTTTCTTTTAAGTAATCAATTTCCCAATTATGCTTTGATTGTTTGAGTAGGTATTCATATCTAGATGATGTAGATCTAGGATATGGCGTTAGGGCAATGGTGATACCTTGTCTATAAGGATCCCAAACCCTACGTCCTCTACCTAACATCTACGGATGAATCTGTGTGTTTAATTTACGTGTATTTAGATTAGTCTATATGATGTCACGATGATTAGCTATATAATCCGATTCGTATATGAAGCGGCTTGAGAAATATGTTCGGGGATGTAAATGCAGGGAGTTAGACTCTCGGGTGACCGAGAGGTGTCACTCGATCGACCGAGAGCACCTATTCGGTCGACCGAGAGTTGTCAAACTTGTTTTCATCCGTTAATCGATCACGTCTTTATGATTAGGTTAGCTTAATTGAATCTGTTATCTCGGTAGGTATGGCTATGGCTCGTCACTCACTTGATTTAATTAAAGCGTGTAAAAAGGAAATACCGGTATAAAACTCTTAGGTAGGCTCATGAATTGATCTTGGACTTTCAGCGTTATCTAGGTAGGGTTATATTAGGGAATTGCGCGCGCCTTTTTATCGTAGATCGTAAACTAGCATGAGACTATAAAGTGGTAATTGTTAGTTGGGCGAGAGTTTGAGTGATCGTCTGGAAATCGCTAACCAAAGGAATGTTGCCTGGGCGAGGTGTGCGGTTAATATCGGCATCCTTAGAGTAAATAGCGTGTGAGTTATATGAGATGGAGGCACCAAAAGGCGAAAGTCACGTAACAATATCACGGTGATCTAGTGACTACCGGTGCTAAGTCAAGTTAAAGAGGATGACTCCGTAGCCACTATAAATGAATATGGACGGATTAATAGTTGATAAGTCTTGCTTTGTTATATAGATTGTCTAGATCCGAGAGGATCACGGTTATAATTGAGGCGATTGATTACGTTATTTGTTTATGTGTTATTTATATGTTTGAGTGTGTCTTTCTTTTCTCGTACTTTATCTTTGGTCATGAACCGTATTTGTCAAAGCGAAATAACTAGTTGACTATTTAAGTTAGGATCCACAAATTGATTCTCTGTGGGATCGACCTCGACTCTATCTAGCTATACTGCGATTGAACCTAGTTCACTTGCTAGTGGTTATTTAGGCATCGAGTTAGTAATTTAACTTGACCGCAATCAAGTTTTTGGCGCCGTTGCCGGGGAATCAATGGTCCAACTGCTTAAATGATCTACTTGCTTATTTCGTTTTTTGTTTCTGTTTTCTTTTACAAGTGAGTAAAATAAATAAATAAAAAAAAAAAAAAAATATATTTATATATTCTGTATGTTCGATCGACCGAACAATGCTTCTTTCGATCGACCGAGCCCTTTCATTGTTCTATATTATCGGCGGCATTGTTTTCCCTTCGTTTGTTTTCCCGTTAGTAGGTTGTAAGCCTAGCGGCGTATGAGCAATCGTCTTGTTTGTTAGTTTATTGACCGTTTGTTGTTTTTCTCGTATTGCGATAATCGAACTAAATCACTTTCGAGTAAGATTGTTCGTGATAAACAATATGTCATCAAAACAATTCTCAAGAGTTAAGGAAGAGGATGTTAACGTTTCTGAACCAAGACAACACCAATGAAGCCGATGGCGCAAAAGGCGAAGGAGAGAATAGCAAAAATGAAAGAACGAATTCGAGGAAGCCAGGAAGTCAAGGAAGCAAGTGAAGCGTATGTAAAAAAGAGGTATGTGTGCTTTAAATCCCGAAGTGATTTCTTGGATTGGATTCGGATTGATTAGTATATTGATTATATGGATTACATGTCGGAGATAGAGTGCAGTTACGAGAGTAAGCGTAGATATGGAGCGACCTATAGTCACTGTGCTAAGGAGGCAAAATATGTTGAAGATGAATCTCGGTTAATGCCAAAGTTAGATGACCACAGGGCATTCCTTGTAGATGTTACCTAGAACAAGCACACTTGGGATTGGCTTTAATTGACTCGGATCAAGCTTAAACATTTTCCTAAAAGCCTTTGCGATAGGAATATGATTCGACTCCCACAAACACCCCGCTAAAAGTGAGATTCGCGGATAGTACTAGAACCATCATGTCCGGACAAATGAATAACATGATCATTGGTATCGGACAACTTGGTTTAAGATAGATTTGGTCGTAATGGACATGAGAGGAGCATCCGTATAGCCCAATTATCTTGGGTAGGTCCTTTATTAATACCTCTGAGAGCTCTTATTCGTATGACTAGGCATGAGATCACATTGTTTGATGCTAAAGGTTACGAGACTTTTGGGATAAAGAACCCTGAGTTCCTATTCGGTAAGTTTAAACATTATAGAAGTCGTTGGTTCTAAACCGGATGTGATTCCAAGTTCGGAGAGAGTGTGATGATGACAATGTTGTGATCGAGATGAGAAAAGAGGTCCTTACAATCCTAAGCCGAGATAGAGCTGTTCGGCTTTGCACTGTAGTTAATAAGGATGATCTTTGAAGCCTCGTTTTGAAACCTAAGGATAGGAGGAGGAGAGTCAAGAACTCGTAGAGTTCGAAATCAAAAAGCTCATCGAAATCAAAAGCGATCCCGCAAGTCGGTGCACTGTTTAGATGGGCCAGTTTGATTGTCTTTTAAATCAGACGTACATCCCACGGAAAGGCACTCGTGCAAAGGAATGGCAAGACGTTTTCGGTGAAGGTTAGTCGGGTGAAGACCTGGCAAGTCAAGAACAATTCTTAGAGAGTGATATTTTGGGAAGTCGAGCTACCGACTTAAACTGTAGAACTATTTCTATCCTTCATTATTTTTATCTCTATTTTTTATTTTTCTTTTTCTAAATAAAAGTAGCATGAAACGAGAAGAAGTTTTTTTTCTATTTTGCCATGTTCCGACGACTGTTGAGTTAAGGATGTGCAAAATAATTTTTTTTTATTCGAATCGTTTTCATGTGAAGTGAAGTGCTGCAATTGAATCTTTGTAAAAAAATTGTTGATTAAGGAAATGATAATGCGTTATTTTACAAATGCTTAGACCAGATTGTTTGATTTATTTATGATAAAAATGAGGTGGCTTTTATGCTTGTGACGACCTATTGGTTAGAAAATTCTTTGCGGTAAGAGTGAAATAATACATTTTGACACTGTTATATATTGTAGTTATTTTACGGTATGTGTCAAATTTATTAAAATGGTCAACACCATTAATTTCTACACATCCCCACTCACATTTCCCTCTTCCCAACCATTCACCTTTTTCTCTTCCCAACTTCTTTATTATCCCAATTCAAATTTTCAAATTCCACCTTTCCACCTCACCAATCCCCAACAACTTTTCTACACCAATCACATTCCATTTCTTCAAACTCCATTTTCTATTTAACCCAACATCCTCTCTTTCATTCTCCTCATTCCTATTCCCCAATTCCTTCATCCCGAATTCTCCATCCACCTTGTTTTCTCAAACCCCTGTAGAAATCAAATGGAAATGTTCTGAAAATCTTCATCCATTTCACCATTTTCACTCACCTTGAAAAGCCTATCGAAATTTTTTCGATCAATAGATTCGATCCACGGGAAGGGTAGAGGACCGGAGAGGTCAAGCTGTCGATTCTCCACACTCGGTCAACCGGTGATTGCTCTCGATCGACCGAGAGTCGGGCCGCCACTTTCGTCTGGCTGCTGCATTGGCTGTTTATCTGCCGCCAGGATGCCACCAAGAAGCCGAGCCTTTCGGTTTGTGGGTGTGGAGGCGATATTCCAATGATCAGCGGGGTCCCACAATTCGCGAGTCGGGAGGTATATTCTTCGTTTACTAATCATTTCGTTAATGCCCCGTACATCGAGCTCGGGTCTAGATTTGGACAATTGTGGGGATGAGCTTTTGGAGTTGGTGGAAAGTTATCAATGGCGTGATGTCGTCGCACCCCAGGCCGGGTCAGCGTCAATTGGGTAAGAGAATTTTATGCTTATTTGCGTATACACCCGACACCAATGTCGTTATTATTAAGTGGGCGACCAATTATCATTTCTCCGGGCACGATTAATGCTTATTTTGGGTTGGATATCTCGGAGGGCGGGCGAGTATATGGCGGCGTTTGATGGGTCCGATGCTTGGTTGGAGGAAGTTGGAGCCTATCTAGGAATAGAATGGACTATAGGGGAGGTTGCCCGCATTTGCGAAGCAGACTTTAGGAGATGGGAGGATAAGTGCCTTAATCGGCTTATCCGTTCTAATATCTTCCCGGCTAAGCATGTATCTACGGTTTACTATACTCATGCCACTTTGATCTATTGGTTGTACATGGGATGGCTTTGTGAATGTGGGGGCATTGATACGCAAGGAGATGACAGACGATGCTCTCAAGCCTCGGCATACCTTACCTTTTGGTTCACTAATCACTACATTACGTGAGGAGTGAGTGCCCGGTGTTAGGCGGCGATTCCTATGTGGAGCCAATGCCTATCCTATCTTTGAGTTACGTCCCACGCGCATCGTTCACGGCCACGATCAAGAAGGGAACCCGAGGAGGATCTTGTGAAGCCGACCCGAACAATTTGCAACTAGCACCATTCAATCCAGGATGGGATTAAGTATTTTAATTTGAGTGTTGGCATTTCCTATAGTTAACGAGTTTTTATTTTGATTCATTTCTACTAGTATGTCGTGTTATATAGAGCAAGTTTCTCTGTTTCCTAAATTCGAACTTATGTAATGTTTTGGACTTGTTGCAATGTATTGAAATGTAATCATTAATTAATGGACTTAAAAATGTTTAAGGAAATTGTTATACCTTTTACGGTCCCATTTTTCGATTATTACAGTTTGGACTAATCTGTAGAACGAGTTGCGAGCCTTGTTTAAGATATGTGTTGCGGTGATTATTTTTACGCCTACCTTTATGGAGCCAATGCACATGCTGTTGAATCTGCGCCGAAGTCTAAGACTTGTTCAAACTTCCACGCTATCCGAGCTAAGTTCCTTTTTTGAGTTTGTTCTTTCGTTTTTTTACATTGAGGACAATGCATTGTTTAAGTGGGGGGTACAAGTCACTTAGCTCAAATGAGTAATTCCATATGTTCCCATATATCAAATAGTAAATAAAATGAAAAAAAAATTTTTAAATTTAAACTTAGAATCACATTTACTTTTGTGAAGTCCTGATAATTATATCTAATAAAAGTAAACCATATTTCATGAGTACGTGATCACTTTTATACTCTGCGATTTCTTGATTAGTAAACTTAATGATATTCATATTGTCCGTTGCAAGTAGTTGTTTATTATTCACTTATTCAATAATTGAATCGAGATGTACTACGCTTGTTATAAAAGGTAAAATTATAATGTGTACATTGCATAGATGATTGATTATGCTTACAGTGTCAAATTTATCGTCGGATGTGTTCCTAAAACTTCTAGCCACAAAAGTGAGTAATAAGCTTGAGGCGTGCACTGTGTTTGACAATGTTAAAACACCTGGGCTTGTAGTAAGTTACCAAAGTAGCCTCGGCTTGTGGTAATATTCGATGCTAATATTTGATCTAAGATAGAGGAAATTCTAAAAGTTTTCCTTCTTGAGATTGATAGTATCTGAAAAATATGAAGATATGAAAGAATATTCAACTCTTTAAGAGGCTTTGAGTAGTACTCGGTCTCCAGTCCAAAAACCCTATGATACGCTCTTGCTTATTATTCTAGTGCTTGAAAAATTAAAAGGCTTGAGAAATGGGAATCACGAAGTTGGTAGGTTAAGACTACGAAGTTTGCATAAGCTCTAATCTTGCTACTGAATGTTTAAAAATCAATGCACATGCACACAACACATCAATTCATGATGGATAGTGGATAATGGATAAGCCCGATGAGCATAGAGGATATGAGTTGATTCGAGTTTCTTGTGTCGATATCTTGTGACCAATTGGAGAGTAGTTTATGGGATATAACTTGTTGATATTTTGATCGGGACGATCAAAGGCTAAGTGGGGGTAGTTGATAACGGTCATTTTGTGCCCATTATTCTATGACCTTTATCCCGATTCTAGTTTAAAAGAGCTATAATAGAGTAATAATAAGTCGTAATACGCTTAATTTACATATGTCGAGAGTTACGATTCATTATTATGTATTAAGAGGTTTTATTATATTATTTGATATTACTGACTATATTTCACGTTATATTTGTAGTAACTCATTTGGGAGCACAAGGATGGACTTGGAAAAGCTTTGATGGATCACGAGACAAGTTCGGAGGCCCAAGGCAGAAAAAGAGGAGAAAGCCAGGAGCATGTAAGGCTCGGTCGACCGAGCCCATGCATTCGATCGACCGAGTGGGCCTACTGATCGAGGAAGAAGTTCGGCACATTATTTGAGTCGGTTAGGGTTGAGTGTTGGCATTTTAAGTCGGTTTTCTATGACGGCTGAGGCTCTATATAAACACAAGTCCTTTGTATTTTTTAGGAGGCATTCACCAATACTATTTCATATTTACAAATAAGCAAATAAGGATTCTTTAGGCTTGCGGAGGTTGCTAGGGTTGCAAACATGTAAGCCCTAGTTTATCTTCTTGTTTTCTTTTAAGTAATCAATTTCCCAATTATGCTTTGATTGTTTGAGTAGGTATTCATATCTAGATGATGTAGATCTAGGATATGACGTTAGGGCAATGGTGATACCTTGTCTATAAGGATCCCAAACCCTACGTCCTCTACCTAACATCTACGGATGAATCTGTGTGTTTAATTTACGTGTATTTAGATTAGTCTATATGATGTCACGATGATTCGCTATATAATCCGATTCGTATATGAAACGGCGAGAAATATGTTCGGGGATGTAAATGCAGGAGTTAGACTCTCGGGTGACCGAGAGGTGTCACTCGATCGACCGAGAGCACTATTCGGTCGACCGAGAGTTGTCAAACCTGTTTTCATCCGTTAATCGATCACGTCTTTATGATTAGGTTAGCTTAATTGAATCTGTTATCTCGGTAGGTATGGCTATGGCTACGTCACTCACTTGATTTAATTAAAGCGTGTAAAAGGAAATACCGTATAAAACTCTTAGGTAGGCTCGTGAATTGATCTTGGACTTTCAGCGTTATCTAGGTAGGGTTATATTAGGGAATTGCGCGCCGCACCTTTTATACGTAGATCGTAAACTAGCATGAGACTATAAAGTGGTAATTGTTAGTTGGGCGAGTTTGAGTGATCGTCAGGAAATCGCCAACCAAAGGAATGTTGCCTGGGCGAGGTGTACGGTTAATATCGGCATCCTTAGAGTCGTAGCGTGTGAGTTATATGAGATGGAGGCACCAAAAGCGAAAGTCACGTAACAATATCACGGTGATCTAGTGACTACCGGTGCTAAGTCAAGTTAAAGAGGATGACTCCGTAGCCACTATAAATGAATATGGACGGATTAATAGTTGATAAGTCTTGATGTTATATAGATTGTCTAGATCCAGAGGATCACGGTTATAATTGGGCAGTTGATTACGTTATTTGTTTATGTGTTATTTATATGTTTGAGTGTGTCTTTCTTTTCTCGTACTTTATGCTGGTCATAGACCGTATTTGTCAAACGAAATAACTAGTTGACTATTTAAGTTAGGATCCACAAATTGATTCTCTGTGGGATCGACCTCGACTCTATCTAGCTATACTGCGATTGAACCTAGTTCACTTGCTAGTGGTTATTTAGGCATCGAGTTAGTAATTTAACTTGACCGCAATCACTCATGTTGCTCAGGTCTGCAGTAACATGGTTTGTAGCTCCACTGTCCAGGTACCAGGCATTTTCATTGACAGTTCTAGGGGTAGCTACATAGGCAGATATCTGTTTTGGTGCTCCGGTGTTGCTGTTATTGTTGGATGGACCTTGAAAGTCTTCTTCAAACCTATGCCAACACTCTAGAGCTGTATGCCCATTTTTCCCACAAAGTTGGCATGTCATGTTACTCCCGCCACCGATTACGCCTCGACCTCTTCCACCGACGACCTCTGTTACCTCTGGAATTTCCTCTTCCTCTTATTCTGATTATTGTTGGACCTTCCTCCTATATAACCCGATCCTTGAACATAAGTAGCAAGGTGAGCGTGAGATCCTTGTGATGTTATATTTCCGAGAGATCTGAGAGGGATTAAATCGCCGAAGAATCTTTCATGGGTCGGGAGTCGAGGCGGACTTCCGGCCATGTAAGAGAACTATCCTGGAAATTATGTTAACTATGACAACCTCATAGTCCTTATCCAAACCTCCTGTAAGCCGCCAAAATCAACTCAGATTGGAGATTGGGTAGCTTCTTCTTTGCAAGTCCATCACTATATGACTTCATCTCAGGCAAGATAGTCACTCATACTCTTTGACCCTTTATCAGATCTAGTTAAGGCATTCTTATACTCCAACATTCTAGCCTCAGATTGATTGTTAAACAAAACCTCAAGAGTAGACCAAATTTGATGTGAAGTTTCACAACCCATAATTTCAACAATCACTTGTTCTGTGATAGAACTTAACAGCCAACCAGATAGTAATTGATCTGTGGCATCCCATTCTTCTACAGCCGGATTAGGGACAGAAGCAAACATACATGTATTAGGTGGCCTAGGTTTAGTGCCAAACAGAAATCCTTCAAGTTTGTGTCCATGCACAATAGGGAGAATGGTATATCGCCAGAGAAGGTAATTGTCCCTTGTCAATTTGACATTACAGGTCTGATTGAGATGACCATGAAAGGGGGAACCAGATTGCAGAACTGAGCTAGGTGACGGTGACCGGTACGGTGAAGGAAACGTAGGTGGAAGCGTGGTTCCGGTGATTTGACTGAACGGAAAACCAGTAGAGAAGTCTGCTGAAATATAAGGAAAACTTGAGTATAAAAGGGGCATGGTTGATGGCCTTGTTTGTCCTATCGGATTAGCTGAGCTTCCGGTGACTGATGCTGCAGTAACGACCGGATTTACAGAACCTCCGGTGACTGCTCCAGCTGTGACAACCGGAGGAAGAGATCATGAGCTTGCAGCGGTGACATTAGCTCCGACTGTTGCCGGAACACTTGGGGATGACGAATCCGAGCTCATGGTGGCTCCGATACCAAGTTTGATAAAGGAAATTAACAGAAAGATGATATCTCCATCGAAAGAGGGAGAGTACTTTTCAGATGAAGATTGTCTTCATTGAAAATTAGATTTGTTGATACATCCATACATATAATATATATCTGGGTACTCTTTCCTATGTAACAGAATTTAGTGTAAACATGAAATGTTTTTCATCATCATCAGGTGGTCCTTTGTCTCCAGAATTATGTTTTCAAACTTTGAAGGATTTGTTCCTTTTTCCATATTCAGCTTATATAATTTGGAACAACTTGTAGTCCTTTTTTTTCATGTATAAAAGATATAAATCCGATTTCAAATTATTTACATTTGCATTTTGTTATCTAACTCTGCAAAACAGTAACAGTAGAACTCGAATCTTATAAAGCAATTGCAAAATTCTCTCTTATTTTTTTATTTTTTTTTTTTAGGGTAAAAAATTCTCTCTTATTACAACCGGAAAATCATGCTAAAGTTCAAACTTTTTTTTCATATTTTTTATTTTGTGTGTGTTTTGATTGGGTGTGGGTTAAAAATACAACTCCGTCACATGTCCAAACTCTAGGTACCGTTGGGAGGCTAAACAACCTTAACATTTTACTCCTAAATTTCAAAATATAAGTTATCTTACACTTTTAATTTTGTCTCTCAATATAAGTTATTCTATATTATCAATGCAACGTTTATTGTCTTTTTTTCTATCATACCTCTAGTTTATTATTAATCTAATCACTTTTTATTAATTAACAACTATTGTATTAATAATAATCATAGGGCATTTCAGACAATTAACCTTCAAATTTATGGCATTCAACCACTTTTTTAATCTTTGTGACGGATGTAGTAACTTTTACAGAAATTAGGAGCAGTTTAGTTTCGACCACTTGCAAAAATCCAGCTAGTTTCACCTTTATAAATGCCTGATATATGAGAAAAGTTATACAATAAATGTTAAAACTGAAAGTATAACTATATTCCTTAATTATCGTGTTATTTTAGGCATGTTCTTTAAATGATGGACAACATCTACAATGCGATGATATATTTGCCATAATTTAACTATTGTATTTTTGTTCCTCAAAAAAAAAATTGTATACTATTGATACACCTTTTCTTCAGTATTTTTGTTCAATAAAAAAAAAGGAGGTGAGTAAAAGACATTGAACCGCGTCCATCTTGATATGCTATTGAAACATAACTAGTAGATGAAAATGCATGTCTTGTTCAAAACTTATACCAATAACTCCCTTCCAAATAAATAACTAATAATACCAATAACGAGCATGAGTTTTTATTTTATTTTATTTTATTTGAAAAACGAGCATGAGTTTATTTATCCACTTTATGTTTTTTTTTTTTTATTCATATGGTGTGATTATAGTTTGGAGAAATCTGAATTAAGGGTGTGACATGTTTATTATTTAGGGTTAATTCCTTAAAAGTATAATTTTTTATACTTATTAGTCTCATAAGGACATAAAAGAATCTGTTGGTCTTATAAGGACACATTATATCATAGTTTTCTAATTTACCCTTGAACTAATTCACTGAATCTGAGTCTTTGGAAATCAATGGCGTCGGCGAATCAATGGCGTCGGCGATCAAAATGAAATGAAAGTAAGCACTGTATTAAGAAAATAACGGCGGCCGCTGCTCCGTCCAGATTTCACTGCAGGCGATTGTCAAAAACGTTATGCTCGATCGCGATTATTGTCTTCCGAAACTGCCGTCGTGCGGAGGAGGAAACGGAGCCGGTGGGGGTGGAAATTAATGAAGAAGAGGAGCATAATGATTGTGTGATTTGTCCATGCAAAGTGTGTAAAGGTGAAAATTACAGGAGTCTAGCTAGATGCAACCATGGATTCCATGGTGAATGCATCGATGCTTGGTTGAAGAATCGTTCCACTTGTCCCCTCTGCAGATCTCCAGCTGCTGCTTCTTCTTCTTCTTCTTCCATTGGATTGAACAAACAGTCGGCACGATTTCAATGGTTGCTGGATTCCATACTAATTTCTGGTATCATCAGTTTACTGAATCACCTGTGGATATGGTTCATCAATCCTCTCAGCTTTGATCTCACAACCTAGCTCGGTAGCTCCCCCACTTGACTCGATTGAAGAATTATAATTAATTTCGAGGACCCATTTTTGTAGTAAATATATATACAGTGAAACCCAAGTCGATTAAAGGTTTCTTTAGTTCCCAAATATACTCCAGCTGACCTTGCTAGGAAAATATATGAGAGAAAAATAATTGTATATGCCGGCAATTTTCTCAACTTTTAATCAAAGAGAAGAGTTCATATATTATATGCTTTTATGAAAAACCTTTATGATAACTTGTTGGTTAAGTGGATTTTCATACCTGGTATTGCATATAACTTGTCCGTTTGCAGTAGTTGTGTTTTTTGACTGGCCAAACCATTTACCCCCAACATGGTCACTTTGTCTCTGGGGGTGGGGGGGACTAATTATCTTTGCAGGTTGGACATCATGGGCAATATGTTTATAAGTACAATGTTGAAGCATACAAATGTAAAATAGAAAGCATACATGTTGTAGAATTGATGAATTTTGGTGTTCCATTTTTCTGTGAGTACTTTAATTAGTGATGGTTTTGCCTTTGACTGTCATGTAACATTTTGCCTTCTTACCAAGGGGACCACACTATTAATGCATCAGCAACTATTCAAGGCACATATGGGCAAGTGTGGAGGCCCAAACAGAATGCAACAAATTTGGGTTATATCCCTGTCCAAATATTAAGGTACAACTTGCAGTGCTTGTTTTGTTGGCGGTGATCTTCCTCTCATTGACGAATTTGGATTTTCTGGTTTTGTGTTTGTCTTTTCATGGGAATTTCAGTTTTTGTTCTTGATCTTGGGTCTTAATCTTGCAGTGCTTGTATTTCAAGATTAGTACCTTACATGACTTGGTTCATTTCCCTTACCATGTTGTTGGAATAGTCCACTTGTGTACCTCACTTTTTGTATGATCCAATGGTTCAAAAATCTGGCCTATTGGACCTAAGTAAAACCTTTATGATGACTCTTGTTTCTATAAACATAATGCAAGATGCTGTACACTTTTATTAATGAAGTAGCGACAATGTCGGCTGCAGATGTCATCAGATATCGTTAGACAATTAATGAAGTGACATTGATGTCACCGCAGAGATGTCATCTGCATACATTGTAGACAACCAATGAAGTGACATTGATGTCACTACATAAATCAAAACAATAAGACGTCACTGCATACACCGATACAATAAGACGTCCCTGCATAAATCGACATAAGACGGTGTCTCTACATCGCGGTGTCTCTGCATTGCGGTGTCACTTATCGCGGTGTCTCTGCAATACGGTGTCACTTCATCACGGTGTCTTTGCATCGCGTTGTCACTTCATCGCGGTGTCTCTGCATCGTCAAATGTTATAACATCGCGATGTCTCTGCAATACGGCGTCTCTACGTTGCGGTGTCAGTTCATCACGGTTTCACTTCATTGCGGTGTCTCTGCATCGCGGTGTCTCTTATTCGTGATGTCTCTGCATCGTCAAATGTTATAACATCATGATGTCTCTGCATCGGGGGTGGTCACTGCATCGCGGTGTCTCTGCATCTGGGTTGTCACTGCATCGTGGTGTCTCTGCATCGGAGGTGGTCATTATATCGAGGTGATAAATGGATTTGGCGTGGTCAATGCATCATGGTGTCACTTCATTGAGGCGTCTTTGCATCGTGGGTGGTCACTACGTCGCTGTATCACTTCATCGAGGTGTCTCTACATTGCGGCGTCTCTGCATCGGGGGTGGTCACTGCATCGCGGTGTCTCTGCATCACGGTGTCGCTTCATCGCCGTGTCTCTACATCACCGTGTATTTGCATCGCGATGGTCATCGCATCGGGCATCGCGGTGGTCAATGCATCGCGGTGGTCAATGCATTGTGGTGTCACTGCATCGCGGTTGTTAGAGCATCACGGTGTCTCTGCATCGCGGTGGTCAATGCATCGCGGTTGTTAGAGCATCACGGTGTCACTTCATCGCGGTTGTTAGAGCATCACGGTGTCACTTCATCGCGGTGGTCACTTCATTGTGGTGGTCAATGCATCGCGGTTGTTAGTTCATGACGGTGGTCACTGCATCGCGGTGTCACTTCATCGCAGTGGTCAATGCATCGTGGTGGTCAATACATCGGGATGGTCAATGTACCATGGTGATCAATGAAAAAAAGAAAAAATAAATTTTCACGGTCTAAGAAAAAAAATTTTACAACCTCCGGATCACAAAAAAAAAATAAAAAAATAAAAAAAATTTTGAATCACAACACATGCAGCGTGCTAAAAAAAAATTGTTAAAAAAAGCAAAAAAAAAAAGCAATAACATTCAGCATCTGTATCCAAAAGAAAAAGAAAAAAAGAAACAAAAAAATCACAAACATTCAGTGTACGTCTGCCCATTCTTTTTTTTTTCTTCTTCCTTCATTAAGGGTATTTGAGTCTATCTATTTAATTTGTGTCCTTATAAGTCCAACAGATTCCTCTTTGTCATTATAAGTTCAATAAAATGTTTTATCTTTTGGATACTTTTGCCTTATTATTATTTATTAAATATAATGAAATATTTTAAAATTAGCAATATTACTGACGTAAAATATTTGGAAATGTACATCCCATCATTTAGAACACTTTTTTTTTTTTTTTTTTTTTTTTTTTTTTTTCATTTTGTGGCTTCTTACGTACATGAGTTGCATGGCTTTTGTTTATTCAAAAGGGTACGTAAAATGAGTTTTTATTTTTATTTTAAATACTTTTACATAAAAAAAATTAAATTTATAAGCGTAAATTAGAGATGAAAATATAGTTTATGATTGTATATCAAATGACTTAAAGAAAACAGATTGCATATCAAATAAAATTACTAGCTTAAAACCGTGGATCGAATAATCGATAGATTGATGTTATAAACCACACAAAATATTATTTGGGATAGTAACTTGAGTAAATCATTATTCTTTGATGTTATAATATTTACATGTTGTATAGTATTGGGTTAAACTTTCTCCTTTTTTGAAGTTTTAACAACACTTATAAGTTATAACACATTTAACCTTTCATATTGATTGTATAAATGAAAATAAATTATGTTTAAATCTATGAATTGAAGTACAAGTATATAATAAAATTTATGGGTAGATAGAAGTGATGTAAAATTTGTCATATACATAGTAGTTCAAAAAGGACGAGCCGTTTGTAGGCTATTAAATGGCCGATTTAATTTGTACCCTCAAAACGTAAATAGTAAAAAACAGTGAGGCTGATAGAGACTTAATAAGGATCATGCCAAACCACAAAACAATGGTCACTGCATATGTTTCATGATTTCATGTTCAAAATGGTAAGCAAAATGTGGAGACCTCTTTTCTTTTTTTCAGTGAACCCTAAGTTTATCTAAAGTATAGATAACATTAAATCATATTGATAATCATGGAAGTCTACTGATTTCTTTTTCTTTTATTTTTTCGGAGAACGAAAGATTTTATTAAACCGGGCTAAAGCCGAAAATTAAAATACAATCAAAAGCTAGACAAGACCGCTAGACGAAGCCGGAGAAAACCCCGGACAAACAAAGGACCGAACTAAACAGGTAGAGGACGGACATTAAACCACAAAATACATAAACTGAACTATTGACATGTCAATAACAGGATCTCGAAGAGAATGTCTTGACATAGAAGGGTGAACGAATATATATATGTTTGCGTAATATTTATATGTTCGCGTATTAACGAATCAATTAAAAAATATCGCAGTTCAGGTACTGTTTTCTATTGTTTGTAAAAATTCACGGTTTTTTAGTGTGTAAAAAATTAGACCGTATAATTCATAACATGGATTATGCCGAATAATACTCTATTTAATCATGATACATTTATGCAATCATTCTCCTTAGTTTATAAAATAAAGAATTCGATCATTTGACCTTTTCATTCCAAAATTTTCTTTCGTACAAATGTTCAAAACAATCAAAATATGAGATGTAAGTAAGATAAAGTGTCTCACTCTAATTTTCTAGTTTCTATCAATGCTGTGAGGGTTCTAATTTTATTGTTAGATGGGGAAGTGAATCCGAAGATTAATGCATATCAGGAAGTGAAATGACATTTTCACTTTGTAGATTTTACATATATCTATGCATTATTAAGTTATATTACTTAGGGGAATGAAATTTCTGAGAATGAAAAAAAAAAATCTAAAATGTGTCTGGAAGACGTTACTACAATGTTACGTGATTAGAAATGATAAATTCATAATAAATGGACAAAAATACTCTTTTACACATTAAACACGCAGAATAATTTGATAAAATGTAATGTAAACACCACGAAACATATATAGAATGTACCAATAAACAAGAAAGAATGTACGTAAAATGTCGTAACATCCAATGGAAAAGTAGTACCAGCCAACAAACAAATAGTAACAGCCTAAAAACAGGTAGTAATAGCCTAAAAACAAGTATTAACAGCCCGTAAAATGTAGTAACGGCCAAAAAACAAGTAGTAACAACCCATAAACAGGTTGTAACAGTCAATAAGCAAGGAGTAGCAGCCCTTAAAATAGATAAAATTACATAAAAAATTGTAGTAAATTCTGAAAAATTAATAGCAACAACCCTAAACCCTAAAGTTTATCAACAAAAAAAAAACAGGCTGAAGAAACAGTACAGCCATCACGTCCGGCCACCATCACGTCCGGCCATTAGCAATAATCGTCCCCTCTTTTTTTTTCTTTTCCGTTCTCAAATCTATGTCATCAAAAAAAAAAAAAAAAAAAAAAAAAAAAAAAAGAGGAATAGCTTTTCGGGCATCGGATGCCATGTTTTCCGGCGTTAAACCTAATTCCCATTACATCCCTCACAGTTGATGCCGCCTCCTTATTCACCTTAGAAGCAAAACGTCTTCAATCCGGCTTGAATACGTCTTCAACCCTAGAAGCAAGCGTCTTCAATCCGCCTTGGATGTTTTCTGGGATCAATCACAGAAAATCCGGTCATCTCTCAACGCCTCCCTCTCAGCCGGCCATCAATTAGGTTTCTGAACGCTGATGCCTTTTTTTTTATAGAGGGGTGGATGCGGCTAGGGTTTTGTCTGCAACTTCCGGCGGCCATGAATTTTCAGAACGCTGATGTTTGCCAATTATTGTTGCAGGTTGTTTTGTTTTTTTAGAAGGAAGGTTTTTTATTTTATTTTATAGATATATAGGAAAATGGTGTTTTTGGAAAGTCACATAGTTTTTGTCCTTTCTAATTAGCAATGTCCTTGCATTCCGGTTTCTTTATTATTTTGTCATTTCTGACAAAAACCTAATATTACTATTATATACAGGGGTGTCATTGTCTAAAATTAAGCTCGTTGTCAACTATTATTTTAGGCCATTCTAAGAAAAATGGTAAACCAAAAAAAATGCCTCTAGCAAGGATTAAACCTTGGCCACTAGCTTGTCAATGTATAACATAGTGCTCACTATTAAAGCAATACATACTTAGTTAAAATACAATATATATTTATCCTATTGAATCAAAATTTCGCGATTTTAGGGGCTCTGGCCATGGCCCCTTGGGCCCCCAAGGGACGCCCCAGATTATATATTATCCTAATTCCTAATAATTTTTGCCATTTTTTTAAACGTATTTTCGATATATATACGAAGACATACATTATACGTACGTTAATTGATACACATTGTTACCGTTTCTATTTTTATGTCGATTTTCTTTTTAGAGAATTTAATACATATTGTATGACTGTATGAGTAAGTTTCTATACGTATATTTACGTACCAAATTTCATTTACTATACTATGGCATGATTTATGATGCAAGTGTATAGCATTTTTCCTTTGATGTATATCATCGTCTCCTAACTTGGGTCAAATTTTAAAAAATTGGTGAACAGTAAACTGTGGCGAAAAATATCCAGATTGGCGGGCTAAAACCCTCGAATGGATATACATAGAACATGAGGATTGGTCCAGCGGGGGCAGTTGTGCCGGATAGTGGGCTTCGATAATTGGGCTACTATTTTGGGTATCTTTATATTTAGGCGATTCTACTGGCAACACGTATTTTATTTCAAGTACCATAACACATTCAAATATTCAAAAAATTACTTTAGTCTCTACGATTATTTTTCGTGAAAACAAAAAAAAAGAAAAGAAAAAAAGAAATAGCGTCAATGGCACCAAGGACGGAACTAAGGGTGGCTAGGCCCATCCAGTTTTTATTTTCGATACATCTAATTTTTATACAATTCAATCATACACTGTTAGTTGTCTTAATTAAGTCCATCCGACTATATAAATATAATTCACCGGCGTATCCAAACATCAAATCTTTGTTCCGCCATTGAGTGGCCCTTACGTTATTTTTCATGAAAATAAAGTCAGTGGTACTAACGGTTATTTTTTAAAAACAATGTCACTGACTTAGTGACTCTGACGTTCATAATATGATGTCGAAAATAATAGATACAGTGTCAGATGTCAAGTGTGGTGCAAATTAGAGCCTTATATTTAAAGATATTTGGGATTTTTACTGAACATGGATGCCCCGCTGCTTTAATTGCGTGATCAAAGAGAACACTTATCTTTCCCCACACACCACCAAAGGCACCCAACCACCCCAAAGAAAAATACACCAAAACTTGAACGTAAAGTTAAGTTAACTACCTCTTTAAAATATATATATATATAAATATATATATATATATATATATATATATATATATATATATATATATATATATATTTATTTGGCTACAAATTTGTACAAATCTTGTATCATGGCTAATTAGCTAGCAATAAGTACACTTTTAGGAATATTATAATCATCGCAAAACTGTATTCCGTATGTTCCATGTTTCTTTTTAGGAAAATGCAAAATCACACTACTTCTATCACGCTACTCCTATCACACTACCTACATGGCATATTGGCATGTCCACATGGATTTTCAACACACATAACAAAAATTACTAAAGAATTTTGGTCTCTTTTTTTTAAATTTTATATATATTTCTAAAAAAAATACTAAAAAATTTCCGTCCTTTTTTTTAATTAATTTTATATATATTACTAAAAAAATTCCATCCCTTGTCTTATTTTTAGGGTTTAAAGTTTAGGGTTTAGGGTTTAGTGTTTAGGTTTCATGGTTTAGGGTTCAGGATAAGATTCCTTGTCTTTTTGGTAATATATATCATTTTTTTTAAAGAGACGAAAATTCTTTAGTAATGTTTTTTTGTTTGTTGAAAATCAATGTAGTTATACTATAAATACTTTCTTGTGCAAATGTTCTTATGCGTCAATTTCCTACTATTCCACCATGATAAATGATTTATTAAAAGTATGCTTTGTGATTTTATTATGACCGTTTTATTGTGATAGTCACGGGTATTTTTACAGATATAAAGTATACATACGCATATATTTTTTTATTTTCACTGGTACTTAAATCTGAAACATTCGAGTTAAGAGCCACAATAATTACCACGTACCGAGTCAAGTCGTTGTTGGCGCACTAAAGTTTACTCTAATCTATATGATAAATGGGCAATCATAAAAAGGGACGCCAAGTACAATGTGACCCCATATAGTGAAAGAAAGTATCACAATATCATGGTAATGATTACCCTGGTCCCTGAGGTTAATTACCTTGATTGACTATAAATGTAATTTAGGGGCAATTAAAGTATAAAAGATTCCTGGTTAGTTAGATGCTTTGTCATTAATCAACTTGATGCAGATTAGTATAATGCTAATTAATCTAGCAATATCAGATGTAATTATGATCTTTATCTTTTAAACAGTTTGGCTTTGCTTAAAGCATGCACTATTTTCAACCATGTCTTAAAAGTGTTATCATTGCTACCATATGCTTAACCCTAAAGTTTTGAAAATATATCATTATCAAACTATGATTTTGGTACAATATCCCATATGACTCACTTGTTTGAATCTGGGCTTGTCACTGGTCGGTGTCCGTGATGTCGATTATATATATATACATATACATAAAATGTTAATTATTCATCTCTAATCAATTTAAGCATTTAGAAAAGATGATAATTGAAGAAAGCATATTTTCACACATAAATTATTCTAACTCAATTCAAGTCAGAATTTCAAGTGCCTTCCATACCCAATTCTGGTGTCAAAGACTTTTCTGACTAAAATTGAGTCAGAAAACAATCAACTTTTACCTAAAATCCGGTCAGAATCAAGCAGTGCAAAAAAACATAAATTTAAAGGGCAAAAGTAAAATAAAAACATTAGGTATTAAGATTTTTTGTAGTGTAAAAAAGACATTTGTTTTGAATGGCAACAGAATGTGACAAAATTAAAGTAACAATAAAAAAATTCATATAAAAATCTCCCTTGATTTTGACGAGACCACATCTTTATCTCGAGTTGGGGATTCTCTAATTCATTTTCATTTTCTTGAGTCATTTTAGTTCATTGAACTATCTCTATCACATCTCCGTTTGTGTGATAACGAACTTTATTAATTACCCTCGGTGAATTTTGGGTTTTGATCAACTTGGACATCAACAACATCACTCATCTAATGTTATATGGCAAATTTTTTTACGCAAACAGTAAGTATACCCTCATAATCATATATCGTCAGTAGGCCAGACATATGAAATACAATCTCTAAAAAAAAATTAAAAAATCCGAGGTCGGTCGCATTTGTGTAACTTTCTTTTTCCATCAAACTGTAGCACAAATTATAATTATACTCATATGATAACACTTATTTTTTAAGATATATTTCTTTCATGTCAATGACACTAATTTTGTTCCAAAAATTCCAAAAAAAAAAAAAAAAAAAAACTGGAATAGTACTACTGAGAGGAGAAATGTGCAAATGGTTGTTGATTAATGAAAAAGCAAAGAATATTTAGTGATTCAAGAAAAATCAGAGATAAAAACACAGAAACATCACATGGTTTTGTTACAGAGAATATTGTCGTCTTTCTTTGTCTTATAGTATCTTTACCCTACTATTGTCTTTAATTTTTTGTATTTAACTTTTTGACAATAGCTTTTGTTTTGTTTTGTTTCAACAATGATTATTTTTTATTACTCCTGAAATTTAGGTCCCAAATCCGGGTTAGGGTAGTTCATTAACTACTCCCTTTGAACAATTTGATTTTATCATTCATTCATGATCATATTTTTCTCTTAATTTTATATATATATATATATAATATACTGATGATTGGATCTCAACTGCTATTTAAAACTGTACATAACATTTGCTTGCTTGTATTCTGCGAATCACTACCAGGTGACAAAGCAAAAAGGGTATCATAAATCGGATCACTCCATATTTTTGGAAAACAAATATTAATCAAACAAATTGAACATATATTCCTGCTAGCAACGTGGATTCCGTACGTACATGTTCATCCAATGGACTAGGTTTTTAACGATGGCATAATCGGATGAGTAGGGCCACGACCACAACCACTTAGTCATAACAAGTGACATACAACCTATTCGAATGAATACGTGTTGCGTTATTCGTTGTGTCTAAGTGAGTGTAACCGTATCACTACTTTAATCAGATTTTGTTAAGAATTGAATCTAGCTACATCGAACAAAGCTTCGATCAGTTGATTTTGTTGAATTATCATATCTCTCCGAAAGTTTAAATTGTCGTCGATAAATACACAATTACATTTTAAACATTTCAAATACGTGTTGTGAACCTATAACAAGTCTGAGTCAAATGACTAACAAAGACATAAATTAAAAGGGCACTATAACGTCAATAAAAGGCTCAACGATTCTGCTACACAATATAAATAGAAAGACAATGTTGACAGTAAGGTTTGAACCTGGCCATGACTTAACGCTCTGATTTCATGTTAAATTATGTTCCAAAAACTTAAGCTTACATGAAGATAGATAATTAACATCTTAATCGTTTCAAGAGACGTAGTTGTTGTGAATCTCATGCATCATGTGTAAGGTTCTGTAAAATATAGTATCAACTCTTAAATACTTTATCGATATATGTAAGTATCTTTTATTTGAATTGAACTTATTGTAATATTAAATTAGAAAAATTAATATATTGTTTGTTTGAAAGTATGACTTGAATTATTAGCAAAACGTTAAGTAAAATGTTGCAAGAAATTTATAATATTTTTAAGTAAAAAAATATGATTTTGATATAGATCTATAACAAATAATAAATACAAATAATGATTAAATAATGATTTAAATACATACATCATATCAGAGAAATTTGAATATTTTTGCAGCACAGAACCGGTTTGATACCTATTTCTTCGTTAAATTTACTTGACCTGCCGGTTCAACCAGTACCCATCGAGTCACTGGGCTAACGGTTGAACCGCCCGGGTTACCGGGTTTGAACAGGTCGCTTGCTTAAACGAGTTGAAGCTTGAATCGGCCCGGGTCATCGGGTTGAGCGGTTGAACCGTCGGACCGGGCCAGGTTTGATAACTATGGTTAGGACAAATTAACGACCACTAAACTCTATGAAATGCACTTCAAATCGATCTAAAAAAGATTTCCGGTTAACCAGATAACATAAGACTATTACACAGTATAGTTTTAATTATGGTGAGTTGAATAACTATTTAATTGATATAACCATACACTGTATCACAAAATTTGTCCTGATTGTATTATGTAAAAAATGATATGTGTGATAATGATAAGGTCCAGAAATATGTGAAATAGTGGCCATATTCCACACAATATTCGATAGTCAAAAGTATGGTAAAAGAAGAATACAGTAGTCTCTGTTTATATATACAGAAAAAGAAGACTAATAGTAGTAGTAGAATCCAATGCAATAATAGTACATAGTATATACTTGTAAGTAACAACATGAGAGGTAGGAGCTGCATTAGCTGAAAGTAAAAGTTTTTATTTGTTTTTTGTTAAAAAAGAAAAGTACAAATAAAGCAAATGTGACTGAATAAAAAGGTAATTATTTCACCTCTCCTCTCCTTACAATTTTCTTTTACCACCAGTCTCATAAAATTTCAAAGATATTAATGTGGTGAGTGTAAAGTTTAATGAAATTGTTTAACGGATAATTGAATATGAGGCAAGACGAGGAAATAAACTAATTAACGTTATCTTAGGAAATTCATATCAGAAGCTCTGTTTTTTATCTTTAAAATAATATAATATAATAAATATCTCAATTTTACAACATCTCAATTCAAAACACTCCACAACAGCATCCATATTCCTATCTTTATATCAAATACTATTATAATCCATATCCATATCCCTATCTTTATATCAAATACTATTATAATAGGGATAGTGTTCCACAAATAGGGACATTGACCTAAAAATAAATAATGAGGTATTTGAGGAGAATTTTCACTTTTTATCTTTATTTTAGGGATAGAGCATCGTATATGGCTTCTGATGTGAATGCCATTAATATTCTAATTGGATAGATAATAAGAGACGTTTTTATAAACATCATTTTTTCTGGGGAAAGGTAATTTTATTTAACTGCAATGTCAGATGTACGGGTCATAATAACATGGGAGGGAGAGGTGGAACCTCACAATACACCCAGCTAACTTATAAACCTTCCTAGCTTAGCCAAAAAAATGAACGGTGACATTACCCTCTCTTTTGACAAAAGAAAAAGTGAAATGACTAAAACACGAGTAAGCCATGTGCGTGATCCTCATAAGAATGCTCCCAAGAGGCGAAATATCTTCAGCTTACGAAAGAAATCTCTGATAAATGATGTAAGAGTCTCCTTCGAAAGACACTGCAAAAAAAAAACCATGAGATGACATAAAATATGGCATTGTACATAGCGAGAGCTTCCCCGACAGCATTTTTTTTTGGAACTTTTTCTTTTTCTTTTTCTTTTTCTTAGAACTTAAACAACATATTTAAGGGACAATATATATACCACACAAAATAAAATACTTTAATTTCTACATGCAGTGGTAATTAAAAGACCTTTAGCACTATTACTTTTTAGATCGATATTGCCTAATTGAATAAAACTATTCTCATTTCACATGTTAATGAGTAGTTGAAGACAAAAGTATCAGATAGAATATTGAAATAAAAACATAACCCCACTCACATGTTTGATGTTTTCTGAGTACAAAAGCATATATCAAAACAAAAATTTGGTGCATGTCCTCACACTAATAATAATGTAATCACGAGATTTACCTCTAAGTACTACTACATGGGATTGGGATGTTAGTAATCCTATCCTATATGTGAATTATTTCAACATTTAATAATGTGACATAACACACTATATATATATATAACAATGTGATAGATATTTGTCTATAATATATAATACAAGGTCACCTCACTTTAAGGGATTTACAGCCAAAATAATTGAAAGAGATGGCCCCATAAAGATAAATTAGAAGGCAATTAGAATACTTTTACCTTCTCCAACTTTCGGCGTACTATCAAGCAATTAATGTCGTCTAGTCAATTAAAAAATTAATAATAAAAAAGATAAAATAAATAATAATAATAATAATAATAATAATAATAATAATAATAATAATAATAATAATAATAATCAATCGTGAAAGGAGTTAGATTATCTTTTGTGATTTTAGGGTGTTACATCTAATCATAACACCCTAAATTTCATAACAAAGAATATATTTTTACCGTGGAAGAAGGAGAATACGATTCCATCGTAAAAAAAGACATAATTGATCAGGTTAATTGTTATGAATCATGATCAAGATTCAACCAGATTAGACAGTACAAATGATCCAACGGTTTGAAACAATAAAAGGGAAAATTTGACAAGGAATGTAGATAAACATGAGAAAACTTAGAAAAACAAACTAAGTCTATGCTGATGAGGCCTAGCTTAATTAAGTGACTAGAGCTAAGGTCATGAGACCGAAAGGTCTCAGTTTCGAATCTCTGGAGGCAATTTGAGAATCATCCAGCATAGTTTTCTTTTTAGGAAAGTTATACTCATATTATGCGGTGTGTTTGTCAACTAATACGGTGGTACGTATTCAGTTATAATGCTGTTTCTTTCATCGTAGTAAAAAAAACTAAGTCTATAATTTAAAATTTAATGTATGTGATATACCTTGTCAATAAAGTACTTATATTTTTTTCCCGAAAGAAAAGATGTTAAGTAATAACAACATAACATTACAAAGACTACAACCGGAAAAGCATCGGAACATAGAGGCCAACCACCGGAACACTCAAACTACTGGACACAAAAATAAAATGAATGAAAAACATAATGAGGAGAACCCCATTAACACCAAATATTGTTTCGTTATCGAGATCTTGATTTGGTAAGAGATAAAAAATGGAACGCATCCACCGTATCACGGACGTCCATTAACGAAAGAAGTCCAACAACCACCCACCAGCAGCAATTGCAGTTACCGACGAGCACCGAACCAATCCGAAAACAAAAGACAAAAGACAACCACAAGAAATGGAAACTATAGCCCTTAAACACAAAAGGCTGCTAAAGAAGCCAACTTGCATACCCCTTGAGCAGAGCCACACACCATCACCGCCATCGCCGCCAACTAACTTTTCAGCCAAAAGAACAATTGAATCTACAATGACATCCCTTAATCTGATGGTAAAATCCACATGCAAGCCGAAAGAGCTTCCACAATATCTAGAGACTTCCACCAGAAAGACCATGATGTGAGCAGTCCAAAAAGCTGGAGGAAGAGCCCATGAAGTGTGTTATCTATGCTATTGGGCTTGAGAGGAGCAATTATTGTCTTTTTTAATCTATTTTTAGAGTCAATAAGGCCTATAAGCCCAATAATGAGGCGCAAGTTTCATTGATTTTCGCTTGAAGTCTTTATTTTAGCTAATAAATGTCATGTTGGGCCTAAGAGAGTCATTGAAACCCAATAAAAGTCTATAGGGCGCATGATACTAGTAATTTTGTCCTACATTGGTTAGCTAGATTTATTATAGCCTATATAAAGACAAATAGAGTCATTGTTTATACCCAAAGCAACCTAATAATATATAGAGTTAAGTAAGGAACCGACACTGGCACCTTTCGGCTGCCGGCGCTGGGAACGGAAGGAGAACAAGAGGGGAAACCGAGAATAATGTGAAAGAGAAGGCAGAGAAAATTCTATAGACATCACATCATGATTAGAGGTACGTGAAAGTGCATTGTGTCATTTTTTTTTTTAATGAAACTTGCATTACTCTTGATTTTTTCTAATAGAAGCTTATTATATATTTTTATTAACGAAAAAAAAAATTACGAAAGACGATTCAACTCACCTTACTAAACTTCATGATACCTAGAAAAATCTCATAACCCAACCTTGTTAAAATCTCTTAACAGTAACACTCAAAGAGAAAGAAAAAAAAAATCTATGAACAAGGACGGAGGTAGTATAGAAAGGTAGAAATTTAAGCTGCTAAAAAAAAAAAAATTATTACACTAAAAATATGTGTAATATAGTCGGATCCATAAAATATTCTTAATCCAGTCACCCGATTTAACTCGATATAGTCTATTAAATTTCACCCTAAGTTCAATTTCTGGCTCAAAGTCCTCGTCTGCATGAAAATTGAAAGAATACTATTGTTCAAATGTTGAGTCAATTTATAAGGAAAAGAAAACACTGTCGGAGGAATCTGAATCTAACCTCTCAAACTTATCTTTGTTTTTTTTTTTATATATTTGGTTTCACCCTACAAGAATCTATTTATGCCCTTTTTATTTTCTTGAACATTGTACAAAGCATGAGAATAGTCTCGATATGTATTGTAATGTAAAATGCTATGTCCATATAACATAAAGGACAAAACAAATTTTACACTGTCCATAATTAATGATGAAACCGCGCTATAATCAATAGGATAACATAATCATTGCATTTGCAATAACTCTTGTGACATTGAAACTAAAATTTAAGAAAATGAAAAAAAAAAAGGATTAATTGGCCATATCATAGGAGGATAATTGCATAAATGCAGTGTGCTCCAAGTTTGCCAAAGTAGTATCCATCATAATCATTTCAGTTTGAGCTAGGCTTTGGCCCATATTTGCCGACTTCTTTCTTTTGCCCCCCCAACTTTTCCCCTTTGTAATAATACTCACTCATCATCCATTTCTCAGCTCTGCAGCAAATCAAACCTTCCTTATCCTAATATATATATATATATATCTCCTTTTTCTCTCCCATTTCCACTTCTATTTCTCTAGCTATAACAAAACTTCATATTTAATTATTATATATTCCCAAATCTCCTTTATTCCAAAAAAATGAAAACAGTTGAATTATTCTGTGCATCACCAGCATCTACAGCCATATGTTCAAGCATGGACCAACGTAGGATGGTCCGCCGTGCCATCAAATCAAATCACCATGATCATCACGGCAGCAACCGCCACCACGGCGGACTTCCAAAACCCCCCACCGCCACCACCACTAGAACCATCACCGTCCCTTGTAATTCCTCTCAAATCCCTTACAGTCCAACGACACATTCTGCAGAACTATTACGAAGAAAAATTGCGAAGAATGTAACACGTCGAAAAAGCTCAGCTGACGTCGGTGACGACTTGTCATCATCTGCAGATCACAGCCCCCCTCCTCCTCGTACTACCTCGTCACGTTATTTGTTGAGTGACAACCCCATTTTCGATTTCTTGTCAGAAAACGGGAATACTGAGATTGATAAAAAACATTCGAATGCTTTTCCGGTGTTTAGATCTTCTTCTTCTTCTTCTTCTTCTTCCTTTGTGGGTTCGGTCGAATCTCCTGCTAAAAAATCATCACTTTTGAATGATATAATAGCGTATAAGGCCTCATTGTCAAGCTCAAAACATTTCAATGCTAATAACGGTAGTACTGCTAAACAATCATCATCAAACACGAGGACGACGACGAAGGATCTTATCGTGTATAAATCGTCAAATGATACAAGTAGAAATAAGTTGATTGATTATGATTATGATGATGAATCGCCACGGAAAAGTTCAAAGGAGTTGGTTGCTTATAAATCTTCTTTGGTGCAGTGCAATAAAGAGTTGATGAGCCCTGTCAACACTAGTACTACTACTTCATTACATAACCAGGTTTAATTTTTATTATTATTATTATTATTATGTTATATACTTTTGTCAGATTTATGTTTGAGATTTTTTATGTTTAATTAACAAATAGTTTGGGAAGATGAAGTACTTTCTGGGATGAATTAATATGCAGCAGGTAGTGGAATTGAAGGTATCGATTCATTGCAGGGGTTGTGAAGGGAAAATTAAAAAACACATTTCCAGAATGGAAGGTACGTTTCTTACAAATATTTCCCTCTAATGGAAGAGTGACGTAACATATATATTTGTGGGGTAATTTCATTATAATCAAAGATATAAGAATGTTGTATGCCGGTTGTGGTATTAAAATTACTCTCTCCGTTCCTAATTATATGTCACAATTGTCAAAATTAAATTTTTCTTTTTATATATCGTATTTACATTTCCAATACATATTTTAATACTCTTTCAACTTTTCAATACTACTTTTCAACTTTCTAGCCTCATTCAACCGATCAATCTTTCATATTCATTACACCACTACACTTTCCAAGATTTTTTTTTTTTGGAATACTCATTTTCTTAATCTGTGTGTTTTTAGCAAACACAATATATACTACCTCCGTCCCACAAAAAGTGCACACACATTAAGAAATCAATTAATGTGTTGTATTTTAAGTACTACTCCCTCCGCTCCGAAATAACTGAGGCAGTTGCCAAAATAACTGAGGCAGTTGCAATTGACATATATAGCCCCATCACATAATAAATGCTCTTTTAGAATATGAAATGAATATATAGACATTAAATGTTAGCATAAGAGTATGTTTGAAAAAAATGTATTAAATGATGTGTTGGTTTTCTAAATTGACACTTTTTATGAGACAACTCATTTTGAAAATATAGACAATTTTTGTGGAACGATGTAGTAATTAGCAGGGACGGACCCAATGTATTGTGGGGGGTGCACGGCCCCCACTCAACTTTTCGTGCGAAGTTACTAAAATACCTCTCTAATAATATTAAAGATCGTGTATGTATATTATTTCAGACAATTCTAATGTAATTGATTATTTAGTTCAACTGGTCAGAAGTATTAAGGAGGGAGTACATTGTTATATAAAGATATGTTAGGTTAAATAATTGTTTTGATTCGGTTGTCCTGATTATAGAAAATGCTAATTCCTTAGTTAGGGGACCTAAAATCATTTTTCTTAAAGGTGTGGTTTTTATTAAGAAAAAATGCGTTTGCCGTTTATAATAAATAAAAAACTGTCTCTTCAAAAGATAAATAAATAATTGTGGATATGATACTCTTCCAAAAACAAACGACAAGGGGATATTTGGGAAGAAACGAAAAGGAATCATTTTCTGCAGTATGTTTAATCTGGAAAATTCTTATCCGGCGACTCTCTACTAAAAGCTATCATGTTGCGAAGATCTCTGACCACACAATTTTCACACACGGAAAGATCAGCAGATATTCCACTCTCTAAATCGCAAGTGGTCAGATCCCTCGCCACGTGCGTGCAGCGATTACTCTTAGAAAGTCCTCTGATGAGAACGGCCGCTTAATCTCAACACAGGTTGTAGTACAGTCAAATGTGCTTTCATGAATCTCGAATATATCCATGAATTTCTGTGCCCAATTTGTAGTAATTGATAAAAAAACAACATATTTTTATTTATTTATGCCTATTGTCGTAAGTCGCATGGATTCATGGATATGAATATGTAGAAACGTAATATACACTTACAATTTTTTTTTGAATCGACTTCCTTGTTTTCATTTTGGGTATATTTATTAGTTAATATATTAATAAAAAAAAGGTAACATGTAAAATGCTGGATAAACTTAATCTACTAAATTTTATTAATTTTTGATGGGGAAATAAATAAATAAACGTGCAGGGGTGACCTCATATTCAATAGATCTAGCGACAAAAAAGGTAACAATAGCTGGGAATGTGACTCCTTTGGGTGTTCTGTCGAGCGTTTCAAAAGTCAAGTATGCTGAGTTTTGGTCTTCACCAACTAATTCCTCCTCTTCTGCGGCTTCATCACCAAGGATGGAAATATGATATTATTATTATTATTATTATAGTAGTAAAATGTGAAGTTAGAAACTTTTAATATCATTTTTAACTTATTTTTAGTCTCTTAAAACGAGTATGAGTCGCGAGTCGCGAGTCTAAGACTGAATCTGAGAGAATGCTGAGTAAATTAATGAGTTTGCTTTCAGTTTTTCTACTACTTGTAAACATGTGTGAGTTTGCTTTCAGCTTTCGGTTTGTTCAACTTGTTTCCAAACATGTGCTATGTCAATATTATTAGACATAGAACTCTTTACCCCATCATATCAAAAACGTATCATCATTTTAAAAAAAAAAACGTATCTTCATTTGAGGTGCTTGAATTGTATCATGGAGATTAGATATTCATGTGTGATGGTGTTACGTAAGATTTTATGATGGAAATTGTAACGCCCTGTTTTCGGAAACTAAACTTTCAACCGAAAAGGCAATATTCAACAAGTGCTCGTAGACCTAATTCAAAAAATAAACATCTAAAGTAAAATAAATAACTAGTTAAGCTTACGTACAAACATCCAGCTTATTGCTCCTCCTCATACTCATTATATTTATATATAGTCGTCATTGTGAAAATCCTCAATTTATGTTTTCACAAGAGGGTCCTTATTATTAGATCGTTTGTATTGCAAATTTTCAAGTTTCACAAAGATAGATATACAAACTAGACCCCATATTCATCATCAAGATGAAATAGGAGGAGGAGGAGGAGGAGGAGGAGTTGAGTTTTTGAGCTTCTTGGTGAATGTAGCAATATACTTCCCCTGGTAAAAGGCTTGTTGAAGTTCGAGGTCTGTAGGTTGACGAGTTCCGTCTGCTGCATAAGTTCCAGCTCCGTAAGAAGATCCACCCTTCACCTCATTCATCTCAAACATACCGCTTCCGAATGTGTACCCAATTGGTACAAATATCATCCCATGGTGTGCCAATTGTGCTATCGCTGTAAATCTGCACGCGCGCACACACACACACACACACCAATGTAAAAGATCAAAGAGTGCACGCACAGGGTTGTTGTTGTTTCTAGTTTCTACAAAAAGGATAATGGATGCAGGAGGAGAAAGAATGTTGCTACAAATTCAAACCCGTCACTCTTGACCGACCACAAGACGACCGATCCAAGCCTCTTTTCTCAATTACTACTATTTACTAGTACTACAAAAACTGGAATGTAAATGTTGATCAAAAGAAAAGAAAAAAAACAATCTATCTATCAAACCAAAGAAACCATAACGCCGCAGCCAAAAAGCGCGTTTCTAACACTCAAGTGAAGTCACACCCAACAATTGATATCAGACCGAGTTCTATAGTGTGATATCTTAAAAGATCCGAATCAAACACATAATTAATATGAGGTCGGTTAGTATAATAAATCTCTAAACAATCAATTTTCAGCATAAATCTCTAAAACAAAGAAGCTAATTTTCAGTTTACCAGGCAAGAAGAAGAAGAAGAAGCAGCAAGAAGGTAAAAGTAAAAGAGAGACTCACGCAGTAAGCTCTTGACCACCACCATGGAAACCGGTACTCCAGAAGATACCGGCAGGTTTACCAGCAAGGGCTTGGGCAGCCCAAATCTCATGAGTTGAATCAAAGAACGCATCCACTTGAGCAGCCATCATTCCAAACCGAGAAGGTGTACCAAATATAAAACCATCAGCTTCTAAAAGTTGTTCAGCCCTTATCTCAGCCACATCATCTGCTTTTGGACCAGCCTTCATCTTCTCCAGAATTCTCTCCGGCAATGTTTCCGGCACCTATACATCTTATCTTTCAATCAAAATCATTTATTTACTTACTACCTAAATTTAATATAAATAAATTATCTAGTTTCCAATCAATCAAAGTACCTTACCTGCCAAAGAGTGGCCTCAACGCCTTGGACAGAATTGGCTCCTTTCTGGATTTCTCTAGCCATGGTTTCCACATGTCCATACATAGAATAGTATCTGCAACTCAAATTTCAGAAACCTCATCATTCATAATAATAAACATATTTTCTTCAAAAAAAAAAATAATAATAATAATAATAAACATATTCAAGAGGCCTTTTTATCGAATAGATCAATTAAAAAAAAAATTAAAAAAAAATTTGCTTACATTATATAGACCTTAGCGGTGGACATAATTGAGGGAAGATACAATTTCAGGTGAAAAAACAAGGGCCAAGGCTTTGGTAATGAGAGAATGAAAAGACTGGTTATTCTGTTTACGTTACTACAACGCAGGAGAAGGTTGAGAGAGTTGAGTGTGGTAGACTTTTATGTACCAAAACTGCCTCTAACTATACCCAATTTTGGATAACTCTTCTCATCATATCATCCTCTACAAAACAAAAACAAAAACAAAAACAAAAACAAAAACAAAAGAAAACAAAAAAACGTATGAGTCAAACCATTCACGATAATATTTAGTGTTCGAGTTCAGTTCGGCTTTTTGTTCGATTCGGTTCGGTTCGGTTCGGTTAGACTCGAGATTAAATATGCTCAACTCACAATACTAATTGTGAATACTAAATAAATCATTTTCAAACATTACAATTCGTTGTATAGAATTATCAATTATATATTTTTTGAATTAATGTTTATTAAATTCTCTGTTTTACATTTTAAAAAAAAGACTATGTTTTATTATATATTATTTGTGAGTTAAATCCATAATCTAGGAGTTTTACTAAATAAAGGATTTTTTTTTTAAAACTTATTAGCTTAAAGTGCAATACATCAAGATTTTTTCATAGTTATTAGCTCAAAAAAAAGATTTTTTTTCATAGTTATTGTAATATTTTGATATAAGTGAAATTAAGCTTGAAAGTAACTCAAATTTGAAGGTGCTCATAATCTAGTTTGAGTTACGTTGACTTGAGTTAGTTAAAATTTAAAGTATACTGAGTCGATATCTTTCAATGTCGATTACACTCTGGTACTATCCATCAACTATTATAAAAAAAACAAAATACTAGACCACAATCCTAAGGGCACGTAGGCATCAAAATCAAATTTTACTACGTGTACCGCTGACAAGATAGTAGATTTTTATTTCCAACTTGTATCAACACATATGACAAAATCGTAGCATCCATATTTATTTTGTTTGGTTTTGATCAACTTTATTGATAAGCATTAACGATAATATAAAATATTACTCCTATCGTGTTATTCAGTTAGTTTTCCAATACAATAATACTTATGGAATGAAGCTTTCCGAAACCAGTGATTTTATGATGG
This sequence comes from Gentiana macrophylla, assembly GCA_026214975.1. Lineage (NCBI taxonomy): Eukaryota > Viridiplantae > Streptophyta > Magnoliopsida > Gentianales > Gentianaceae > Gentiana > Gentiana macrophylla. Next base: position 162,669,616 of record CM047805.1, read on the forward strand.
TCCAATCATTCATGTCATCACTTTTCTTATCTGTCATAAAATTAAAAAAATAATAAATTTATTTTAAACATGCGGGACCATAAAAAAATATTAGAACATGAGCGGTAATGAACGATCAAGTCACATTTATGATCAGACCATCATAAAATTTACCTTCCAAAACGGGTAATCTGAGGTGTCAAGATCATAAGGTCCTCGAGTGATCATGAGATCATTAGTTCGAATCCCACTATGTGTGAGGATATAAATTCACTATATATGGTAATATCGTTTTGATGTAGTAATATTTTAAAAGAAATTTAATTATTTAAAAGGATGATTTTCAACTTATTAGGGGTAATAGAACACTCAAAATCTTATTTAGTTATAAGGACATTCTAATTTTAAAAGGAAAGCTTATTTAGTTATAAGGGCATTCTAATTTTAAGTGGATAAAGAGGAAGAAGGAAAAAAAAAAAAGGAAGAAAGGAAAAAAAAAAAGAAGCTCTCAAAGGAAAAAAAAAAAGAAAAAAAAAAGAAAAAAATGCTTTTTTTTTTTTTTTTTTAATTCACCATATATCTAAACGTCATATATTTTGATCTAAAACTCCTGATCATCATAATTTTTCACTAAAATTCATATTTGTTCGTCTTCTTTATTCTAAAATCAAATTTTATATTTTTCCGAATACATTTCAAAAATCAATTTTTTTCTTCATAAAAATCGACGTGGCGTATTGATCACCGTCATATATTGACAACCGACATCCATTAACCACCCGATGCAATGACCACTGCGATTCATTGAATACCATGATGTATTGACCGCCGCGATCCATTGACAACTTTGATTAGTGGCATCTCATTGTATAAGTCATCAATATCCATCGCGATCTCGACATCAATGCCATTGCGTAAGTCAACAATGCCATCGATGCGTCAACGTCATCGTCGATGCGTAATCAATGATGTCATTGCATAATCAAGAATGTCACTGCATAAGAAAAAAAAAAAAAAAAAGGAAAAAGGAACGACAAAGAGTTTTTATTTTATTTTTATTTTTAAATTCATCATATTTATAAACGTCATATATTTTGATCTAAAACTCGGATCATCATAATTTTTTCACTAAAATTCATATTTTTCGCCTTCTTTATTCTAAAATCAAATTTGATATTTTTCCGAATAAATTTCATAAATCAATTTTTTCTTCATAAAATCTACGTGGCGTATTCATCACCATCATATATTGACCATCTACCCCGATGTATTGACCATCGGGATCCATTAACCACCCCGATGCAATGACCGCGATTTCATTGAATACAATGATGTATTGACCACCGCGATCCATTGACAACCTTGATCAATGACATCTCATTGTATAAGTCATCAATGTCATTCGATCGACATCAATGTCATGCATCGACATCAATGTCCACCGCGATCGTACATCAATGTCATCGCGATAAGTCATCAATGTCATGCGATAATCGGCAATGTCACTGCGTAAGCCCGGACCACCAAGATGAACATATAGGGCACTCTTGTCAATCTCTTGATGATGGTAACTCTTTTGCACACATAGTAAAACACACTTTACACTTAATAGGCCGGCCAGTTAACTATCACCAAAGAACTCCAACCAAAAATCCACCAACCATAATTGTTGTAAGCACACCATGATTATCCCCACCATTAACCACAATCGATGAGAATATAGTGTGATCACCCACAAATAGCCATATACACAAAAACAAGGTCGAAAGCTATCATGGTCCCGCTTTTAACAATTCATAGTTGCAAGCTCAAAACCGGCTCCATATAAAACCACGCTAGCCAAATGCCATAAAGCACTTATATCAACTCGCAACCCAAGAAACAGGACAAAGACAACCATAAGAGAAAAGAAAAACAACCCCAAACTATGAGTATCCACATCTATTATAAGCAGCACCAGAAACCCAAAAAAAGACTTAATTGTAAGCCACCATGGTGAGTGAAACCCATAAGAAGGTAATAAAAAGCCTCACTAGATCGTACTTGTCTTTGCGAAAGCAAAAGGGACTATATCATCTATTATAAGCACCCAAATACATCATCAACTAATTAGTAAAACACAATCATGAATGTTCAATGTTTCTCCTGAGCGTGTTATTGTGTCACCGCTTGAGACATCAATGTCACCGCGTAAGTCGCCAATCGCCATCGTGATGCGTCAAACATCAATGTAAGCACTGCGTATAAGTCGTCAATGTCCTGCGATCGACATCAATGTCACTGCGTAAGTCATCAATGTCCCCGCGTCGACATCAATGTCATCAGTATAAGTCAACAATATCCTGCGTCGATCGTCATCAATGTCACTCCATCAAGTAGCATGTAAATCGTAAAAATATTTCTTAATTCGGTAGTTCTTGAGCTTACACTTGTTTGTCAAAATGCATATAAACACAGGGAGACCGTAAGTAAATGAGGATCATCTTTTTTCTTTTAGAAATACATACATATATATACACATGTATAAACAAGAATCAGTACACAAGCATCGATGTACATCAAACATATCAAATTTCCAAAGAAAGAATCAAATCAAGTACTCGGTATCACTTAAAACCGCACTCATATAATTGTTCTATACTCAAATCAACTACTTCAAATCGTTAATATCATCAAATTTTGACAAAATTCATTCACATTCATCATTTACTGAATGCTTTTCTTTTTTGAAATATACAAAAGGTTTCTTTCTAATTAGTTATCATCAACATGCAAACGTCATCTCCATCATTCCATGTTTTGCTTCATTTGTATCATCAAAAAGGTCTTAATTCGAGTTCTTTATGGGCATAAGTATATTTTCCATTGTAAGTTTAATTGATATAGTAGTTAAAATAAGAAGAAGAAAAAAATCCAATTAAATCAAGCAGTAAAAACATGATTAAAGTAAAAAAAAAAAAAAAAACTTGAAAATGCATCCTCAAGCCGCTTTCATCATGCTCCATAGTCAAGACCTCCGATAAATAGCTTCATCGATGACATTGACTGGATGCCATTCAACATCTGGGGGATTTGTGCACTCATTGCAAAGTTGTTTGCTTGAATTCGATCTCGGATACTTCCGAACTCATTAAACATCACCATTTCTATCTGCAAACTAAGAAAGAAAAAAGCGGATCAAACGATTGAGGCGGGAGAAGGATGAATTTTCGGGAGAGTTTAATAAGCAGAAAAAAGAGGTTCGGATTGCTCAAATTGGGCATTGATATGTGGGAAGGTGGAATTAAAAAAAGAAATTAGATTGTCCTTATAACATAATAAGTTTTTGGAGTGTCCTAAATGATCATTAAGTCTCTAACGACGGCCTTATAACTAATAATCACTTTTAAAAAATACTACTCCCTCCGTCCCGTATTATAAGTCCTTTTGGACTTTTCACACAGATTAAGAAAAATCATAAATGAGTTCTTTTTAATATTTCAAGGCAAAATATTGTATTGTTTTTTTGGGAGTGAGCTATAATATTGCATTGTTTAGTGTGAAAGTGAAAACAATGCATTAATCTTGTATTGAAATATGAGAAAGACTTATATTTTTGGACACCAAAAAAAAGTTAAAAGGACTTATATTGCGGGACGGAGGGAGTACTACACAATTGATATCAACACATAAAATCTAAATTAAAATACAAATGAACAATTCTTTATCATGTGACGTGCCGGATTTGCTGAATTTGCTGAATTTATAATTCTTCATATTATATTATACACAAAAGAGTACACGTGTCCTACGGCTGAGCAGCCTGTCTATCTCTGTGTATAGCTCCAGAGAGGTTTTTGCATGGGCGTACTCGGCCCATCACGGCCAGGGTATTTGTTACTATCTAACGGAAGGCTATTCGATCAAACGACAAAGATATTGTTGACAAAAGATTGCTTTTTCGCGATGAAATGAAAATTGGATTCATGTAACGGGGAAAAGGATTTCTCATACCTTAGCCGGCAAGATATGGGGCCATGAAAAAAGGATTAAGTGGATGGGTGGTAAAGTCGTGAAAACTCCCGTTTCTTTCTTCCATATGTTGGCATGCGCTTACTCGGTCCATCACGGCCAGGGTATTGGATCCTGAGGTTGTAAACTGCATTGGGCACTTCATCAGGCGTGGGCGTATGCAGAATTAGGTCCGTGTTTGAATATTTATAGTGTGAAGGAAGCAAAAGTGTCAAGGAATAGTATACTCCACTCTATTCCCTGTTGCCTGAAATCATAAGACAAAAAAGTCACATGTTAAGTTCACGAGTGTATGATTCTTACCACATTGATAATTAGCTTCCTTTCATTGGCAGAAGTCGTAAGTTAAACAGCCAGCCCCAAAAAGGAGGATGGAATGCTATCCGTGTGCAATCATTGAGCAAAATCAGAAGGAAAAAAAAGAATTCTAGTGTACCATAGAAGGGTGCCTTAGTATGGACATCGAGCAAACGTTGCTTGCAACATCTCGGGATAGCATAAGCCTAACATGAGGAATGTTCTTCCAACTCTCACCTAATGCTGGCTTAGTTGCACCTCCCTCGCCTGCCACGATATGATTGGTCACCTGAAGCACCAGCAGTATTGATAAAGCCTCAACTAATGCAACTTAAGTCAAATTGAAGATGAATAACTAAACCGGTCATTGAAATTTGGACACGTGGTCCTCATTTTGTGGATCAATATTCAAAACTAAGCTATATCTGAAGATTAGACAGATTAATGGAGTAAAACACAAGTGTTTGACGGACTCCAAAAACAGTTTATAGCCATGCAGCACAAAACAAATATGTAGGAGATGTTTAGAGATAAATTACCAGAACAGATAGGTCATGCTCATGCGCTAGCTTCTTTAGCAAAAATCCTGCAGACGCCATTAATCCATGTCCTGAAATAGACATCAATTATGACATACACGTCTATGAAAAAGCAGGGTATCCGTATTTTTATATCAAAGTAATCCAATCAAAGCCAATTCACGCGTATGCAGACAATAAACATAAATTCATTGCATATTGTTAATGTCAACTACTGAAAATCCCAACAATTAAAAAGGACAAAGCAAGTAATTTTGAACTTCTTTTTTCTCTTGTTTGTTCTTTACTCTCACATTTTTAAAAGAAGCATGGAGAAGACAAAAAAGTCTCTTGGGAAACGTTATATAGCCCCATAACATCTACATCGAGTTATATCTACTCTACGTGTGACCAAATGAGAGTATATGCCACCAAAGGGCATTGAGGTCCCAACTCCCAAGCCCAACATGTTTGTCTCAACAGACACTAATTGTGCAACCAGTTTCATACTCCTAAGTTCTAATTCAGGATATGGTCTATCTGACAACCTACCAGGCCTGTTCTCTTTAAATTGCACTACCTACTCAAAATAAAGTCTAAATAACAATTTGCAACCTTCATACAAATCTGAGACCTAGAAACTAACACCATGCCTCTTCAATCTACTAAAACTAGAGCAGCATCCAAAACACTACCTAGAATAAAAGGCGATAAAAAGAACATTGATTAGTTCAAAGGACCTTAAAAATCCAAAAGATTCGAACACTAAACCTTGTGTGCCTGTCCCACCAAGAACTGGAGAAATAAGTGAAGATAATGAGTCAACAATCAGCAGCCTTAAGCGATGAGCCACCTGCATATGAAATTGTCAGACTCCCTCATGGCTAACAATACACACGTAAAGACAACATGAATGAAGGGGGGGGCAAGAAAATGAAACCTAATAACCTGGTATTTTAGATTACTTAGTAGTTCATGGAGCACATCTAACAACGTGAAGATGTCAAACACAGAGGCGGCAGAGTATTCTGTCCAGTACATGCTGTAGAACTTTATCACCCTGTCAACATTAAAGAAGTTCTAAAATTTTAGTCCTGAAATTTCATGGCTGATGTATATTAAATGGTCCATGCTTGGGGAATCCATAAGTAGCCATCATGACATGTAAAATCTACTAAAACTAAGCCACAAAGAGAAATAGCGAAAAACAGACAACAATAAGAGATTAGCAACCATGGTGTGACAAATTTCACCTCAGTGGAGGCTCCATTTGAATTCTGGCTGACAAACTGAGCAATGCGCTTCGGTGAAAAAGAATTCCCTGTGTCTATGAACATGATTTCACCAGAGTAGTTTCGTGCAACAGTTGAAGCTGCTAGCAGGCAAACCTGAGACTTCAGATTTTGATAAGTTTACAGAAGTAGAGGTCAGAAACAAAATAAAAACACTCTCATAACCCATACACAGACAATTGTCAGGTAAAGCTGTTAGGTGTCAGACCGCATCAAAGGGCCTAATAGAATAGAACCAATAAACGACGGTAATATTTAAAATGTAACAAGACTAAAACGCCCTTTTAAAAAAAAGAATGACAATGCAATCTGAATTCTCAACTCCGATGAAGAATTTGTGCATGTGTATATGTGTATAGGTATCCTCTGCAGTCTTACTTGTGTCTTTCCTGATGATGATGGCCCAACTAACTCCGTCAGAAATCCTTCCTGTAATCCGCCTTGAAGAAACGTATCAATCCTGGAAGTGTATTCGAGCTTTAGTAACTATAACCTGTTTTATGTATGATGCTTTACAGAAAGAACAACAAAACAACTCATCATCAAACGTCAAAAGACCTGCCACATCCAGTAGATAGAATCTGTTTACACTTGTGAGAAAGTTCCAACAACTCCAAACCATTTAGCCATGGTTGACGTTGACTATCTATGATAGAAAGAATCTCCGTAATACCCTACTCTCCGACAAAAAATACAGTACTGTATATTATTGATGGTACATACAAATCCTTTGAAAAACTAAAAGAAGAAGAATTTAAAGTAATTTGACCTGCTTTAATCTATTTGAAGTTGGGCATTGTTCTGCCGATGTTACCAAGTCATCAAGATTGTGCATGAGGAAATCTTCCACTGGTCAAAAGAACAAATGTATGATGAGAAAAACAAGCTTTGGTAATCTTGATCCATTTGAAGAAAAAAAAAATTGGAAGCCGGGGACCTACATTTAGAGTAGAAAAACAATGTTTATATCTAGTATCAAAATAGCACTTCTAATATGAAAAATCACTCTAAGCAAATAAAATATCCAAGTTCACTCCCGTAGCGTTTTAGTGGCATCATACCAAATCTACCAGTTTCGGGCACCACAGGGCTCTTTTAGAGCTAAAAATAACTTCCCGAAGATAGATTCTCGCCTTTAGAATAAACTTTCCGTAGTGTGCTGCCAAGCTAAAAATGGTGTGGTGGAATTAAAGGAGCCCTATAAAATTTGTGCATTTCAACATTATACGAACCATAAAAAATGTAAAAGCGGGAAGGCCAAAATCTGGGTATTTGAAAATCCGAAAAATCAGCAAAGAGTGACATTATAAAACAGCTGGAAGATCTAGTGTGTGCTCCTTAAATGATTCGATTCGACTGTGTGTGTGTTAACAAACAAAAGTAGAGTAAAAGAAGAAGAAGGATGAACAAGTTAGAAGCAGGACCTGAGAAGATGCCATGAGAGGAACAGAAATGCTGAAAAACGGAATCTACAATCGGATAATCAGCTTCCATTAATTTCAGGGGCGCCATCTATCTCTCAGTTGATCCAACTGTGACCCTCTTTGGAAGCACTGATACAAAGCATACGCAAATGCAAATGCTAAAAAAGAATTTTTAAAAAAAAAAAAAAAATGGGGAGAGGGAAAGAGAGAGGCGAGGGAAGGTGATGCACGACGTCGTTTTTTCCTTCTATGTTTGGAGCAATACGTCGTTGTTTTCATTCATCATCAGAAATCACAAGTTCACAACATGCATCAAAATCAAATTTTGATTTTTTTTTAAGAATGATAGTGTCGCAATCAATTTGACACAAATGGATGATCTGACGTAATTTCTCACACTTTATTTTGATGAGTCTACATCACAACCACTTAAAGACTCATCAAATCAATGGTGTGAGATTAGGTTGTGTCATCCGTTGTAACAAATTGATTGTAGTCTTATAATTACTCTTTTTTTTAATAACAAATTTTGATATCTATGGATGCTATTTAGTATCAAATTTTTATCTTCAATGGCAGGATTCAAATTCATAGTATCAATAATTCTTTTTATTTTTATCAAATATTTTGATGTTTTGATAATAATATAAAATACTATTACTGTGCTAGTTAATAATTTCTTATGTAATAATCATTTTTAAAAATTATATACAATGACTATCGTATATAAAATCCACATTAGAACAAGTAGAAATGAATATTAATTGGCAACAAGCCGTAACTAATAAATTTTTTTATTTAATAATAATTCTTAAAGATTATATACAATATAGTATATTGATATAAAATATAAAAAAAATACTCATATCTCTCACAAGGCATTTATGTTTTTTTAGAAAAGATTTCAAGCTGCCACATGGCATTCTTTGATTTGCTAGATATATTACAAAGAAGATTTTTTTTATATACTATTACAATCTGCCATCATTAAAAAAAAAAAAAAAAAAAAAAAAAAAGAGATTACAATCTACAGCATGGCATGTTATCTTAGCAAAGTGTCAAGTGGGGAGTCATTTGTTACACAGATTACGGATAAAATTTTTATTTTCATTGCAATTATCTATATACAGGAAGTTAATCACATTAATTTGTTACACATACATTTTTTATTTTCTTCAATAAATTCGGTTCCTATCTTCTACTATTTTACAGAATACTTTTTTTTTCCTTGTTTATGCAATGAAAAGACTACAAAAGTTGTTAGAGAAACACGATCGTGAAGATGAAGAATTTTGTGACAACGATGCTGAGATGATGGTCATTTTCAGTGCAGAACAAGAAGCAATTGCAAAGGAGATCATCCGGATGGGTGGTTATGTTCCCAGCCACACTACATACATCCACATAGAGAGGATGCAAATGCATTATTACATCAGCAATATTTTGTAAATATATGAATGTACACACCAAATATGTTTCGTTCTCGGTTTAAAATACACGGACACCTTTATGAAAGGATCATGCGAAGACGTTGCCAACCACAATAATGTGATGAGAAAGACAAAAAAGTGGATAGGCAATGACATATTTGTTCACCGAAGGAAAATACGAACTTTTATACACGTGTTGTCTTTTCCTCGATGAATAACTAAAATGAGATTTAATTACATGATATATATATATATATATATATATATATATATATATATATATATATATATATATATATATATAAATATGTCAGAATTGCAATATTGGCATTAACAATAATTGATTAAGCTTTCATAAATAAAAAAACAATAATTGATTAAAGAATAAATAGTGTAATTGATAATGAATAGTAACTAATGAATCAAATAATTGACACCTGCAATCGGTGTATATGCTCCTTTTCACATTAGTTAGTTTTCATTTTTTTATTGAAACCAGAGTGAAAATGAGAGAAGATTAATATGGACTTCATTAAGGGTTACCTCGTTCAGTTGGTTCACAAGTCTATGATGGAGTTGATCATTTCATGCATTTCACGCGTGTTTTACCCTTGTATTTTAGCACTTCGAGCCTCATTTCAATCATTTAGATGCCTAATCACGCTTATTTTATCACTCAAGGTTCCACATCACACTTAGTCGGAAATCTCATTTTTATCATTGAAATATGGACCTTTATCGCACACACGGGGTACTTAGGCCCCATGATTTTACTTGTGTTGCTTGTGTTGTGTAATTTCAAGTTAAAAATGTTTAATACGATGATTGGTATGAAGAATGGTGATTGAAAAAGGTGTTGAAGAAGAACATTGGGGAAAAAGCTTTAAATTTGTAATTCTGCATTCTCGGCACTTACCGAAGCCATATTGGTGGTCACCAGAACTTACCACATTTTGGGCAAAATGCACAGAAATCTCGGTAGTCACCAGACCAGCCTTGGTGCTTACCACGATTTTAGCAGAATTGACAGCAAGTTTGGTACTTACCAGAAAAACCTGGGTGGCCACCAAGCTCTGTTTTGAAGCTTTTTTAATCGTTCCTCCCTATTTCAAAAGGGGAACGAATTGAGAAGCTCTTGGGGGGCGATTTTGAGGGCTTGGAGAGCACCCTCTTCTCACCTTAAATTTCTTAGTTCTAGGGTATATTTAGCAACAAAATAAAATCAAATCCAAATCAATTTATGTAATCTTCTTCCATTTTCTTAGATCTTTCTTCTTCCTTTGAGTTTCTTATGCAAAAACCCAAAAATACTCATTCTTAGCTATAATTTCCTGCAATTTCTTGTAATTGGAGCATGGGCTTTGTTCATCTATGGTGGATACATCAATCTTTGGTTGAATCTTCATGGAAATGGACTAATTTCATGTTTTCATCTTTGAATGGAGGTATCTATTCTCTTTTTGGTGTGATTTTCTGTTTTCATGGCTTTACTTAGTATAAATTGCTTGTCTATTGCATTAATCATGAGTAGCTAAGTTAAATGTGGCTTGGGTGATGTGAAAATGAGCTAGAAATCTTGTAATTGCTTGGATTCAAGTTGAATTGTCTTGTATGTTCTTCATTTGTTCATGTCATGGTGATTGATCTTCATGGGTGTGATTAATTAATGACTAATTGCATCATCTAAGTGTTAATTCGAGCGTAATTGTAAGAATTGGCATGGACACTAGTCATCATGAGTACTTAGTAAAATCATCTAGAGATAGAATTGATTTCTAGAGTGTGTGTTACCTAATCTTAGATTGGGCAATTCGTAGCGCTTTAATGCGTAGCCATTCATTCAATCTAGTCCTAGCCGATAGATAGATGTTTGGTTATAGTTCGTTGAAGCGAGAGATCGATTGACGTTAACATAGTGAATTGCACCTTGAATGTGTTGAGAACTCATTAGTGAAGCTTGATTCCATGTAGTTACAAGACCTCATATCTGGTTCATTGGAACATCATCCTAGCCACCTCATTTCATATCATTTCCCCTTCATCCGACTCATTCCATCCTTAGCTAATTGCACTTTTAGTTCGCTTTTCATTAGTTAATTTGTAGTTGGTTCGTACTTGCTTCTTGATTAATGGATACACCTAGACTGGTTGTTTGGGCTGCTTTGGTACTCAATTGAGATTTCTCCTCAGGATACGACATTGACTCACCTAACTAGACTACAATTGACCCGGTACTCTGCCGGTGAGATTGGAAGCCTAGTGAGGCCGATCAAGCTTCTTTTAGATTAGTCTACAGAAGAACAATGCTCTAGTGTTCAATGGTATAGGTGGTTCTGAGAAGGCAAAGTATTGGGTTAAGGAAATGGAAAGGCTCTAAATGATTTTGGAAGTGCCTAAAAATAAATGAGCTAGCTTGGGTGCGTCGTTTCTTAAAGAGGGTGCTCAGAAGTGGAGTGAGGCATCCGTAGCTACGAAAGGACCGTATCCAGATTGGAAAACCTTTAAGGAGCTGTCTTATGGAAAGTACTTCCCTTATTCGGAACGTTCGCAAAAGGCTGCAGAGTTTTTCAGGTTAAAACAAGATGATATGACAATTCTTGAATATTCCCATAATTTTGATGAGCTTAATCAGTACGTCCCGGGAATGTTGACGGATAAGTTCAAAGAAGGGTTGTGCCATGGGATCCAAGACAGGTTGTCGGGTGTTCCTCCTCGTGACATGGCAGATTTACTGGATCGTGCTACCAGGGTTGAGCGTATCTACAAGTCTTCTACCATACAACTTGATTATCACCAACTTCGTCCCAACATACAGAGGATTGGCATTCCTACCATACAATGCTTCAAAATGAGCCATCTCAATACTCAAATGGTAACTATTACGTCATCAGAAGCAAACTCCGCAAGCAACAAGTACTTACTCCACTTACCTCCAAACTCAAGAATGCAAGCACGTAGCATATCCTAAAGTGTCTCGAATCGCCCTTTTGGACTGCCCATCCGTTTGTGGATGAAATGCCGTGCTCATACTCAACTCGTGACACAAAGCTTTACGCAAACTCTTGAAAAATCGAGCCACAAAACGACTATCTCGATCAAATACTATTGAAATCGAAACTCCATGCAAACGAACCACTTTGATTAATATACATCAAAGTCATCTCGCACTAATGGCGTATCCTTCTTTAAGGCTAGAAAATGCGCACTCTTTGTCAAATGATCCACTATAATCCATATCATATCAACATCGCCAATCGAACGAGGTAACCTCAGTAATGAAGTCCATAGTAATCTTCTCCCATTTCCACGGTGGGATTTCAAGAGGCTTTCACATTAATTCAGCAATAATTGACACCCTCATAGTTTTCACATTAGTTTTGAAGGATAGTTAGTTTTCATTCAAAGAAGAAAAAGAAAAAAAAAAACATTACTAAATTCTATATTTTTACAAAATTCGTGGTAAAATAAATTAAAATTTAATGTAAGACTAGTGGCGGCAAACGTGCGCTGCACGTTTTTTGCCCTCGTTTCTGTCCTTATTTCTTGTAGTTAGACCGGCCTCACACATTTAATTGGGCATGTTTAGGTATTCAAATGCATTGTTAATCATATCAACATAAACCTACTGCACCATATTGACATTCACATATTGTTGGAATTAGCATAACATATGTTACAAAGGCTTTTAAATTAAGTTTTCTGCGTGCATTACACCTTCAAAGATACTTATTAGTACATCGAGTTTCTCACTTATCGAGCGAAGGTAATCATTTGTGTGTAACTCTGTCTTAAAGTTGTCTAAGAAGTTTTAAAAGTTGACAAGTTTATTCACCCCTCTAAACTTGTCTTAAGCCTTTCCAGGACCAACACATTGTTTGCCATTCAAGACCAACAATCCCATGATTATCAAGGCCGATCATCGTCGTCGGACCATATGTCGGCTTCATTTCTCGCCCAAGCAAGTCATCCCTAGTACCAAAGTTTGGCATATTCAAAGTGGTAGACATCTGCTTTGCTTTTGATCTCAAATTTTAAATTGAGTCTTTGCGACAGTTTGTGTCTTTCTCACTCCTGCAAACAACATGAGACACTGATCAATAACAAAGCAATCACAAGCAATTAGACATTGATCAAACCGATTATTCTAAAACAAAGGCTAGAGAACAGAGAATTGTGCATATAGACAAAACAAAGGTTTTAAACTAAGCATGTTCATATGAATAATCTGGCTGGAACATGTGCCTATTGCTGAATTGATGACTAATTTTGCTAAATACGACAAATCTAGGGTGAAGAAAGTCCATAGAAGATAAATGAGCTAACCTCCTGTTCGCTCAGCAAGCCTGTCGAAAATGGTAGCTTTGAATGATCCCTAGGCGTCTGTGATGAGCAAATCCTGTCTGCACCCACCATGCAGGGTTTGTGACTTTGTGCTGTTTTCTTCCTCTTATTGCGAGTTGTCGGTGGTTTTGGTGGAATTCCCTGGAATGCCACTGAGAAGCTCTGCAACGTATAACTCATTTCCCGTTCCCTTGAAGTTTCTAAGCATTATTTGTGTAAGGTTCTGCATCTGTAAGATAATCGGCTTACGTGTTTCCATTTCAATCAAATCGTCCTGAAAAATAACAGTACTTAACCACATAAGATAACAGATCTTGTTTACATGCTAAAGAAAGCAAATAAGTTAAAGAAACTAAATGCCAAAGAATGGTGCCCTCACAAAATCATCTAGCCTAACCTCTGGAAACAATTCATGCTTCAACTGCAAATCATCTGGGTCTGCACATGTTTCAACGCACCATTCCAGTTCCAAAGTCATTATGCACAATTCCAATTCCAAAGTCTCTAGCTTTGGACACAATTCCAGACCAAGCATGTCCAATTTTCGGTAACAGTCAATAGCTACAAGTACTTTAAATTATTGAATGCAATATTCTCAAAGATACTTGTATCCCCAAATAAATTCTATAACATAAAAGAAGACCGCAAATTTCATCCATGGGCAAAAAGCATATAACAAACCAATGTGAAAAAAATTAAAAAAATAATAAAAAAATGTGTGCAGTCAAATTCCACTTTGAAGAATCAAGAACAGTATGCATAAACCTTCAGAGGCAACGAAGACAAAACTATCAATGACAACCGTGAATAGCAAGAACACTAAACAAGGCACAAATATCTACAAAGAAAAGCATTAGAAGCTACATAATGAATCCCTTTACCCTATCCAAATTTTTATAGAATTAAGAGTTATTAATCTGAGAATTTTTTATGACTTTCTTGTAGAATTTTGTACATCGACCGTTCCTTAAATAAGGATTACATGAAGAGATAAACCTACTACAATCTACATGAAGATAAACTTAATTTATATGTTTGAGTTTAACATGGCTTCACAATTTCGAATCTCTCAAATTCGTGAACTTTTGTGATTAAAGAACAAAACCTTAATATAGGACACTACACGTAAAATTTAAGCAAATTTAGACGTCAAGTTCATTTTCAATGTTCTTTATAACAAATGTCGCAAAGAATTGAAAAATATGATTGACACAATATAAAGATCGTGTCATCGCAATTTCAGAGCATCGAAAGCAAGTTTGCCATGGCGTGAGCTTCAACAAACAGATCAATCACAAGCAAACAAAGAAGCATTAACAATTATAAAAACAAAAATGAAAGAAAGAGGAAAGATCAATTACGGAGTAGAGGAAGAAAGCGAAAGGCGCCTAAAACTTCTTTGAAGATCAATGGTCGCAAACATTTTGGGAAACAGAGTAAACATGCTTGAGAATGAACACCAACTCCTTGCAAGGTTCTCGCATAGTAATTGCACTGATCAATCGATGAGAATTTGGAGGTGAGGTTTAACTATAGGAATCTCTCCATCGCTGCATCGGCTTCGTACTTCGCCTTCATCACGGCGGAATCAGATCATCCACCCCCTGTAGCCACGTCTGAGATCGGTGGCGGTCACGGTGTCGTGTTTACCAAAGGCAATTACGGGCAGGCTTCAGGCTCCTTCTTCAATTCCTTCTCTCTCTTCTTCAAATACATGCTTGTGGAAGCAATGCACATGAATACCAAAAATCGATTAAAATTTACTTATTGATCAACTACATTATGTAGCGAAAGATCAACCACTCACAAATTAGCAATATCAACAGATTAGCAACAAATTAGCAATATGAAGACCAGAGCTCTTATTTTCGCCCCTACCCTACCAAAGAAGCCTATGAAGCCACAAACTTGAAAATCATTAGTTTTCATACATGCCTATCAAATGCAATGAATCCAATTTCACAAAGATGCAAAGGAAGCAAAAATACCCTAAGTAAACAAATGAGATGCCAATTGAAAAATAAACGTACACACATAAATAAAATGCTAATAATACATGCAGGAAGTAAAACAAAAGAGGAATTACCGGTGATGGTAGAGCATGAAAGGTTGAGAAAATAAAGGAGCATGATTGAGCCATAGAATCGGTCATTACATCGAAATTAGATCGTATGCAATGCAGCTTTAGAGAGACTAATAACCTAATAAGTAGAGGAGAGAAACCAGAGGTTACCCGCCGAAGTCACCTGGCTTTTTCTCGTCTTCGCCACCTTCGGACATTGCGAGTAGTTCTCCGTCATAATCCGATCTGATGTTGAACACAAAAAAACAAAACCTAACCATAGAGCTCGAAATTGCGGATAAATAAACAAGAACGGCTTCACATAAAATGGAATTGTTCGTTGGAAAGATAAATCAGAAATTTCTAAGCATAAATATTTTAAAATAAAAAAAATAAACACAAACATTCAAAAACCTAACCGCAGAGCTCAGAATTCGTAAATGAAGTGGCAACATCAATCCACCCAATAGCGGACATCGGCTTCTATAACGGCGGACACCAGCACATGCATCCGCAATATGGCCGCATCTAGAATGGAAATGGCGAGATCCGATGCCTTGTTCTGAGATTTGGCCAACCAGACCAATATTTATATCCGATTCTGCAAGGGGTAAAACAAAAACAAAAAATTGGTATTAACCTCGGTTTATTAACGGTGTACAAAAAAATAATTGTGAACAAAACTTGAGAACGAAGAAGAAGAGTGCGGAAGGTAGGAGGTGGTTAAGCAGAAAGGTCGCCGTTGCGGCGCCGAGTTTGGGAGACGAATTGAAGCGTGAAAGAGCTTAGCAGATGAGAGAGGTGGTGTTTCACCAGATAAACTCGATTTGCAGAGAAATTGGGGGTTTTGAAGTTGTGAATAAATGTGGAAGGAAATTAGTGGCTGAAATATCGGTGGTGGTGATATACGTGTCTGACTCTGAATTTGCCCCCCCAAAAAAAAAAAAAAGGGAAGTGGACGACGAAAAAGAAAGTGTGCTGAGAAAAGGACGCGTGTGAGGACAGGGAAAGAAAACATTTGATAAAAACGGCGTCGTTTTGCTTTTCCCAGGGAAAAAAAGGAATAGCGACGACCAAAACGTCGCTAAGCGGACGACCAAAAACGTCGCAAAAAAAGCCGTATGCAAATTTAATATGTATACTACTATGTATGATATGAGTGAAACTTCAGCAATCGAATTGAATTATTTATATCAAAAAATTTACTTTATTGTACTCCTATGGATGGGCGTGTTCAGGTAACAAAAAATTAAAACTGTCCATGTGCCTAATCCAAATCAAGGGAGCTCTTACTTTTTCAAAAGAGCTACCCATTATATTACACCCAGAGAGAATAAATTGGCCAAAAAGTGTCGATAATAAAACAAGAGGGGTTCTATTTGGGCCTTATTACTACTTCTGCACCCTTTACTTCCTGCACCTAAATTATACTCTTGACACCACTGTTAATATTTTTATTATTTTCATACTTCATACACCACAAATTCTACTACTTTCACCACAGCTTTTGAAAAATTCAAAGTAGTCCTCCCAAAAATTCACCCCTTAATTTTTTCCGGCGACCGCCGCCACCCCCACCCCTCAATTTACAAACATCTCCACCTTCAAGCCTTCATCTTCTTCCTCGCTCAAAAATCAGTGAATTCAAACCTTAAACCCTATCTCCATCTCCACAAATTGCCGCCATCTCCTCACCTCCTCCTCCGCCATCTCCTCAGCCACCCCAACCCCTCCCTTCTTGTAAATCAACCTCCCAAACTGCTGCAAAATCAATCCCCTCCTCCACCAGTAAATCACAGCCCCCTCCCCAACCTGTAAATTCCTCAACACTGGTGAAATTCGTGCAACCCCCATCCTCAAATCTGAAAATCGCAGGGTCTCTTCTCACACACTTGCAAATCGCGAAAATGAAAGACGGGATGGTTTGATTTCGCCATATTTTTTCTTCATTTTGAAGATTGATGATTTCCACACAGATAGTTGTCCTCCATGGTTGCGGGTGACGAGAGAGAAGGTGGATCATGGTGTTCCATTGGTGATTGCGGTGTTCTGTTGGGTGGCGGGGTGGTTTGGGTGGCGGATTTGCAGCTGGGTGAGGGGATAAAAAAACGCAGCAGAGGAGAAGGAAATGGTGGTAGCTATGGGTGGTTTGGGAGGCACGCCGGAAAACAGGGTCGCCGGAATTGCGAAGAAGAAGAAGAGAGCTGCCAATTTTTTTTTTTATTTAGGGTTTGCGGCTGGAAGGGGGAGGCGGCTGAAGATAAATTAGGGGGTGGAGGAAGAAGGGGGTGGCGGCTGGAAGGGGGAGGCGGCTGAAGATAAATTAGGGTTTGGTTTAGGATAAATTAGTGTTTTGTATAATTTTAGGGACTAAAGTGTAGTTAAATTTTTGTTATTTTTATGTTGTGTAGATAGTAATTACATGGTGTGCGAAAGTAAAAAAAAAAATCATTAATGTGGTGCAAGTAGTAAATAGGGGGGGTCCAAATAGAAACCCCCTAAAACAATTGGTCATAAAACTACAAGAGTTCAATTATGTGAGAATCCTAAAACCAACCATTACACTATGCACTGTAGATTGGTTAAATCCTCCATCCAAGCCAAAATCTGTGAGCCTCTCCAGCTGCAGCCCCGACGATGACGATGTCTAACGCGCAAGATTTCACAATGCGAGATCATGGATGATGATGTATGTCTAACGCGTACGATTTCACACAAGATTATGCCACGTCAAGAAAGCAAGATCATGGATTCCCCTTTGGAGGAGGAGGATGACTAGAAGCTCCGTTTTCTGAATGTACTACCGGGAGTAACGTTTTCGGTTTGTTTTTCAAACAGTTTTTAGAATAAAGGGAACCAAAGACAATAACCTGCTACAAGTTGAAAAGAAGTAGATGTGTATTAGATTCTAAGATTCATTAGGCAAGGAATTCAGCATGATAGAGATACAGATTCTTACAGCTCCGATTAATTGTTCCCAGCTGAGTGGGTGTGCAAACCACACACATGACAATAGTATGCTCAACAGCTATTATACAACCATTTAGTTAGTCCCATTTTGTAATATATATAAAAATAAAAAAAAAAGGACAATATTTGTCACTGTTCATCTTTTTGAAGGCAACTACACATACCTGTCTTGTTGTCATAATGGTTGCAAAAGTGAGCGCTCCAAATGTGCGTATTGTGTAAGAAATAAAAAACTGACTAATTGTTGCTACCTGCATCGTGTAACACATTTATCAGACTTCGCTTCAGAGAGAAGTAGAAGGAAATTTTTCCATAAAATGGGATTCTGCAAGGTGTAAGAGAACTTACAGTTGAAAGAAGTAGAATGTCAATGAAACAATCATTATGGCGTGTAACAAAATCAATTGCCATGAGTAGACTGCCTTGTATAATTAGACCTAGAGAGGAAAGGGAAGACGTCGTAACAATGGTACATTCAACAAGAGTACTCAGGCTTATGGAATTCAGTCTAGATTGAACATACCAGCAAAACTAATAAAACAAGAACATAGAGTCGTGTAAAATATCTGATTGTGTATCTCCATATCATAGCCTTTAAATAGTTTGTCTTGAAATGTACTTGTAAATCCATCAAACCTGCATGTTACATAAAAGTGTTAATGAAACAGAAGGGAGAGAAGGATTTATAGTTCTATCTTTTCACGGGACAGACCCAAAACGGGAACAACCAAAGACCAACAGCAAACCATTTGAGACAGTTTCTTCCGCTAAATTACCTCTTCGACAATGGAAAATCTAGAAACTTGTGAGAATACTTAGGAGAAAAGGAATAAGTTCCACTGATACATACCCCAGATAGCCAACCATCAGGGAGACACCCCAAATCGTGCTCTGTGATCCTCTACTGTAAGGACTAATATCACCAGCAGCCTACAATTAAAAGAGACTGCCATTATTATCTTGAAAAATGAAACTTAACATAATAAAAAAGAATCACACTTGTCATCCCTCTAACTAACTATTGAACAGTTGTAAAATCTGTAATGAAACCGGAGACTTCATGGAAAAAATGCCTAAAACGCAGTGCATCACAGAGGAGCAAAAGATAAACTTTGCAACAGCTACGACAAGAACATAAGTCAAGAAACCGGATATGGCACCAAATAAGCACATCAAGATATATTTTTTTTGCTGGCAGGAGACTAAACCACCAAACGAGACTAGGGATGTATAAAATGTTATTAACATGGTACCTTTCTCTTTTAGGAAGTGAAGTATATTAAGATTGATCGTCTTGCATAGACCTGGCATATGCAACACAAATATGGGGGTGAACGCTATAAAGTCGGAAAAATTATTTACCGGAAACAAAATAAATATAGAGCAACCAACGGTCACTAGGAATGCCAAGAAATAGTCGCGCGTTGTACTTCTTTGCATGATGACAGTTCCCCAGAGCTGTGTGTATAAAAGAGAAGATTTTCAGTAAAAACAAACAATGTCCAAAGTATAAAAATGAGTTGCATAATTGAACGACTGAACACGTAAATTGATTTAATAAGGAAATTAACTGCACTCAAAACCCGCAAAAAACTACATGTGATCTAGTTAAGCTTTAATATCACTTAACCAGAAAAAGGTTGCATTTTCAGTAGCATAAATGTATCCATTGTCAAAATTTGTAAATTGATATAACTTCACATGTTACAAGTGAAAAGTAAAAGATAAATTTGACGATGGGTGTTAAAGGTCGACAATATACAAAGATAGATGCATTGATGATGTCTAACACAAGCAGAAGGTTTAGTCAGAAGAGATCAATATGAACTACATTACAGGGGTTGACTCTAGGATTCATTGGTTGTGAGCACCCCCCCACCCCCCACCCCCCATCATGGCCCCATGTGAATTTTTTCTGTCACCTTTTCATATGAAGAAAAAATAACAGGATATAAGAGTTCGACCCAGTGAATTTTTTACTCGCCCAGTGATTCTATTGTTTGCTATAATTGGCCTGAAGTTTGGAGATGCAAAAAGTAGATGAATCGCCCCCATTGACCATTTTTTTCTGGTTCTCCCACTGCGCACCAATATCCAATATTTTTCAAATGTCTCACACATACGTATCCTGCACCCGTGCATCTGCACCTACGTTATGCGTGCCCTGCACAACCAAGCCTGACAATGCCGGGTACGAATTTGAAGAATGGAAGAAGTCATACATAGACTTATCAGTAATATCTACGAGCATTACCAATCTCAGACCCCAGACAACAGGTGTATCAACATAAAAACCAAATCAGCAAAGCTTACAGAATATACTATCATCCACCAAAAGTAAAATGAGAAGCATGAAAGAACTAACACATGGTCAAAAATAATGAATGTACTTACCATTACAGGTATCATTTTGGCACACTTGGCCAGTGTTTGAACAGGAAAACTGACATATTTGAGGGCCTGAAGTGCTCATCAAAAAGTTGGTAATCAATAACATTACTTCTTTAATACAAGACATCAAATCAAAGTTTCAATAGAGGACAAGGGAATCATTATCTTCTTATAAAAGCCCTATGAAAAAAATAATATATTTACTATCAACTAGAATACCTCGTATTGACAGGTAGTAGTCAGTATGTTAGATACAGAAACAGCAGCATACTTATAAAGAGGAGCAACAGGTTCCAGAGCCTTTTTGCTAGCCTGAGAGCCAAAAAGGATATAGTATTAATGAAGGATTATAAGCAAACATCACAGAAACTTGAAAGGTGAAGCAGCATTGCCCTAAACTTTTTAATAGCCTAGAAACTGGGGATATATATAGCTATTAAGAAAACTGAAAAAGAAAGTGAAATGGTACATCATACATGACTACCGCTATTTCGGCTGAATTATCAGGCATAAGAGAATGCTGCATGAACACACACACACACACACACACACACACACACACACACACACCCAAAACCTAGATTAACACAAAACTGTAGCCTTGAATAATAGAATACCACTTCCAAACAAAACCAAACAAAAAAAAACGTAAAGAAAAGAATAATTTACCAAAAGAACTCCAGCTGAGACTGCAGAAGTTGTGATGCGATTACAGAAGACAAGAAATAGCGAGTATCTAAAGAACTCTTTTTCTGCTCCATAAGGAACTCTCATGATCTTTTCCTGCAAGAGAAAATGTTCTAGGTAAATCTACGAAATGTGATGCAAAAAACAAAGTAACAGAAAGATAAACGATATTTTTAGACACTACTATGACATTTATGCTAGTCATTTGTAAAGCTAAAACTAGGAAAAAAAATGTTTCTTATACTCAAGGAACATGCATAGCTAACAACATGAGAATCAGCAAGAACCAGAGACGGAGGGCAGATTGCTGATGAACAAGACCTTTTTTTTTGCATCTTGAGCTAAAGTCATTAAAATTAAACTATTTGGACAATGTTCAGTTTACATAGCAAGATAGCAATGATGAATATGATTGCAAACTACAATACACAGCTAATTGCGCTCCTCAGATGTTAAATATAAAGGACAACAAAGTGCAGACGTATGCACAGTGAGACTAAAAATGAGGCACATGCATGGCATACTTTGCACTATAGACGCTAGGAAGATCTGTAGACTGAGCGAGGCAAATGCTCAAGGGCTGAAGACCTGGAAGGCTGGAACTGCATCTCCCAAGAATACGTTTGGGCAGGAACAGAATACCCCTTAGTCGATTCAAAAATAATGACTAATGCTATTGTTTTTCTTTCTTTTTCCCACTTTTATGTAGCCTGTGCTTTCTTCCCAGCCTCAAAAATCAAGAGTTAAATCCAACTTGAAATAAGGCTCTTTTCTTGCCTGTACTCAAAGTTATTGTTGGCCTATATTACAGAGAACCTTACGATGCACCAAACTCAAGCTACCCTTTGACAGAAACAAAACAAGTGCTGAAGGAGAACCTCTACCACATATTGATCAGTTTCAGTTTTGCACAATGAATTACCCAACATAGTCCTAAATTACACAACATAGTCCTATACACAAACAAACAGTAACACACCATTGCGGATTTTAGAATCAAAATTCTTTATCTTTCTGCTAAAGAAACACAAAAATGTACACTCAAATGAAACTCACACCAACAAGGAAAACAGGGAAACAGCAAATAATGGGGCATAAAGCTCCAAAATTAACTCGTGAGCTCTAGTGTAAACAATTAAAAAACGAATAAAAAAGATAGTAGTACGGCGAGCTTGGGTGACAGTTGCATTTAGTTTACTATGTGCAGACAATTTAGTATGTTTATAATCAAAACTTCCGGTTTTTGTCAGCTTCCGATGTTTCTTAAGGCGATCAAGAAAACTCTTGGCTTTACTTGAAACAACATTTAAGCGTCGGCCGTCAGTTCTCCCATTTTCCTACGGTTAAATGCGAAAGAGGAAAAAGAAGCTGAGCTAGCGATCACCGAAGACGAAGAGCTCTAATAATACCTGTAGAACACCGTACACAATGAGCGTAGACATTATACCGGATACTGCAAAAACACCTTTTAGTAGCTTGTTCTCTTTCACGGTCCCCGGCGGTGGCTCCGCCATGTTCCATACAAATCCTCACCCTCCCCGTCGTCGCCGTAGTCCTCTCTAATCTTCCTCCGATGCGACAACCTTCATTCGTAAAAATTGAACATTGGAAAACACACCAGTCGGTCAAACAGCTAGAATCTTCAGACAAAACACACAAAATAAACAAATGTATGTATATTCATCACCTGGCCGGAAAAACAAAAATGCAGAAATTATTCGCCGCCGCCGGAAATGCAAAAAAAAAAAAAAAAAAAGAGGAGGTTTACGGCAGGAGAATGAAATCTACGTATAGATTTTTTGAAAGGGCGAATTATAAAAAATAGATCATGCGGAAGGATCGGGTTTCGCCGGTAGTGATGACTCGGCAGTCGCCATTGTTTTCCGTTTAGGGTCGCTTTTTCGATTTGATTAAATTTCCCTAAAAAAAATGGGTGGGAAACAGCGTGTATGTCAAGCCACGTCATCATAAGTGGACCACTCCAGGTGATGGATCATGGATATATACGTTTGCTTTTTAAATATATGAAGATAAAGTAATTTAACTTTCGTTTACCTTTATCTTTATGCTTAACACATTAAATTTACCCGGTTGTTATTAATTTTGGAGAAAATTATATTATTGCTCTCTTGTATTTTTCCTTTTCTTTTTTTTGCAATACTGTATTTGTTTTTATAGTATTTCATATTGACATTTTTATAGTATTTCAAAAATATAATTTTTCGGTTCACTTTTAGATAATTAATTAAACAAGCTTGATGCATGATGTTTAATGTGTCATATGTCATCTTAGGATTGGTTGAAAATTTATTATAACATGACGCTTATGTTCTTCTATATCATAATACTGTCTTTTTTTTATCCCTTTACAATATAGACATTGTGTCAAATATAATAAATGTCCTAAAAATGCAATAATTCGGGGATAAAAATGTTATTATGAAAAATAAATCCTAGTTTTAAAAACATAAAAAATAAATAGGGGATCAGAAAAGTAATTTACACTTATTTTTAAACTTTTGAAGGCTATCCGGTGTTGTGGTGAGGGCAACGGGTAAATCAGATCACAGTCTTACAATATGATGATAACCATCAAAACAAAATCGTTTTTTTTTTGGGGAATTGGCAATATAGAGCATTTTCAACAAATCATGGGTTAAAAGGCCTTTGACTAAAGAACCATTGCCACATCATGGGTTAAAAGGCCTTTCAACAAAGTATGGGGCATGTGGTTAAAAGGCCTGTTTGACTACAATATTTGTTTGAAAGGTGTGGGAACAAACAAACTTTGGCTAAATGACATTTATGTATATAAGTAAAAGAATTGGCCAAACTACCCCTGTCTAATTTCCACTCTAACCCAATCTCCGGCGATCCCAACCCCTAAATCCAATTTCCGGCGTACCCCTAACCCTAAATCCTAATTTCAGCTCCATCCAACAGTCCTATAACCCGACCCTGTCCCAAATTTCCCCCAAAATTTCCCAATTCATCCCTAACCCAAAAACCCATAAAAGCTACCTGATTTTTACCTTTAAAAACCAAAAACGAAGCAGCTTCAGCGATCTCTCTGCTTCAGCTTCAGCTTCTTCCTCCTTCGATTCAAATAGAAGACTCACTCTGGTGGTTCTAACGCCACTGTTTCCGGTGGTAGAAGGTATTTTTTTTTTTTTTTTTAAAAGTTTTGGAGCATTGTTATTCGAATTACATGGTGAATTGACGAATTTTGGATGAATTACATTGACCTCGATCTTTATGTTTCAAACATTAAAAATTATAAAATTTTACTTCCAATTTTATAGAGTTTTCAGAGGAAATGTTCGTCGTTGTGATTCTTGGTGGTCTCATGTCAAACAATTGATCGAGTGAGTTATTTTGAGTCCATTTTGTGACTAAGAGATATGCACCAGAGCTGTAGTCTGAGGTTAAGGTTCGATGTTGCTGATATGCAGCCTAAAAGAATGGTTTAGAATCCATTTTGTGAATAAGAAATGTTGAACACAATGTCATAGTTTCTCTTCATGACTTAAAGATAATAACATCTTCTTATATTGTTGAATGAGTGGGGAAGACGAATTAGTTGTTCTGTAATTTTTTTTTTTGAAGACGAATTGGGTTCGTTCGTAAATTTTTTTTTTTTTTGTTTAGTCCTTGTTGTTTACCTATATTGAATTGAAATCATTGTTTACCTAATGCAGGATATTGTTTTGTTGATGCGTCATGGTTAAGGAACATAAAGTTTCGTTTTATGTATGTTACCCGGTTGAGGTTGAAAAGAATGTTGATGGTGTTTGGTCTTGGAAGTACGTAGAAGGTGAAATAGAACAAGTGACAACGATTTTGAATGTGAAAAAACATTTTATTTGATGAATTGTATGGCGAGGTGAAAGAAGGTTGGAAATTGATACAAGGTTGTATGATTTTGAGATGGAAGTTATGGTTCCCATTAGTAAAGCTAGACCGATGCTTCTTGATTGTGATAAGCTTGTGAGACGGTTCTTCAATGTTTGTGATCTAAACAAAGATGTTTTATTAGTAATTTTGAAAGAAAAGGAAAAGGAAAAAGAGAAAGATATTGAAGTGGAAGCAACACATGTTGAACATGTTCATGAAAGTCAAGAAACATGTGATTTAGTAAATTTGATGGGAACCCAAGAAACAAGCATTCAAATGGATGTTGGTGAAGAGACATGTTTGAATACGGGTAGTGACAACAATGAGGTAAATGAGAGATTTGGTGGAATCGTGACGGAAGATATTTTTGATAGAAGAGAAAGTGTTGAGAGATTTGAAGATTGTTTATTGATGCAGTTGGGTGAAGATGTATTTTTAGAATCACATGATCCCCGAAATGTGGATTCTTTGAATGGTGATGGCTTGAATGCACGGGACCCCCCAAATGTGGATTCTTTGAATGGTGATGGCTTGAATGCACAGGACCCCCTAAATGTGGATACTTTGAATGGTAATGGTTTGAATGCTAGGGAACCCCAAAATGGTCTTTACGAAGGTGTAGCTCATGTGAGGATTCCCGAAAATGAAGACATACACGTGAAAGACTTGTTTAAAGCAAAAAAGTTTTTGGTATATAAAGTTGAGATGTTGGCTGTGAAGTATCATTTTGAGTTTGCACCGCAATCTTCCACCAAAAGCCTTTATGTAGTGTTATGTGCAGTGAAAGAATGCAAATGGCGTTTGCGAGCAACCGTACATGATACATCTAAATGCTTTGAAATTCAAAGGTATTCATGTAAGCATACTTGCCGACCTATTGTTCGTCGAAAAGATCACAAACATGCTTCTTACAAGCTTGTTGGAAGATACTATTGTTCGAAGTTTAAAGATGCCAACCGTATTTATTCACCGAGGGATATCATTAATGACTTTTATGGAGAATTTGGATATGAGATAAGTTATGACAAGGCGTATGAGGCCAAGTTATATGCAATGTCAATCATCCGGGGAAGCCCCAAAAAAAGTTTTGGAAAATTACCTAAGTATTGTCATAGGTTGGAGTTGAGAAACCCGGAAACTGTGACGGAAATTGAAACTAAAGAAAACCACGAGTTCAAATATTTTTTTATGGCACTTGGTGCAAGCATAGAGGGATTCAAGGTGATGCGGCGAGTCATTTCTGTGGATGGAACGCATTTGAAAACGCGTTACAAAGGGACTCTACTTGTGGCAACGTGTCAAGATGGAAATTATCAGATATTTCCAATTGCATGGGGTGTTGTTGATTCTGAAAATAAATATTCGTGGCGATGGTTCTTTGAAAGGCTAAAAAAGATTACAGGTGACACCGACGATCTATTTTTTATTAATACAGCACAATGAGGGACACAAGTCGCAACATATTTACAGAGCAAGGGATTCATATACCTGTTGACTGGCCTTTTTATTCTTGGTGTAAACAAGATGAATTGAATTATTTAATGTTTTAAACGAATCGAGTGGTTTAAAATATATGCGTGTTCGAGTTGCACGAGTGTTTCAAACTCGTGTTCAAGCAAAGTTTTATGGAAGTTATAAAAACACGAGCCGAGCTCGAATTATAAATATGGAAAATTAGGGATAAGGACACAATCAAATATTTTTAAGTATAAAAGACAATTACATATTTTTATAGGAGAGAAGGACAATGCATAATTTTTATAATGAGAAGGACAAACAGTGAATCCCGAAATCGGTGAATCTCCTAGTGAATCCCAAATCGGTGAATTTCGATAGTGATTTTCGATGAATCCCGAAATTAGTGAATTTCGATGAATTTTGAAAAATAGTGAATTTAACGATGAATTTAAATCGGTGAATTTAAAATAAATGAATTTCGAACACAAGTGAATTTCGACGAATAATAAATAGTTTTGTCTTTATGCAAAAGTTTTAAAAAGCTGTCCTTCTACTCAATTGATGAAATATTTACGTATTCTCATCATTCACTTATAAATACAAAATATTTTAATTTATCACAGGATAATAACAATGTGTCATTATACACCATTATTATATATTAAAGATGCAAAGATTTTCTTTATTGATTACCTAACACTATTTCTTTTAGTGTAAAGTATTTCATAGTGACAAAGATACAAATCAGAAACTTAATTCAACATTTGTTTGGTATAATAATTACTCTCTCCCTTCCGAAATATCTCTGAGAGTTGTCAAAAACACGTATATTAATAATGTGATTCAATGATATGACTTTAAGAATACGATGACTAAAAAATATCTATGATACAATTAATTCATTGTACTTTTTAACTTCTTACCTTGTATTAAATAAGGGTAAAATAGAAAATTTAGCGGTAAATGCTGCTTAGGAAAATGTTCTGGCTCGATTATTTTGAAATAAAACATTTTGACAACTGTCTCAGTTATTTTGGAATGAAGGGAGTACATTAACTATAAACACAAAGATACATATACATATCTGTATATGTACGTGTACGTGCGTAAATATACATATATTCTTTTTTATTATGCATAAATATGTATTCAACCTTGCTCGTGAATAGTTGAGTCAAGTATTTCGATTGTTTATTATGCTTAATCTTCGAGCCGAGTTGAGTACGGACTGATTTAAGTTGAGTTAGAGACGAGTTTGAAATTGATTTAAGTCGATCAAGTCGTTATGCAATCATACATGTATTATATTAGAGTTATTAATGATACCACATTAATAAATCTACTTTCGGAGCACAACAATGTTGTTTGACTTATGAAAAATCGAATGTAAGTGCAACATTCGACTTTACAAAGATCGAACGAAATATTTTTGGCCTTTCTAAAGTGAAACATAACTCAAAATTAAATGTGTTGTCATGATAAATTCATTATGATGCCGTTAACAATCCAAATTATATCCCATTGCCCATTGATGTAGGAGAGAGTTGCTGCTGAATGCGCATATCCAAAACCCTCTACTTCATAGCATGCTCAGTCTTGAATTATATGATAATATATAACGTCTCACTTTATGATTATCTTATTCTTAAATACAGCATCACTTTATGATCTAAAAAAGTGTGCTTTGTGCAGACCATGTTATAGAATTGAGGACATGTATTAGTTACACAAGGCAATTAAGTAAATAATGTTTACTGTAACGCCTGCACTGGCGCGCAGTAACACTACATGTAATATAAAATTGTCCGGTCAATCGCTTGACTGCCAGTCGTCATCGCTTGGTACAAAGCAAGCTAACCCGAGTTGACAAGATATTTTATGTCACACACTTATATGGAGGTGAGCTTTCTGTTAATTTACCAATGTGGGATTTTACATTCTCACCCCCTTAGAAGGGACTGGCGTCCTCGCCAGGACGGCCAAGACTGGTCCTGGATCGTCCCTACCAGAGGCAACTAGCCAACTACACCATCTTTCTTATACGGTGCAGCGCTTAGGGCCGTCTGATAGTCGGCTCGACGATACTATTCTCATGCGCCCCAGGACACAGCGCTTGGTCTAAAAGGGCTAACCCGAGTTGACAAGATATTTTATGTCACACACTTATATGGAGGTGAGCTTTCTGCTAATTTACCAATGTGGGATTTTACATTTACATTTTACTCCCTTTGAGGAACAAAAAATCAAGCAAAAACTCTCATTTTGCTGTTCTAAGATACTTAAAGAAAGCAACCCTCCAAAAGCCTAGAATCTCTACTATTTGTCAAGAAGGGGAAAAAAAATATTTGATTGGTGTCAAGACTCAACCAATTTTGATGTATATATGATACTGATTGCAAGTTGAGTATCAACTCAAACAGGAGAAGTTTCTAGCAAAGCAACCACGGATACGGCCGCGTGTTGTTCTTGAGGCATTAATATTTCTAATAAGGTGATAGATGATCTGCATAAAGGACAGCTTGAATGTGTCTGAAACCATGCATCAATACAAGCAACATGGAAAACATGGGAGCAATTAGGCAAGTGTTTAAGCCATTCTCCTTCTTCAAACTCCCTAAACAAACCGCAATCCATCCACATAATTCCTCATCTTCTTCTTTCTCTTTATTCTTATGGAATTGAACTACAGGTAATGAATGCATTACAAAAGAATCAAGAGCCATACTCTGAAATTGTAAAGAATTAGGATCATCAAGAATTTGATCATCGAGTCGTCGTCGCCGCCGTCGTCGAGGGTATCTTGAAAACCATGTTATGTTGGAATCACACCAGTGTTGTTGAATCATCCTGTAGTAGCTGAAAATGAGGAAAATGGAGCAGAATATGCATACCAACACGATCACTAACGGGTCCAAACTCGAAGATTCCGAGTCGTCTACAGAGGATGGTGATCGGCTTGGTTGCATAGTGTACGTGGTGATTGAATTCAGATTATTAGTGTGGAAATTCTCTAACTCAATAAAGGGGCTTTGAAAGAATCATCCTTTGAGATATCACAAGTAGAAAATTTGTTAAAAACTTAGACTAATCAAAATATTGTTAATGATGATCAATTATACCTATGATTTTATGAATATATGTGAATGTACTCGTTTATTTAATTTGTTAGTCAATGATGATGATGTCTAGGAATTGAAAGGGATTTGCTTGAACCTCTTTGAACGCCCAAATGTCATATATATATTTATAAAAATATATCCTGGATATGGCTTTATGGTGAGAGTGAGGGTGTTATAATGACAATCCGACCCTATCTTTGGAGAGTCGAGAGGTTCGATTCCCGTAAAAGGGTTGATTCACGATGGCTTAAAAGCTTGATGATGGGAGAACTAAGATGCATTGCTATTTCTGCTTTCTGAGCTCTCGATTAACCTCTCACTCGCGTTCACGCGGGATCGAAGCGAGGAAGCGCCACACAGTTAGGGTTTAACCGTTTTTTTATATTTATAAAAATATTAACTTATTTGTCATGTTCTATGAAAACATATTGCTATGAAAACATCGTCCATTTTGTTAATTAGTAGTATACAAATATTTCATTTTGTTTTCATGACACAAAGGAAGGAAAATATAAAATGAAAGTGACACCCCTCCTCATTTATTTTTTTGGGTTGGGGGGTCATATATTTACAACAATAACATCTTCTATATAATAACGCATGTGAGAATGAAAGCAATATCGTGAAAATGTACAAATGGAAAACAATAACAGTAATATATGATGAGATTGTTTTTAGTTCTTGTATTACTTCCTATGTTTTTGGTAATTATGATGTTCTGCTTTTTATCCTAATGTGTTTTTTCTTTCTTTCTTTCTTTAATGTTTGAAATTCATAGAATGAGACAAATCACACCATATATTAATAAACACAATTTATGTTTTGGAGTTTGCACAGCAACACACAATCATAGACAAGTAACTAATAAGATTAGTGGAAAATAGGATTATGAAGCAAAGTCCCATGAAACATGAAACATTAAACATATAATGCTTGGATCCAAATACGCGCACGATTTCGCGATAATGATCGAGAAATGCTACCGTGACGATTGTGTCATAACGAATGACGCAATACACTTTATCATTCTTGATCATGTTTTTTTTTTTTTTTTTTAGGGGTCACCCTTATCATGTTAAGTATTGATAAATAAGGAAATGATGGTCACAAAAGGAAAGGAGTTCGTGTAGGAATAATGATAAGGGGAGTGAGGGGACTATCTTGCAGGGATCTCGATCCCCGACGGTGCAAGATGCATAGCTTTTCCGACAGTGCATCGAAACGGTGTCGTTTCGATTCGAAACGACACCGTCTCGATGCGATGTGAAAAAAAGAACAAAAAACAACACAGTCAAGACGGCGTCGTTTCGGATCGAAACGACACCGTTTCGATGCACTGTCGGGGAAGCTGTGCACCTTGCAGTGTCGGGGATCGAGATCCATCTTGCAGGCCTTGATGTAAATTGCTTGGAGGAAAGATTATGATTCAGTAGCTTTTGAAGTGGATTTTCTTTCTTGATATTTTTTGTTGGACAATCATGTCACGAAAAATTATATTAAAACGATACTATTTAACAAAATAGAATTTAAAATTTTAAAAACACATTTTATGCTTTTAATACATTTTTATGTATTATTTTATGTCTTTGACGACCTCGGCTATTAAATGCCTCATTCATAAGGGTATTCACCTAATTCGGCAATTCGCCATTGGTGAATATAAATATATACCCAGTGTCATCTCACGAACACATTAATATGCACGTCGATTTGTCAGTGTCATCATCTATTAATTTTCTGACACGTGTATATAAGTCAAACAACATTAGACATTCGTTATTTTGATGTGACAAGTTAAATGAGTCGAAATATTAAACTATTATTATATTTGATTAGTGTGAAAACTGATTCATGAGATTTTCTTATATGGATTTGGCTGAGGCTCTTTGGTTGGGCTACACTTCGGTTATCATTGAGAGCGACTGTTTATTTTGTGTTCGAACTTTTCCTCGTCGATCAGACGATTTGTCAACTTTGGGGTGTGTTGCAAAGGATTTGTTTATCTCTTTTGCCGTCCTTTGCTTTTCTTCAGATTTTTTTGTTAAGCGCACCGACAATTTATCAGTTTATTTATTAGTTAGACATGATTTATCTTTGTTGGGACGTGTTGTTTGAGGATTATCTCCTCCTGATGTGTAATATCTACTTCGATTATGGATTTACCTAAGTAAAAGTCTTTTGTACTTAAAAAGAGAAGAAGATGAAAATCCATTTTATACAGCAAAACCCGCCGGTCCCGTCCGGCCAAATCCTCCTTATCCCGCAACATCCAAATGGAAGACTCACCAATGGAGTCCTCCACCGAATATCAAGACCTTTTGAGACGCAGTTTTGATAAACCCAACGGTGAAAACGCCACACCGACCACGGCGTGGTCCGGTAGAAGTGGTGCCGATGTAATCAAAAGCAGGCATGAAGATCATTTCATCTATACATGCGAAGGAGAGGATGATAATGAACTCAACGATTACGCTGATGACATCGATAATTTGATGGGAGAAGAGCATGGTGAAGATGAATTAGTCATACCCTTGGATGAATGTCTCGATTTATGGCGGCCTTGGAAGTGTGCACTAATCATCAAACTCCTAGGTAAATCTATATCATACAGTTATCTCTCACAACGATTATTCAATTTATGGAAACCGGGTGGACGATTAGAACTTACTGATTTGGACAATGGGTATTACATAGTCAGATTTACCCGTAAGGAAGATTATGAAATAGCCTTAGAAAATGGTCCGTGGGTAATTTTGGGGCATTATTTAGCTGTAACTAAGTGGAAGCCCTTCTTTGAGCCGGTTGAAGGGGCCATTAAAACGACGCTAGTCTGGGTACGTTTTCGAAGATTTCCGGTTTGGGTATCTAGGGAACGATTCTTGATGAAGATGGGGAACATGGTAGGTAAAGCGATTAAAGTAGACTCAAACACTCTTTATAATGCAAGAGCTCGTTTTGCATGTGTATGTGTCGAGGTTTACTTGGAGAAACCCGTAAAAACCTTCGTGTTCATTAATGGCAGAAAAAAGATGGTTGAATGGGAAGGCTTACCGATGGTGTGCTGGGATTGTGGAAAGTTTGGACACCGTAAAGAGGATTGTCCCTTAAACCAAACCCCAACCGACCCTACTGCACAAATTGCTTCTACAAGGAAGATAATTGAAGAAGGACCTACACCCGAAAAACTGTACGGCCCTTGGATGATTGCCCAGACTAAGCGTAGGAGACCTACATCTTCAGCCACCAAGGCTAATGAATGTACCCCAAGCAACGAGCCAAACAATAATACTAATGCATCTTCTGCACAACACGACAAGACCGATACTGCTGGGTCTCGATTTTCAGTCCTTGTAGAGGATGATAACCAAGAAGACACCAGGCTGGAAAATAACGAAGAAATTGAGGCAAAGGAAATGGATGATGTACCTGCTGAGGTAAGAAAGCTGAGAAAATTTGTGAAACAGGTGGAGCCACATGGTGGCCAGGCAATAACCAAAGAGTTTCATAAATCCACGTCCCAACAGACTATTAGTAAGAACAAGCAACCGGAGGTAGGAGGAAGCAGTAGATGGAAGCAAGGAAATAAGAATCTTAAGGGAGGTGATAGTTTGGTGCACAATGCACATGATTCAAGCAAGAAGAAGGGCAGACCACTGAGTTGGGAGTTCAGGAACAGTAGATGAAACGAACTTCCACCGCAAGAAAGACTTCATCAGCAAGAACCGCTTTAACCGACATTTCCAACGCCTCCAAGAGGCCTTTGCACCCAGGAGATAAAGTTATGCTTGCCAGACTTGTTAATGTTGATTCCATGATGCCACCCCAGCAATCCAGAGACCATATCAAGACTCATCCGCCGGATTTTGGACAGTTGGCCACAAACGAGGGTACTTCCGGTGTGAAATCTGGGCTGAATCTGTTGTTCGAAGTGGGTTGAGAGACCCAACACTCCTAGCTACCTCATCAACCTTAATTTTCTATGAAGATTTAGCATAAAACTGCCGAGAAACTTAGATTAAATTTTGTCTATTGTGAAAAATTCTGCTACTTCTGTCGATTATTTCCTGATCGTAAGATTTTGGTCGCTTTGACCCATTTGTTTAATAAAAGATCTCCTTCAAAAATAAAAATAAAAATAAAAGAGAAGAAGATTTTTTTAGTCGTATAAGATCTCTTAGCAGCTCAATGAATCGAAATGGGTTAGATTTATAATTCTGATATGTAATGCGTTTTTTAATATGAGTTAATATATTTTGCAGACAAAATATGATGTAGATTCCCTCGCGCTAGTGTCTATCTTTCAAGCCCTTTTTTAGCATATGCTTCGGATTTGATTGAATAATATGCGCTGGTTTGCTATTTAAAAAATGCAGCTTCTATCGGCACAATATGATTACTGTTAGACTATTTTTTATTTCTTTATTATTTTTTATTTACTCCCGCTACCACACATGTATTTCTTATTTTTACTTTCGGCATCACACTAGGAATGTCAGTGTCATGATGCGCATTTTCGATAATAATGTCAGTGGACCGACGTTTTTCACCTATGATACATTTATAACTGTAATGTTAGTGCATTGATGTTGTTTTCGAAAACTGATGTTGCGTGGAATATCAGGTTTGCGGTAACAGTGTCAATCTTGAGGATATAAGGCTGTTATGGATGATTCCTCCGGAGAGGGTAAGGTGGTTATTTAGAACAAGGTGGCGGAATAAGCATAAAATAAATAACAAGAGATTGGGCCGGTGGTTAGCGGCAAAATGGCAGAGTTTGGCTGTGTGTATTCATTCTCCGGGCCTTTTCTTTGTTACATATGATCCTCTATTTATAGACAAGCAAGTCGGTCTACTGTTCACGATTAGACAGCTAATGATATAATGATATAATAAGAAATAACTTATACAAGTGCCATAAGTATCTTAAATAAATATCTATATGCACTGAATCATATAAATAGTCATGCCAGCGCCCGCGACGCGCGTCCGTGTGGCGACGATAAGCGCGGTGATGGCGGCGGCGTAGTGCGATCTTGCCTTGACGATTAGGATAGGAAACCATATGATGGAGATACGTCCGGTTTAGAAGTGGCGGACGGGAAGCGCGGCTAGATCTCGGCGACGACTTGCTATAAGTAAGTGTGTGGCTACATCGACGAGGCCCATAATATTTGTATTGGGCGGGTTGACGAGCCCAATCCGTGGGAACGATGTCTGTTACGGGTTAGGTATATCAATGGCCCCTACTCTGCGATCGGATGTGCCCGCCAGCGGAGAGTAGAAAGTATGTCGAAAAGTGAATACCGCTGAAGTTTGTTGTGCTTGCAATGAGCGAGGCTTTGATCGCCGATAGTCGCTATATCGGGCTTAAACTAGTGTTTGAACGAAATCACCAGTAAGTTGCTGTGCATTGCAGCGAACAGGCTTTGATCGCCGATAGTCGCTATATCGGGCTTAGTCGCCAACAACGCTCTGTTGGGCTTAATTGGTGACCGCCGGTAGCTGGGCGACTAGAATTGAAAAGGAATGAACTAGTAGTTGAAACGTCGCATCTATCACGTGAGAGGTCGCGTACGATCTGAATCGCCGCCTATTCTGATTGGCTGCCGTTTCTTGGGATACGAACCGTCGTCAGTTAGACGTATCGTGGAGACAAGACGTTTCGAAACGTTTCAAATTTCGAAAATCGTAATAACTGTTCCCGCCCTTTTTCTTCTCTATAAAAAGGGGTCCTCCTCCACCATTCACCACTTTTGGCGAAATTGTCTCCGGCGATAACAAAACTCCGGTGAGAAGGCGATTTCCGGCAAGTTTTAACAGAACTCCGATCAGGCGTTTTTCTCAGCAATCAGTCTACTTCTTAACTTCTTCCAACGATCAGGTACCAAAATCTCCCTTCTGTTTCCGTTTTTTACCCTGATTCCTTCCCCAAATCGTGACTTCGATTTGTTTTTCTTTGCGTTTTTGTATGAATGTTGCCCTAGTTCACTTTGGTGTAGCGTATGATCCTGATATCATGATTTTTGAGCATAATGTATATTTATCCTCTTCCTGAATCCCCAATTACGCTTTGACGTATGGTTTTGCTCCAAGATTATTGCTTTTCCATGATTTGCTTTGTTAGTTAGCAGTTTTTCTTGGCTCTGACTTCTAACAAAGCGTAATCGGGGTTGGATGCTCTGATTGCGCCTTCCTTGATTATCTGCGTTTACATGTTGACACCACTTATTCCTGTATGAATGCATATGTGATTGGGGGTAGTTTGCCTGGGATTTTTCTGGGTTAATGCTTGGGAAAAAGATAGGTTTTTGGGGTTTCTTGTTCAAAGAAGATAGAGGGGCGAGGTGTCGGGGTGTAATCGCTTTTACCTCGGCCTGACTATCATGTCTGGGTGATTAAACGTGTCCACCTTGCCCTTTTTTCTTTTCAGCATGTCCTCTGAAGATACTCAATCAAATGAGGAAGTTCGCGTAGTCGCTGGTTACGGATCCGGCGACGAGTGCGAGATGGTCGATGATTCGACTCGATGAGAGCAAGAGAGCGAACCGGAGGATGAAATCGCTCTTATTAGCGGCGGCGCTACCGAGGTGAGATTGAGGAAGAAGACTACGACGGGATGCGGACAGGCGGTCTTTGAGTTCGTTAGGTAGGAGGCCCGCGAGTTCTTCCAGGGTTCTGGAACGTCGACCGCGAAAGAGGAAGAGGTCGATCAAGATCGTCCGCGGAAGTTACCGCCGAGTATGATCACAAGAAAGATTGTCGACCGCGAGCTCATATCTCGGTGGAGGAATGAGGAGCCTTGCGAGATTACACGTCGTCGTCGGCTATATATGACATTCCTTTGATTATCGATTCGCGAGCATGGGAGCGGACAATGTGTCAAGGATTTGCGTCGCTGGCCCAAGATTACATATGGCTCCACTTCGATCATTTCGTTGCGGACTCAGGCCTCCTTCACCCCATTTTTTGTGAAGTTTATGGAGGAGCCGAGGGTGATGCCTGCGACCTTAGTCCGGGAGTTGTTCGCGTCGTGACATCCTTTATTATAATCACCGATTGAAAGGCGCGAACCCTCATGGGCGCTTTGCTATACTTCTACTTTTTTTCGCGGAAAGCGACGCCGGCGGTTCAGCCACGTAGTCGCTCGAGTAGTGGTCGACCCCGCTTGTTATTCGACCTCCCAGATAAAGTAGCGGACTGGGATAAGAGATGTATGAAGGTGGAGTCACGGGTGGGATGGCCTTTTGCGAAAAACCCGGCAAACTCGTGACAACCGAACATCTCAAAGATATCAAAACCCGGGATTTACGGCGATGGGTTTATAGCCGAGATAAAAGATGATCTAGGCTATACTAGCAGGAACGAGGATCAAGCCCGCGCGTATAACTGGAGAGTGCTTCTTGATATTAGCGAACCGTATCTTGGGTTAGCGGGGCTTCCTGCCGCGGGGGTTGGCAATCCCCTTGCACCTGTCGATCCGTTGCCAACCCACCCCGACTGGTACGGGGAATGTCATCATGCCATATGCCTACCATCCCAATGTACCACCTGTGGAGGCGACCCCTCTAAGCGAGCACCGAGTAGGATTCTTACTTGTTACTTTTTGCATCTGCATCTTTCTTTTTTCCCCCATATGTTTATCTGTTAATACGCTTCGTGCTTTCCAGGTACCATGGATAGATTGACTCAGCAGAACTCTCATCCCGGCGAAGACGACCGAGAGGTGAACAGAGCCGAATCAGGTAAAAGTGCAGATGATCTTCCGGTCGGTCGGTCATCTGCTGGGCGGGCACCTCAAGCTCGCAGTGAAAAAGACGGCCGTGCCACCGGTGCAATCCATCGCGACTACAATTTGAGCGAGCAAGGCAATGAAGCGCATAACTCTCTCCGAAAGCGCCACCTACCGGTCAAAAGAAAAGGGCCGTATCTCAAGAGGTCATCCAGATTGAAGGTATCGGTGGCGATCATGATGATCCTCCCCACAAAAATCCAAAAAGACGGCCCAGGAAAAGGCCGCGGCGGATAGAGAGACAATGGTGAGGAGACCGCATTTCCGCATCCGCTTCGATAAAGGCAAAAGGTTCTTTGAGGTGTCGCGATCGCGGGCACCCAGATGACCATCTTTGCCCAAAAACGTGCCCGTTGGTCCGGGCCGGCTTCCCACCGTCTGGTTGGATGAGGGGTTTATAGGCCAACCTCAACATTTCGATGGTGAAAGCAATTTCAAAGGGATCGCAGATGTTCCTCCCCAAAGCACTTGAAGTGGGGCTGCCCCAAATGTTAACTTGAGATCGGCCGCGGGATCGCGAATAGGGTTGTCCTGGCGGACCAAACCACACCTCACCGTGCTTTTGTTCCCAACGCCAAGATTTGTGGGGTCTGTTCGGCACCGTTATGAGCACGGTAAAGTTTTCCTTGCTTTACCATATTTGTCTTTTGCTTTATTTTTCCAAGTTGATATTGACCTCGCACATCTCTTTCCTTTCAGTTCGGCACCGGGTTGGCCCAGTTCATAAATGACCATATCGAGACCATATCCCTGAGTGCTGATAGTGCTAAAGCGGCGGACGAGTCCAAGAAAGCATTGGAGAAGTCTCATGACACAATGGCGCAGCTTCACGGCGAGTTGGAATCTGAGAGGACAAGGCGGCGCAAACACCGCAGAGAAGAAAGCGCCGGAGGGGCGCTTGCTCAGAGCGCGCAAAGCGTGGGTAGCGGCCGATAAAGCGCGCGATGTAGTTTGATAAATCTGCGAGGCGGGTAGGCCGACTGCACTTCGGCGGTTTACAAAATCTGGATAGAGGTGAAGCGAAATCTTGCCCGATCGGAGGAGCTTGCACAGAGGCGTGTGGCCAAAGCTCAAGAGTTATCCGATTTGATGGAGCGACTTCAAGCTAAATGCGACGATGCTCATCAGCACTCGCCGTTATGAATCGAAAGATGGCGATAAGAGCGCCCGGTTGACGACGGCTTTTTGTTATGGGCTTCACCAGGGCGGCTATCATATTGCCCGCCGCTTATGGGCCCGGGTAGTGAGGATCCAAATGCTGAAACTTTGCGAGACTGGATTCTCACACACCCTTCGATGAGGAACTAAGGGCTTTCCATGCGCGGATTCCTTATTCGGATAAGGAGCTTGAGGCCTATGCTCCAAAGCTTGCTCTGATTGGGTTGCTCTGCGGTTGTAGAAAATAATCTGAGGGAGTTAGTTCGTCGCGAGCTCGAACCGGTCGACGCCAAGGTGGAGATGGTGGGAAACTTCAGAGCGAACCGAGGATCGATCAGCTGGCTACGCCACCCCGCTCTTTGTGCCGATCGAGGATGCCACAACGCTGCTTCCTCTCGAGTCGTAAGTCGACGTGCTACTCCACTCCTCCTTCACTCTCGCCAATATCCAAAATGAAGACAACCGCCTGGATGAAGCTTAGCTTTGCTTTTGTCCCGATCCGCTTGTAAATTCGATTTGACTTTGCCTTCACTTGATTTGTAATTTGCAACTTATTTTTACTTTTCCGCATAACTCCTCATTTTTCCATTTGCAATCTGTATATTGAAGTTTGCTTTTTGTTCGCCCATATTTGCTTGTTCGCCTCTGTTATTGTAATTGAGTCCGATCAATCCCCCTTGGGTTAGATAAGATTCCAAGCCGCTGGTGTATTTCAATTTGTGCCCCCTTGAATCTTATCTAAGTCAATTGTTCAGTCGTTACTCGCGCTTCTAAATCTGATGTCAAAGATACTGCGTTTTGAAATTAAATTCCTGGAGGGTGGCCCCCTGTTTGATATGAGATTTGGCGGCGTGGCGTTTATTGAAAAAATTCCTCATATTGCCCCCACTTTTTGACAAAGGTTGAGGGGAAACCGAGACCTTTGCTTAAAAATTCCCTGCCTGAGTAAAATGTCAGATGAGGAAGGATGTAAATTGGATTTATAAAATTTTGATCACCCAGCTAGATGATAAAAATTTACAAAGAAAGCCTAGACTCTCTTTATCGTAGACAAGAGGATGGCCATAACCCTATCCGATTATTACATATAGTATCTCTTAAGATTATCCGCATGCCAAGGCTGTTGAGCTCGTAACCTTCGTGATTCTTGATACATAGGTTCCTTTTTGATCTCTTTGCCACCGATAAGGTCCTTCCCAATTATTGTAAGTTTACCCTTATCAGTTCCATGCCCGTTGCTTTCCTATTGCGAAGAACGAAATCCCCACTTTGAACGAGTGGTCGCGGATACGTTTATCATGCTCTCTCTTCGCTACTTGCTTGTAATTTAATAACCGCTGATAAGCCATTACTCTTTTTTCTTCTACCAAATCGAGATCGATTTGTTTATTCAACACGTTATCTTTGGGGTCGTAAAGAGCGACCCTGATGCTTGGCAGGGCCATCTCGACTGGACTCATTGCCTCCGATCCATAAGTTAAAGCAAAAGGAGTTTCACCCGTTGGTGTTTTGATGGTGGTGCGGAGAGACCATAAGATGGCGGGCAACTCGTCTACCCACCCTCCTGCTTTTGCTTTATCATCCACACTTTTCTTTAGCATCTTAATTACTTGCTTGTTGCCGGCCTCAGCTTGACCGTTACCCTGTGGGTATGCTACAGATGATTGCCAATGCTTTACCTTGAATTCTGCACAAAGGTTTGAAAATTCCGTACGAAACTGGCTCGTGGACCGTGGTCTGACACCACCGCTCGCGGAACGCCAAAGCGAGAGAAAATTTGATCATGTAAAAAGTACCCTGCCGCTTTTGCAGTTATCTTAACCATAGGTTTTGCCTCAATCCACTTTGTAAAATAATCGACGGCTACTATGATAACTTTGCATCCGCCTCTTCCTGACGGAAAAGGTCCGATTAGATCGAGTCCCCACATGTCGAAAGGCCAAGGTGCGACCACAATGCTCTGCTCAACAGATGGTAATCGGGGGATATCCGCATGCTTCTGACATTCAGGACATTCCCTGACTAGCTTCTCAGAGTCTTTAAGAATACTTGGCCAGTAATACCCGGCGGTTAAAACTTTTTGTGCCAGAGAGCGGCTTGCTGGATGTCCTCCGCACACACCTTGGTGAAGCTCGTTTAGAATCGCCGAGCTTTCCTCTTGTCGAACACACCGTAAAAGGGGCTTTGTAGCCGACCTTCTATAAAGAACTCCGCTAATGATGACATACCTCGCAGCTTTTCTTCTGAGGGTGCGTGATTTGTCCGCCTCATCGGGCAAAATGCCCGTTTCGATGTATGCTTGTATCTCATCTATCCAACATGCGAACACAGGTGTTGTATCCATATTCATAATTTCATTTGCTTGATTGCGGGCGTCGCTAAATATTCGATCATGATGGCGGGATCCGCGAGCTCCTCCTCCAAAGAGAGTTTTGATAAGTAGTCGCTTCGCTTCATTGTCCTCTCTTTTGATTCTGATAAATTCGCAATATTGAAAACCCGTTGCTAGCTTTCGGACAACTTTGCCGTATTTTTCGAGAATATCACAATGCGTGTCATAATCCCCCGAGATTTGTTTGACGATAAGCTGAGAGTCACAATAAACCTCCACATTCTCCACGTTTAACTCCTTTGCAAGTTTGAGCCCCGCTATGATCGCCTCATACTCGGCCGATTATTCGTGGCGGCAAACTCAAACCTTAAAGCCTTTTCGATCTCCTCTCAGAGTTCCCGGCTCCATTAAGATGACTCGCGCTCCCACAACCATTCGACTCGATGCTCGCCGACGCATAACAACGACCAACATTGCTCGTCTGCTTCTCGACCTCTGCGGGTCCGATTGTCATAAAGTTTTGGTCGTGGCGAGTTAAAACTTGTTTCTACGATGAAGTCCGGCAAGGTTTGCCCTTGATTGCCTTCCTAGGCTGATCATCGGATATCAAATTCGGTAATTTCGATTGCCCATCCGAGGAGGCGACACGAAAGGTCCGGCTTGTGCAAAATTTGTCGTGTCGGATCGTCTGTTAAAACAATTATTGTATGGGATGTGAAGTAGCCCCTGAGTTTGCGGGCAGCAATAACAAGAGAGTAAGCTAATTTTTCAATGTTAAAATAGCGGCTCTCTACCGGATCGAGCTTTACTTACATAAAATACGGGATTTTGGAGGTTCCACCTCTTTTTACAAGAACGGCGGCGATGTACCTCAATCTGCCGCTAGATACAAAAATAACACATCCCCTACCGCCGGGCTGACTAAGAGAGGTGGCTTGCCCAGATACTCTTTCAGGGCTTGAAAAGCTTGCGAACATTCCATGCCCCACGAAAATGTCTTGTCTCCTTTCAGAATTTTAAAGAAGGGAAGACACTTTTCAGCTGACTTTGCTATGAAGCGACCAAGTGCGATAATGCGGCCATTTAGCCTTTGAACTTCCTTGATCGTTGTGGGCTCCTTCATATCGAGGAGAGCTTGTATCTTTTCTGGGTTTGCCTCGATGCCGCGACGGCTAACCATAAAACCCAGAAACTTGCCCGCTCGAACCCCAAATGTACACTTTGCTGGGTTGAGTTTCATAGAGTGTTTTTTGACATTGTTGAGAGTTTCTCGAAGATCGTCGACGTGGCCTTGTCCTGTCGACTTCACCACCATGTCATCTATATAAGCCTCCATATTCCTTCCAATCTGCGAGCTGAAAACTTGGTTGACCATCCGCTGATACGTCGAACCCGCGTTTTTCAACCCAAACGGCATCATCTCATAGTAATAAAGGCCCCCAGCAGCTCTGAAGGCGGTCATTTCTTTGTCGGATTCAGCCATCCGTACCTGATGATACCCTGAGTATGCATCCAAGAAGCTCAACACCTCAAAGCCAGAAATCGAATCCACCAATCTATCTATTCGTGGGAGTTGATAAGGATCTTTGGGACAAGCTTTGTTGAGATCGGTGAAGTCCACGCACATCCTCCACTTGCCGTTATGCTTCTTGACCATTACCACATTTGCAAGCCAGGTAGGATAAGCAAGCTCCTTTATGATACCTGCCAAGAAGCTTTCGTACTTCTATCTTCGCTTCTTTCTCTCTTTCGCCTTCACGGCGGCGTGCTCATTTGTTGTATCGGCTTGACAGTCGAATCCACGCTCAGATGATGGAGGGCGACCTTAGTCTGGACCCCTCGCATATCTGTGACAATCCATGCAAAGGCACTCAAGTTTTCTTTTAGCAGCTTTACCAGCTCTTCTCTTTCAGCAGAGCTTAATCTAGCCCCAAATTTAATCTTTTGCTCAGGGTACTCCTCGTTGATGACTATCTCTACTAGTTCATCTTTAGCAGTGAAATCGGGCTCATCCCTGACTTGTAGCGTTTCACATTCCAACCCGCTAGGCGCTTGCTTGCCCACACTCCTGATCATGCTGACCATTCTCTCAACCTCCGTCACCTCGATCCGTGGTCTCTTAGCCTCGATCCTCATTTCTCGTATATAATTGAGGATGCCAAACTCGGCGATAGACGTTCCAATCGATTGCCAACATAAAACTTTTGCCCCACTGGATGAGGGATGGAAACTACCATCCTGAAATAGTCGTAGAGCCGGTGTCCCTAAGATCATATTGTAGTTGGATCGTAGGTCGACCACCAAGAAAACGACCTTTCTGCTTTAAAAGCGCATAATCGCCCATTTGTACGTCTAAATCGATGGCCCCCTTGACACTTACTTTGTGATTTGTAAACCCCTCAAGGGTGCCATTATGCGGCCTTAGACTGGAATCGCCGAATCCCAACTCTCTGAAGCAACTGTAGTATAGAATGTCACGGCAAGCTCCCGTGTCGATCATCACCCGTTTTACGCAGGCCCGGTTGATAACCGCTGATACACACAAACACATGTCCTCAGCGCTAGTCGAAGTCACTAACTCACTTCGAGTAAAAACCAATGGGCTCTCGTTTCCTCGCAAAACAGTAGGTTTTTCCGCATGTTTGTTAATTGAGTCAATGCGACTCTTAATCTGATTGTTGCTGGGCGGAGTCTCGGTTATCATCCTTATACTCCGATCAAACTGGCGGGTCTGTTGATTCCGCCTATCTGACCCCCCTGCGTTTTGTTTGTATCTGTCGTGCTGTCCGCGAGCAAGTAATTTTTCCACCGCTCGTTTAAACTGTATGCATTCCTCGGTCGTGTGACCCTTATCCTGGTGGTATCCACAGAATTTGCTAGCGTCGCGACGTGAGTCCGTGACCATGGGATAAGGCTCGGGTACTTCATCTCGAACCTCATTTAGCATTTGCGTGTAGGAGATGTTGATAGGGGTAAAACGCTCCTCTTTGAACTTACCGGGTTTCTTGATGTCCCGTTCATTATCTCTGCGGGTGTCTTTCGTCGGACTGCGCTCAGCCCTCTGCTTATTTTTACCCGAGGAAGATGCTCCTCATTACCACATCGTCGCGACGTATTTCCTTGTTGAGCTCAACATCTCTTGCAAGTTCGTTGGTGGGGTTAAGCGCGAAGAATGATTTCAGGTACCCCGGACCCAACCCTGTTTCGAAGCTTCTCATCACGACGTTATCTGCCAGGCCTCTCGTTAGCTCATAAACTTTATAGAATCGCTCGTAGTAGCTGCGAGTTCCTCGCGCTTTACCTCGACGGACCTCATCTGAG
The DNA here is from genome assembly GCA_026214975.1 of Gentiana macrophylla. Lineage (NCBI taxonomy): Eukaryota > Viridiplantae > Streptophyta > Magnoliopsida > Gentianales > Gentianaceae > Gentiana > Gentiana macrophylla. Next base: position 162,714,089 of record CM047805.1, read on the forward strand.
ATCAATGTGCGTTTTCTTTGGTCCCCCCCGATCGGAACTCCGCTATGAACTTGTTAATGAGGTCGTCCCATGATGTAATCGAGGCCGGAGGTAGACCTCGAATCCATGATGCGGCTCTATCCTGCATAGACCCCACAAAAGCAATGCACCATGCATCCTCGCTAGGCGTACACAAACTGATCCTGCTTTGAAAAGCGGATAGCCAGTCCAATGGATCTGTTATCCCATGATAATTGGTAAAGTTGGGATAATGCGTTCCCCCTCGCGGCGCTTCTTTCAAGATATCAGGATGAAGCACACTTGTTCCCCAGGTGGGAACAACCTTTGTTCCTTTGGCCCCGCGCTGTAATTCCTCTATCTGCTTTTTCATTACCCCCAACTCTTTCTTATCCTCAGGAATGGGTAGGTTCGCCGCATAACCCCCTTTTATCTGAGAATCCCCCTGCCCCTCCATGCGAGTGTAAACTGACCGATTATTTTTTGTGTCCCGGGAGTCGCACATGATGTCGCCGACCGTGGGCCCCAAATAACAACAAGTCGATCTCTTCCGCGACGTCGCATGATCGCTCCCTATGTTTCGCTTTCTTTGAGCTTGAGTTTTTTGGGAGCCGCCATTAGTTGATTTTCGAATTGTGCGGGTTGGGAGATTTGAATTTTCGGATAAGTGAGAGTGGAAGCCCTTCAAATGATTAAGCTCATTTCCCAACCGCATCTCCTCTACATACTCCATATGTGACTGCCAGGCTAATCTATTCGAATTTGGAGGTACGGATGCCTTATCTCACTCTCAGAACATTCAAACGAAGTTCCCGCCAAATTCTCCTCACGCATGGCAAGCGGGCACGAGTTTTTCTGTATGAAATCCTCATGTCCGGCGTGATATCCCTCAAAGACCACCCCTGAAGATATCACCTTTCGGTTTTCTCCTCCTTCTTCATGGGGTTCTGTGAATTTGTTTAGGCATTTTGGGGTGGTAGGGTTTATAGCTTTTCCTCCAACCATTTTTAGAAGAGTTTTAGGGGTATGTGCGAAATGGGGATATTTGGCTAGTAGTTTTGACGATTTTCTTTGGTATATCCGGGAGTAAGGCGATCGTTTAAGGGCTCTTGTTCTTTCGAATTTTGATGATTAAGAGCTGAGCTAGAGATTTAACCAACCTTTACGTTTATAGATGGACTCGAGTGCGAGTTTGCATGTGATGATGATGATGAAGGAGTTCTTTCTGGCTGTGACGATCTGAATGCTTATCCCACCTTATCGCCGTCGTGAGATCACTCTTGCGGTGGAGCAAATGATCTTGATGAGAATGATATTGATGCTTTTCCCGGTAACGGAGCCAACTGATGTTGCGTGGAATATCAGGTTTGCGGTAACAGTGTCAATCTTGAGGATATAAGGCTGTTATGGATGATTCCTCCGGAGAGGGTAAGGTGGTTATTTAGAACAAGGTGGCGGAATAAGCATAAAATAAATAACAAGAGATTGGGCGGTGGTTAGCGGCAAAATGGCGAGTTTGGTGTGTGTGTATTCATTCTCCGGCCTTTTCTTTTGTTACATATGATCCTCTATTTATAGACAAGCAAGTCGGTCTCACTGCTCACGATTAGGCGACTAATGATATAATGATATAATAAGAAATAACTTATACAAGTGCCATAAGTATCTTAAATAAATATCTGTATGCACTGAATCATATAAATAGTCATGCCAGGCGCCCGCATGCGCCGTCCGTGGCGACGATAGCGCGGTGATGGCGAGCAGCGGGTACGATCTTGCCTTGACGATTAGGATAGGAAACCATATGATGGAGATACGTCCGGTTTAGAAGTGGCGGACGGAAGCGCGGCTAGATCTCGCGACCCGACTTGCTATAAGTGGGTGTGGCTACATCGACGAGGCCCATAATATTTGTATTGGGCCGGGTTGACAGGCCCAATCCGTGGGAACAGTGTCCTGTTACGGGTTAGGTATATCAAAAACCAACGTCAGTGTCGGTGACGCACGTATCGAAAATTAATGTCTGTGTCACTGATGTTTTCTTGCACAAAAATAATTGTGGTGCTTAAAAAAAAATTGTGTCAAAAACAAGTGTAGTACCAATAGAAGCCGCCTAAAAAAGCATAATCTTCTGGGAAGTATTTGGGGCTGCCGTATGTGATCGGGCGGAATAAGAGTCAGGTGTTTGAACTCCTAAGGGATAAAATACGCAAAAAGGTAGCGGGGTGGAAGGATAAATTGCTCTCGCCTGCCGGGAAGGAAGTGTTTATCAAGTCGGCCCCTCAGGCTATTCCTACATTTATCATGCAGTGCATCAAGGTTCCAACTACACTCATCCGGGAACTTGAGGAAGCCATCATGGGTTTTTTTTGGGGGGACACAGAGAATAAGCGTCGAGTACATTGGAAGAGCTGGGAAGCCTGTTGTTTGCTGAAGAATCTGGGGGCTTAGGTTATCGAGATTTAGAATGCTTCAACTTGGCCCTTTTGGCAAAACAGTCTTGGTGGATTCTAAATAGTCCGGGCTCGTTGGCAGCTCAGTTGTTGCATGCGAAATATTTTGAAGCCAGTACAATTCTTGCAGCTAGGTTAGGGGCTCGGCCGTCGTTTCTATGGCGCAACATATTGGAGGGGCGAGACCTTTTGCTCAGTGGGCTGCGTTGGAGGGTGGGGGATGGTGACTCGGTTTTCCTTTTCATGACGCCTGGACTAGTCGGTAGCCTTCGTTTCGTATACCTTTTGTGGGGCATGAGCTTCCAACAGATTCCAAGGTGTCAGCTTTATTTCTCCTGAATGCAAGGATATGGGATGTGCAGCGGATTCAGCAGCTGTTTCGGCCGTGGGAATCGGACGCTATTTTAGCGACCACTATAGCCCCAAGAGGACATCTGGATAAGAGGATTTGGCACTATGATCGCAAAGAAGTTTATACAGTCAGATCAGGTTACTTTCTGGCCTTATCACTTTACCGGCCGGCGTCCGTGAGTGGTCCCACTATTTCAACTGGGGAGAGCAGAATATGGAGGAGTTGTTGGTAGTTACCGGTGCAGCCTCGTATTCAGCATTTTTTGTGGAGGTGCCTTCATGACTGCCTTGCTATTGGGCAGGGGCTGAGGCGGAGGAGTATGGGAGATGGAGTTTGCTTGGCATGTGGTGAGACTCTGGAAACTATGCGACATGTGCTTTTTGAGTGTTAGATGGCGGAGAGAATTTGGAGGGTGTCGCCGTTTTATGGGATTCTTGGGCGCCTTCTCTCGGCCTCCTTTGCGGATTTCTTCCTACGCCTATTAGAGGAGCTGGGAGTTCAGGACACTGCACGGTTTGTGTGGCTTATATGGGAAATTCGGAAGGCATGTTCTGCGGTGTTGGACGACCAGGCTGTCTATGTTTCCGTGGTGTGTGCCCGCTCTCTGGCAACATCGACTGAGTATTGGGAGGCTATGGCACTTTATCAAACGCAGACCTTGGGTCCACGTCTGGCAGACAAATGGGTAAAGCCATCGGAAGGGGTAATTAAGGGTAATGTGGACGCGTCGATTACGGATGCGGGGGCAGGTATTTGCATCATCTTCTGTGACTCTCTAGGGGTAGTCATGCATTGCTTTGCATACCACTTCGACCCAGGGGACCCGATAGAATTCTTGGAGCTAAAGGCCATTTCCTTGGCCCTGGAAGAGGCGAGGCGATTGGGGTTCCTGCGACTAGTTGTAGAGAGCGATTGTTTAGCATGCGTGGCGCGTCTTCGGAACCCTGTGGAGGATCTCACGGCATATGGTGCTGAGTTCGTAATCTGTTTGGCTCTTTTATCAGGGTTCTTAGTCGTCTCTTTCGCTTTTGTTCGGCCGCATAGGGAATGTCCTACCCACTGCATTAGCTAGACATGCTTTGTTAATTTCTACTTTCGGATATCTTAGGGTAGCTCAACCCCGATGACGTTTTGGCCATTGTTTGGTGTGATATTATTTAACACTACCTCCGTCCAAAAATATAAGTCCTTTTAGCTTTTTAATTTTGTCCCAAAATGTAAGTTCATTTACAAAACCAATAAAGCATTTATTACATCTTTCTCCTTCTACCCCTCATTTATTATATACTCAACCACTTTTTTATTATTTTGCATTAATACTAATGAAAGGTCATTTTAGTCTTTTTAATCAAAATTAATGACAAATAACAAATTTAACCAACTTTCTTAATATGTGTGAAAAGCGTAAAATGACTTACATTTCGGGACGGAGGTAGTATAAGTTTTTTTGCTCAAAAAAAAAATTAACTACAAGCATAATTTAATGGTTAATTGAAACGGCCCGTCTTGTGGTTAATTGTAACCCTCAATAGAAAGCACATTCAGATGGTGTACGCGAGAATGGGCTGAATGGCTCAGAAAATGTAAATACAAAAGTGGGCCTTAGGACATAGGTTTCATAAACTGAGCAATTCGATCCTAGAGACTAAATGCACTGATCCTCCAGTTCGGGCCCAAAATTGTCAAAACTATACCAACGAAGATTCTATTGGCCCACAAAGTTGAATAAAATGTCATTTATATATTAATATTTTATTTTATGTAATTATGATATCAATAAACTCACCCAACCAAACCATGGGCACCCTCATCGTTTTAACAAAGAAAATGTTGCCAGAGTCTACGTAGTGCATTGACACGGTTTTGATAAGTGTTGAATATGAAAAGAACAATACGCTAAAAGATTTATTATACACGTGCATCTATCCGACATTGTGAATGTGTAAAAATCCAATTAAAACACATCTACATGTCGTTCGGTCATGTCTCGAGATCAATACAACTCAAAATGTGAGCATGTAAACTTTAATAACTTAAAACATCTAGTTAACGACATCAATCAATACCACTAAAAGCTCCTACATACTGTGAGGCCGTTCTCGACAAACATTTCGCAACCTAATGTGAGCTCCCCATTGCATATATGTGTGTGAGAGAGAAAGCTATGAGTTTGACCAAGACGACTTAAATAGATTGAAACCGTAAAACTGTATAACAATGCATGTTAATTACATGATATTTGACCAAGACGGTTTCAATATATGATAGATTCATATAAATGATATATGTAGTAAATTCTAGAGACAATGATTGATTTGTAAGCATGGATAAATCAAACTTGTAACTTTCTTGCATTACAACAACCTAGGTAGACAAGAAAGATAGATGCTACTTAGATAAGGTAAACAAAAGATTTAATTATTCACTTAGCCGTCCAAAATTATATTAACATACGAATGTCATACATTGTGACATAAACAAGATAATTAATTAATGATTATGCTTATTGTAAAATTAAGTAAATGATTATAAAGATTCCCTTGAAATGTAAAGATTATTACGAGTGCTTAAACAATGGAGGAAAACAGGATTAAATATTGCATAGAGGCCCCTCAAAAAAAAAAATATTGCATAGAGGACGTGGCTCCTTGTTATCAATCTTGAGTTTATTTATACATGGTAATAATAAAAGAATTCAGGTCCACTATCTATGACAATACCTACTAATTATTTTAATGCCTATCAACAACTCCTTAATAATTAGCCTTATGGTTTTGTTTTGATTTTGTTTAATTTGTAAGAGAAGAGCCTGTGGTTATGCATAGATTATGCGCTATATGTTCAGTGTAAGTTTGTTTTCGTAACAAGATAGATTTAAGTCTGAACGTATTTAGTATCCAACTGATACTCACTCCTTTATTTGAAATATGAAGATATGCAGGTTGAAGACGACTTTGATGATGAGTTTGGAGAGCAAGCTTAGGAATGTAGTGACGGAGTTCATTGTGCTTCAGCAGTTTCCTTTTCAGTAAATTGAGTTGTAATAAATGTTAGCAGTTATTTATGACGTAGTTTATTTGCATTTATGTCGATTGAGTTAGTTAATTAATGGAAGACCCAGGATGGTCGGTTTCACGAGTTTCTTCCTTGTTTCTTTTCTTCTGCGTTGTTTAATACTCCTGGTATGACAAGATTACATGTGTGATTTAGGTTTCTTTCTAAATATCACGCGTGTCGAACGTTCGTTTTAGATAAGAAAGACGATGTCCTGGATAGAGGCATTACAATCTTTTGCATAATATGATCAGGTGTTAATATTGTTTTAACGACTTCAAATATTTTGAGGATTGGAAAAAAAAGCACATGGTATCATATCATAAGATAAATGTCACAAATGCAAAAGTTTCTAACCATTAAAATCAAGTCTTCTCGCTTACTAATAAAACCAATTTGGTTTTAGTAAATGATAGCATTGATCTGAATACTGTTATCGGAGTTAGAGGTCACGAGATCGAACCCTGGTTGAAACATTATTTTAAAAAAATATATTGTGCAAGTGTTTGGACAAATTGCCCACACTTGAGGGGAGGCGTTGAGACATATTGCCCACACTCTTGAATAAAAATTGTGCAAGTGTTGGGACATATTGCTCACTCTTGAGAGGGAGTGTTGGGAGAGATTCCCACGACTCATCTTAACACTAACACTATTGATTAATATGAGTCGTGAAAAAGTATGAGTCGTGAAAAAGGGCACTACGTGTGGTTGTTCAGTATGAAAAATAAGTGTATAACATGGTATCAGAGCCAGAGGTCATGAGATTAAACTCGTGCTTGATATTAACAATATATAATACTTACGATAACAAAGAAAATGACAAATATTTTAAAGCTTAGGTTCTATCATCTACGATTATCACATAAATGAGAGTAGTTAAATAACGAAACCTGTTTTGGAAATCTCTAATGGGTGTGTAGAGAATAATCTAGATATTTAAATATTTATCTTATTATTTATATTTATGTAATTATTATTTGGAGTTTAAGTTATAAAAGCTTATATAATTATACTCATTCCATTCGGTTGAATCAATAAAAAAATAGGAAAGAAATCTTAATATTGACCATGGCTGTACTAAATGGTTGGCTAGTAGTATTATTTAAACATATCATTACCAGCTAACGACAATTAATCTGAAATGCACCATCACTTTGCTAATTCTTTTTTGCAAAATAACCACACACACACAAAAAAAAAAAAAAAAAAAAAAAAAAACACCTTTTTGCAATGGTCGGTGATTTAAAAATAAGCACATTCATTAGTTTATCTAATGATGATTATACCTTTAAGTATTAAATGTTTTTTTTTAATTCTTTAAGAAAAAAATGGTCGTTTTACTAACTCCTGCGGGCACTTTGAATCAATCAAACGTGCACTTTGAATCAATCAAACGTAGGCATGACCCAACATGCCATGTGTCAGAACCAGATCAATTTGGAGGCTACCGACAAGGGAAGTTACTGTGGAGACTAAAGTATAGAGAGTAATCATGCGGCATGTCTCTGGCCAGCGCAGGTCACACACGCTTTCATTCTACAATAAAGCGTGTGCAGAAATGTCTTACATAAATTACTCTCCACGCGCGGAGTCTCCAACTAAGAATTTCCTACCGACAAAGCCTTCTCCCCGGCACAATACGGATTCCTCTGGCCAATAATAAGTTTTATGGTGGTCCAGCAGCAAGATGAGAAAAGGATTATGGCACCACTGACGGTAAAGGCATCTGGCAGTGCCTTAGTTTGTCCGAAGTGCAAAAAGAACCACTCCGGGGAATGTCGAGCAGGTTCGAATGGATGTTACCTTTGTGGAGATACGGGACACTACTCAAAAGTTTGCCCTGTAAGGAGTGCTAGGAGAAATCAGGGGATCAACCAAAAAAGGTCAAGTCGACCAACAAGGGTGTTTGCTATGGATGCAGCCATACCAGGTACCTTTTAGTTTGTTTGTTTTTCTTGAAATATTCTTATGACATGAATTAAATTCGCGTTGTAATTGTAGCTAAGTACATGAACTAACTCTTAGGGACATTAATAGTGGGTAACATAGTTATATCAACATTAATTAATACGAGAGTGTCAAAACTTTTGTGTTAAGTAAGGTAGCTAGCAAGTTAAGCCTACCCCTCAACCTTTTAAGAAACCTTAATGGATACCATCTGGGTACAGTGAATTAGATAAGGCTGAAGCATTTGGTAGAAGATTGGTTAAGTGCGGTTCAGTGGTTAGGAGTGTTTGGTCAGTCAATTCTGATAAGAAGAGTAAAAATGTAAAAACATGGTATTTATATTTTACACGGTGGGACCTTGTGTATTTTTTTGCTTTTCTATTGGTCATGGATCACCAAGTCATACTTGGTTCAGGACCAGTAACGGCGGCACTAAGGGTGGGTTGGGTCAACTGACCCCCAAACCAAAAAAAAAAACTGTATATTCTTTATCATCTTTTGAAAATTTTATAACTAATATGTATTAACTGACTCGTTAAAATTTTAAAATATTGACCTTTGACCCGTATCTACTGTATTAAAAACTTGTAATATGATCAGTTATTCTCGAACCTTGACCCATATCATGAAAATCCTCGCACCGCCACTTCGTCTGGCCAGACCAATAATAAAATTTCGATAATACTATCTCTGTACGACAAAAATGTTTATTTTTTAAAATAATTTTTCCTATAAAAGTGTTTATTTAAAAAATCAATATATCATTTAATGTATATATTTCAAACATACCTCTATTATACCATTTAATGTTTTTATTTACGCTTTTCATATACCAAAACCAGTATTTATTATGAAATGAAGATATATATATATTCATTAGTTTTAAAATACAACACATTAATTATTTTTTTAATATATGCATCATAAATAGTAGACACTACGGAGGTACTATTATGCAACTACTCTGGAAATGCTATGTCAATACGAGAGATTTTAGGGTAAAATGTTAGTATATTATTTTCCCTATCATACACACATCTATAATGTGAACAACAACAAAATTATGGGGACATAATGCAAGCAACTTAATATAATTTATTTACCACAGTAATAAGATAAAAAGACTATAATGTCTAAAACAATTTGGAAAATGCTATGAATAAGTTATAAATTTAAACATAGATTGCCATAGATAAGCGTCTTTAAATAAGCGTTATACCCTTCAAAAAATAATAATAATAAGCGTTATAAATTTACACATAGATTGCCAAAATTTATATTAAAAAAAAAGGTTATTTAGTCTCATTAAAAGTTACTAAGAATGTTTTTCTTTATCCTCCTAACAAACTCATTTTTTTCCTCTTAAAAACATTTTTTTTGTCGTAATTTGAGAACAGTAAATAAAGACATTTTAAGTAGAATATATGGAACAAGACCAACATGACATATAAATACATATAAATGAATAATTAAAACATGTAAACATTCAGCATGACAGCATGTTAAGTCAATTGTTGTGAAAAGTTACACGTTCACTTTTTATTTAAGTGGTATAGTTGCTAAATAAATTTATTAAAGAAGTGAGTTAATACTACTTTATTAATAAAATAACTAAAAAAACTTTGGATATAAATAATGTACTAGTCTTATTTTATTTCCCGTATTGTAATAAATAAAGCAAAGTAAGAAAAAAAGAAATAAATGTTGCTTTGGAAATAATACAAATGAATAAACGATTTAAACAACTAAATTAATTAATAAGGAATGAAGGAGAAAAGATAATTATCTTATTCTGTTGAGATTAAAGAAGGATAGGGTTTTGTTGGCTCAATGGTGCATTTCATCAAACACATGTGGAGGAAATTAGCTAGTTAGTTACAACCCGAATTGCATGTAACCGACAGCTTGAGCTCAATCCTTAATTATAAATAGCCATTGAAGGCATAAATGTTAGATTAGAAGTCCGAATTAGATTTTTGTATTGTCAATTGTTGCAAATTAGTTCAATTGTAATATCCCGCCTTTTCATCAATTCAAAGTTAGTTATCTTCATCTTCTTCATGATGAAGATTTAAATATTTCAAGTTCTATGATGTGTTCTTCGATTAGTTCTCAGTTTGTTTGATTCAACTTCAAATTTAACATGGTATCAGAGAGACTTCCGCTAAAAGCAGGTTTGAAGTTGTTAGATTCTTGAAGTTTTTTTCCGATTCTTCTTGTTCTTCATACAATCGTCAATGGCGGATCCTGTTACTGTGAATAATCATGGTAGTCACCATGACAATCCAAGTCTTGTTCTGGTTCAGCCTTTACTCAAAGGTGCAGATAACTTCCTTCATTAGAAGCGTGCAGTTTCTAAATCTCTTTCTTCTCGTGGAAAACTTCCATTTGTTGATGGTTTTTTGCCAATGCCTGTTGAAAATGACAGAGCATACCAAGATTGGTTGCAGACTAATGATCTGGTTGTTTCTTGGTTAATCAATTCCGTGGTACATGCAATCGCTGAAAGTGTGATGTTCTTTGACACTGCGAGGGAAATCTCGCTCGATTTGCATGATAGATTCAGCAGAGAAACCGCTTATCGTCTGTCCAATATTGAAGAAGAAATAGAGAAAGTCAAGCAATGTAACCTATCTGTTACAGATTACTTTACCAAATTGAAGGCGTTATGGGATCAATACTTGTTGCTTAGGTCTATTCCTCCATGTACTTGTGCTGCTCTACCAATCATTAGAGAATATTATGCAAATGCTTACACAACCAGGTTCTTGAAAGGACTCAATGGCAATTTTAACAATGTTAAGTCACAAGTTCTAATGATGTCACCACTTCCGGATGTGAAAAGAGCCTTTGTAATGGCTTTAAATCTTGAACAACAGCTGGATTATAATAATGCGATTCCCGATTCTGTAATTCTAGCTACACAGCACAATCAAGAATTTACAGATGGTTTTTCTAATCTTTGTTCATCAAGATTTGATAATCAAGGTAGAGGGCGAGCGGGGGGGCAATGATGAGAGTCGAACTCCGGAAAAAACCTCAATGTACTTATTGTGGAAATGAGGGGTACACTGTTGATAAATGTTACAATAAATTCGGTTTTCCTCCAAATTTGAAATGATATGGCAGAGGTTCCAATGGAAGATGTCCTGGTTCAATGGCTAATCATGTCAGCCTTGATCAGTCATGCACAGATGTGTCTTCAGATTCTAATGATCATGAAAGGGTTACTAATGACAAAGGCACTATCACTCAAAGCCAATATGATCATTTGCTGTCACTGATTCAAGGGTTAAAAGTTTCAAACGATCCATTGCAATTGCGTGGTGATGGCTGCTGGTTTCCATTCTCAGGGACAAGGTATCTTTGGCAGTTCAATCCATTGGATTCTTGATTCAGGGGCTACTGACCATATAACATTTACACTATCTAACATGTTTGATACTGTTTCTGTGAAAAACATTTCAGTTAATTTGCCTAATGGTACATCTGTGTCAGTCACACACATAGGCAAGGTTAAAATCAATGATCACATGTTTTACATAATGTTTTTTGCATCCCTTCTTTCAGATACAATCTGATATCAATCAGAAAACTTACTAATGATAATAAGTATTCTGTCAATTTTGGAACTACTATGTGTGTTGTGCAGGATCTTCAAACTATGAAGAGGATTAGTACAGCTGATTTACAAAGTGGATTGTACATTCTTGTTTCAGATACTTCACAAAATAATTCAAACAAAGTGCATGTTGTTCACCAATCTAGTAATAAATCAGTTAATGCTATTTACCAGCTTTGTAATAAATCAGATACCTTGTTATGGCATTACAGATTATGTCATCCTTCTTTAGAAAGAATGAAAGCTTTAAGAACAATAGATGACAAAATCAAAGTTCCTTTACATGATTGTACTATGTGCCCTTTGGCAAAATAGAAGAAACATGTTTTCCTATTAGTATTTCTGCCACACATTCTTGTTTTGATTTAATACATGTTGACATTTGGGGTCCCAATAGGGTTCCAACTATATATGGTGAAAGTTATTTCTTGTCCATAGTTGAAGATTACAGTAGATATACCTGGATTATCTTATGAAAATAAAAGCTGAAGCAGATAATTTGTTGCAGCAATTTTGTGTGCTTGTACAAAATCAGTATGACAGATGTGTTAGGACCATAAGGTCTGATCATGGAGGTGAATTTAACATGAAATTTTTTTACAGAACCAAAGTCAATGTACATCAAAAAGCATGTGTTAGAACACCATAGCAAAATGGCCTCATTGAGAGAAAACATCAACACATTTTAAACATTGCAAGGGAATTGAAATTTCAGTCCAATGTGCCTATTGATTACTAGGGATATTGTGTTAAACATGCTGTTTATTTGATCAACTTAACTCCTACTTCCTCTACTTGAAAACAAAACACCTTATGAAATATTAAATAACCAACAACCATCTTATGATAATCTTAGGGTTTTTGGTTGTTTATGTTTTGTTTCTGCACAGGTACAAGGTAGAGATAAGTTTGATCTCAGAAGCAATGCTTCCATTTTCCTAGGCTATGAACCACACATCAAAGGGTATAAGGTTCTTAATCTCTCAAATAGATCCATCTCTGTATTAAGAGATGTTTCCTTCCATGAACAATCTTTTCCTTTCCTTACCGATTCATCTATTTTATCTTCAAATGATATATGCTTACCATTGCCAGTATCTGATCCTGATCTAACAAATCCTATTGTTAGCACTAATTTTTTGTCACAGAATGATTCCAATAACAATCCAGTGGACACTCATTCCAATGATGTTGATGCAAACTCAATCAATGCTGATAATGATATAACTATAGACAGTAAAGAAGATCAAACAGGCTAGAGTTGCTCCTACATATTTACAAGATTATGTTTACCCAAATCCTGCACACAGGACTTCACCATATACATTAGCCAATGTCATGTCATATTCCAACATTTCACAAACCTATCAAGGATTCATCAGCAACATCAATATAGACACAGAACTTACTACCTACCAAAAGTCGCCCAAGATCCTAACTGGCAACAGGCCATGGACAAAGAGTTAGAAGCCCTGGCACAGAAAAATACTTGGACATTGGTACAGCCTCCAAAGGGTGTCAAACCAATAGGATGTAAGTGGGTATACAGGATCAAAAGTAAGTCAGACGAGAGCATTGAAAGGTACAAAGCAAGATTAGTAGCAAAGGGTTTCACTCAAACCGAGGGAAATGATTTCTTAGAGACTTTTTCTCCAGTTGCAAAACAAACCACCATCAGGTTGTTCCTAGCCCTGAAGCAGCTCACAAAGGGTGGCATTTACATCAAATGGATGTAAATAATGCCTTTTACATGGTGATTTAGAGGAAACCGTATACATGAGGCCTCCTCCAGGTTTACACAGTAATGGTATGATTTGCAAACTAAATAGGTCCTTATATGGTTTGAGGCAAGCAAGCAAATAGTGGAATGCAAAGTTAACTCAGAAACTTTTAGAGCATGGTTATCAACAATCAAAGAATGATCATAGTCTTTTCACAAAAGGGACATGCTCTGATTTCATAGCATTACTAGTATATGTTGATGATATAGTGGTTGGAAGCCTCAACATGACAGCAATTCATGATTTAAAAGATTTGCTACATAATGCTTTTACCATCAAGGACTTAAGAGACCTCAAATACTTCCTAGGTTTTGAGGTAGCTAGATCCAAAACCAGCTACCACCCCTATGGATTACACTCAAAATCTCAGTTCTGTTGAAGCACCTTTTCTATCATCCAACACTGAATACAGAAGTTTAATTGGCAAATTACTATACCTAGGCAACACAAGACCAAACATCTCTTTTGCTACACAACAACTAAGTCGGTTCTTAGATAAACCAAATGAGGCACACCTCAAAGCAGCTCACATATTACTTAGATACCTCAAATCCTCTCCTGGCAAGGGCATTTTCTTTCCCATTGAAGGATCCATAAATCTCAAAGCATTCAATGATTCAGATTGGGCAGCATGTACCAAAACCAGAAGATCAATCACTGGATACCTGGTTTATCTAGGGCATGCATTGATATCTTGGAAATCTAAGAAGCAACCTACAGTATCCAGAAGTTCAAGTGAAGTTGAGTATAGAGCCATGGCCATCACAGCCTGTGTGATTCAATGGCTCTTATACTTATTAAGAGATTTCCAGATTCATTACACAACCATAGTCCCTATGTATTGTGATAGTGAGAGTGCTCTACACATTGTTGAAAATCCTGTTTTTCATTAGAGGACAAAGCATATAGAGATAGACTGCCATTTTGTCAGGGAAAAATACTTAGACAAAACATTAAAACCTCTCCCGATCAACACCAAATAGCAGCCTGCAGATATTTTAACAAAGCTAGTGGATAAGGCCACATTAAACAGACCGTTGGCAGCCTTACCCCTCAAAGATATATATGAGATTAAAGAAGGATAAGGGGTTTTGGCAATCTAATCATATTCTTCTCATTCCATGCTCAGCTTGAGGGGGGTGTTGAGATTAAAGAAGGATAGGAGTTTTTTTTGGCACATTGGTGCATTTCATCAAACACATGTGGAGGAAGTTAGCTAGTTAGTTACAACCGAATTGTAACAGACAGTTGAGCTCAATCCTTCATTATAAATAGCCATTGAAGGCATAGAAGTTAGATAGAAGTCTGAATTACATTTCTGTATTGTCAATTGTTGCAAATTAGTTCAATTGTAATTTCCCGCCTTTTCATCAATTCAAAGTTAGTTATCTTCATCTTCTTCATGATGAAGATTTAAGTCTTTCAAGTTCTATGATGTGTTCTTCGATTAGTTCTCAGTTTGTTTGATTCAACTTCAAATTTAACATATTCCGTAATCTGATAAACCCCCTTGTGAAAGACTAAGGAATATATGTAGTCCGAGGGGTATAGCTCAGTTGTTAAAAAGTATAGTAGATGTATGATTGTTCGAATATTGTATGGAGCAATCTTGTTATAGCTCACATTGTACTTTGTGTGACTCGAACTCAGGATCTAGCTTAACCAATTGAGCTAAACCTCATTGGCCATCAATAGAAAAAAGTTATATGTATATGTTTTACCAAAATTTTATCCATTAATATTAATTATTGTCCTATGATATTTTTAATGTATATTTAAAGTTAATGCTTTAGAAACTTGTTACGACCCAATTTCAGATTAAAATAATTTCTAATTAGTTTACTTTCTAGGAAAATTAATTTTAGTTGCAATTCAATCTTTAAAGAAAAAAAATATAAGGTGTTGCTCTCGATTCCTGACTTGCATCTTTTAGAAAAAAGACTCTCGATTCCTGACTTGCATCTTTTAGAAAAAAGAGGCTTATTCCTCAAAAAAGAAAAAGAAAAAAAGAGGCTTGAGAAAATTTTATATTTTTTTGTCTTGGAGAAATTTTTAAAACAAATATAGAAAGTAGTGGTTCTCCAAAAAAGAAAAAAAGAAAAAAATATTGAAAGTAGTGAAAACATTCAAACATCCAACGCCTATTAATTGAAGCCTTAACTACCAATCATCAATAGGCACTAATCACCAAACTATATAAACTCCCTCCTCATTTATCTTCCAATATCAGAATTAGCTAACATATTAGCAAAGCCAAACAGCAGGCAGTGGCCGTTAATTACAAACCTTCTTTCTCTTTTGCTATTTGGTCTTCTTGTGTTGAAAAAAGAAATGCCAATATCCAAAATTGCCATTGGCAACACAGCTGAAGCTAGCCACCCGGATGCTCTTAGAGCTGCTCTTGCCGAGTTTATATCAACGCTCATCTTTGTTTTTGCCGGCCAAGGCTCCGGCATGGCTTTCAGTAAGTCCTTATTTACTTCTGTACTCGTAACACATATGCCACAGCATGACGTGACGGTGAGAGAGTCCATATATATCATGGTCCTATTCAGACATTAGAGTGTGATATTTGTTGTGTATGTGGTTGTGACAGTATTATTATTATTATTATTATTATTATTTTTTGGATGATGAAAAAACAAAATTCTCTGTGTGCAGATAAGCTTACAGACAATGGAGCAAACACTCCTGCTGGGCTAATTTCTGCTTCAATCGCTCACGCTTTTGCACTTTTCGTGGCGGTATCAGTCGGTGCCAACATTTCTGGCGGTCATGTAAACCCGGCCGTGACATTCGGTGCCTTTATTGGCGGTCACATTACGTTATTAAGAAGCATTCTGTACTGGATTGCACAGTTGCTCGGTTCCGTTGTTGCTTGTTTGCTCCTTAAGTTTGCCACTGGTGGATTGGTAAGAATGATCATTAATTATCACTTTCAAATTCATAATTCTGAAAAAAGAGAAAAACGGTGTTTGAGAAATTATGTTGTCTTATGATTGGTTGTCTGATCCAGGAAACATCGGCATTTGCACTATCATCAGGAGTGGGAGTATGGAACGCGGTAGTATTCGAGATAGTGATGACCTTCGGTTTGGTTTACACCGTGTACGCAACAGCTGTGGATCCAAAGAAAGGGGACATAGGGATCCTTGCACCCATTGCAATCGGATTCATAGTGGGTGCAAACATCTTGGTCGGCGGTGCATTCGATGGTGCATCAATGAACCCTGCTGTGTCATTCGGACCTGCAGTTGTTAGCTGGACATGGAACAGTCACTGGGTATACTGGCTCGGGCCATTCATCGGTTCTGCTCTTGCTGCTATTGTATATGATGTTTTCTTCATTACTACCCAATCTCACGAGCCGCTCCCAGCCAGTGATTACTAAGAATCTATGTTTTCAGTTTGAAAGAAGTTGTTAAAGTCCAGTTTATTGCCTGTAAAATCAGTGGCTTTTTCACTGTTGTGGTTTATTTATCTTTTTCCTTTCAGAACAAAGTGTAAGGATTGTCTCTTCTTGATGGAATCATATGTTGACTTTGGTTTTAGTTTGAATATCTTGTACAACAAAACTCATGGATGAAGCACCCCCCTACCCACGCAGTATCACGAAAAGGGCCGAATCAATTATAATCTTATTATACCATTCGTTCCCCCGAAGAATCCTCTATTTTGCTCCTGATACTAGAACAAATTCATAGATACGCCATTGCTTTACAAAACAATTAACAATTTTTATTACAGAACAGTGATACAAAGTTATTTTAGCAGATGACCCTTAACATTTGAACCAGTTTTACTGGTAATAAAAAGCCTTTATGACATAAAATCAGTAGCAGGATATGCAGGGCTAACATGTGGGATTGATCTTCGTTCTCTAGACCACGAAGCTGTCCAAAAATGTCAAACTCAAGTATTTCCCATGAGAGTATACAAACAACATGGCTTAATAGGTAAACTTATCCAGATCTGTATTGGGAAGCAAAAAAGCGTATGCATGATCAGTTTTTCTTCTTTTTCTGTTTTCCAAGCTTTGACGAACGTTGTTTGAACAAGTGAAGGTAAAGCTTCAGCCACGGAATCGGATAGAAGATCAACAAAATCTATTCCAAAAATATACGAGCTTAAGACAACGTAATCACAAGCCATTGGAGAGGTTCCAATGAAATAAGATAAATTACACGTACCACAACAAACGTGTGATAGCTGAAATGGAGGCTACGAAAGAAATCCGCATAAAGATTCTTCTCTTCTATAACCGGAAGTGCTTTATACATGAGCCACACTGCAAAAAGGATGAAACTTTATAACCACATTTGCTCTGTAATATAGATGGTAGAAACACAGTATATATCTAACAAACAGTTTTGTAGCTTACTTTCACCAGGACCAACTCCAATTGGATACAGAATAATGAATGCTGTATACCTGACCATACAAAGCAGTAGACATGAAATTGAATAGAGGGCAAAATAATGAGTTTTCTGTGTTTATCAGCACACGAACAGTAGTTCTATGAAGAAAATAAACCTGAGGTAAGTGAGCCAATATGGTGGGCTGCTGATGCAGTTTATCGCATAATGTGAATATCTGATAACCTGCAGTTTATCCACTGCACTTTAGTAGTAAAGCAGCTATGTATCCAACAATTCTAGATAAAGAAGGAACTACGAAAGATGACTGACTTACCTCAGAAGTACTCCACGCGATAAAAGTAATGAATACTGAAGGTAACTGCTGAACCTAGATCATATACAAAAAGAACCCGAATATAGACCATTCTAAACTCATATAAACAGCAAACCGGTGAATATAAGCATATCGCCTAGGCGGGGTCCTGAAAATTGCTGGACCATTTAGGCCTATTGTTTGCAGCCTTACCTTACATTTCTATAAGACAGTGTTTCCATGACTTGGACCCATGACCTATGATTACACGGTAACAACCTATACCGTTGTGCCAAGGCTCCGCCTCTAAACACGCATAGGTCCACAAATCCACTTCAAATTTACCATTATATTACACTCTACCTATCAGCAATAGAAGTTAGGCCAACCCAACATTGGCAAATAACTGAATAAGTGTCTAAATAAAATACCTCGTGTAATTGGCGAACAATAGCTAAGAGGAAATGAGTCCTTCCACCCCATTGCAAGAGGGGAAAAAGCACCCCACTAGGAACAATCCCTTCATAATACAAATCAGAAAAAGCACCAATTTAATATCTATACTCACAATGCAGGTAGTTAAAAATAAAAATTAGAGTAAATTGGCCTTGTAATTTTACCTATAGCTCCATGTACAACTTCCAAAAATGCCAAAGTTTGCAAGAAGCCTAAAGAACAGAGCATTCCAAATTAGACAACCTTCATTCACATAAGCATAGACTAACAATACAAAATGAAAGTAATTGCACATTTTAGTGTTCATAAATGAAAGAAAAGAAACATTAAAGGGGTTAATTTCATTACATATGAGGTCTCCAGCAGAGGTATAAGCACCAGTGACCGACCCAGTCAACAAAAAGTCACCCAAAATCCTGAAAAGAGAGATTGCCCTGCAGAATTGGAAAGAAAAAAAAAAGTCAGATTGTGTTCTTTCTCAGAAAAATGAAAGAGAAAATAGGAATGAGAAAAGACAAGTACCATCCCAGGGCTTGAAGGGAATTGTACAAGAACAGATAGCTTTTCAGCAACGACGACATTCGGAGAATGGACTGGAGACGAACCAACCCAATCCAAAGCTTGTGGCGTTATTCACTTCACATCTTTTATTTTGCTCCTACCAAATATCACTCGGTGATCTTTGACCAACTAAAGACTGTTGTAAAAAAAGATTATTAGTTTTATTTTTTTATTTTTTATTTGAATTGTATAATTCAAACCGTTCTACATAAACAAAACCGAGTGAGTGCGTTATTCTCGCTCTAAAAAATTGCCCATAATTACCCTCAACGTCATATTATGAAATATTTTCCAAAAAGATACAAAGTCTAAAAACAAAGCATGCCAGCATAGTAGTAGATCTTGCGACACATCGCTAATCCGATGAACAAATAAAAAGAACTAGAAGTAAAAGCTAGATAAGCGAGTAAACAAATCGCAACAAAGAACCATGAGCCGTAATGTCCTCCGTTGGTCGCTCGGAGCCGCCAGACGCATGTCAAGCGATCGCTTTCCACCTCCAAATGAAGCACATTCAAGCGTTGTGCCTCCAACAATGCCAGGTAAATGGCCCAAGCTCTATAAATTCCGACCGTCCCCGTCATAAAAGGGGTAACCCATCGAGTACATAACTGCCCCTAACGAGTCCCCTCAAAACAAGCCCGACTCCCGCCTATCTTCTCTCTCACAAATGCATCCACGTTACATTTCGGTACTTCAAGAGGCTGGCCCACGAATCCGCCAAGTTTTATGATGCCCTTGCACCCGAAGGCCCCCAAAGCCTCAAAAAACTCCGTCGTCATTGCGCAAAGAACGGGCGACACCGCCAAACATATACCGCTCGACCATCAAACACCGCAGAGCAGCGTGCTTTCGAGATGCCCCACATAAGCCCGACGACGCCATCGTGTCCTACACTCCTCGCTCAACCAAAAGCCGCATAAAGAAATCCACAAAGGAGGATGAGCGGAGGTGATCCAATAACCCGCCGTAAGGGAGCCCGCCAAATTTTATCCGCCATTTCACACTCGGACAAGACGTGCCGCTGAGTCTCAATTGTCTCCCCGTATGCCAAGCATATGCCAGTCCCCATTAATAAAAAAGTAAAATTAATCACAAATATAAGAAGATGTTTCGTTGTAGAGTTTTGCAATAAATCTATCATTTTCCATACTTGAAACAATGATTAGTAAACTTTTGATACTTGAATATTGGGTTTTCTTAATACGTAGGCATATAATATGTTTTGTTCTTTTAAAAATATGATTAAAGTAAACCTACGAAAACGGTGAAAATATATATATATATATATATATATATATATATATATATATATATATATAACTGTTTGAAAAATGTATTATAAAAACAATACAATAATTAAGGAATTATGATAATATCTATTTAACTATCATCCTTCCTAAAAGCTTATGATAATTTTCATCATCTTCATGATATTAAAGTAAAGCAAGCTGTACAAGTTGATGATTGCAATGGAACAACAGAAAACTTGATATATGAAGAAGAAGTAAAAGTAAAAGAAGATTTTATTAATCTGAAAACTGAATTTACAAGTTGTTTATTCTTCCTTAAATAGAAGTTAGGAAGTTAATTGAACTCACTAACTACTTAACTAACAAAAAAGATCTAATTAAGTTAAGTGCTCTCCAACTGCTGTCTGATAAATGGTTTCGATGAAATGCCTAGCTGAACTCTCATGTCTTCTGTTATGCAAGTGACCTACTTGTTGTCTTTTGCTGCTAGTGAAGTTGGCTTTAATAAAATTTGGTCATGAGTAAGATAGATACTTAATATTTTAAACACTAAACAATACCTAACATTAATAGAACTAAACCATACATGCAAGTTGAATCTGAAATAATTGAAAAAGTCATTGCACATCATATGCATAATGTATTTAGTGATTTACGCTGATCACCCACATCTTTCGATCATGTTAGTGATTTGACACTCATATTTCGATTGTGCAATTTTCTATTTGCATTGTGTCATGTTTTGTAAAATCATTCTTTTCAAAATTCTTGTTAACTTAAACAAAAACGCGTGTGTCTATGTCTTATTCAGATAGATATGCGCGCATGCCCAGATATTGATTCCACACATGCTAACTCCTCAAATTGATTTCGTACACAAGAATCATCTATTTATTACCGTTCTTATCACATTTGGGAGCTCATATTCTACTCTGTCTATCCCAAAACATAGGGTCTTTTGATTTTTTTTCATTTTATCACATTAGTACAAGAATTCTTCAATACCAATGAAATATTAATTATTACGCATTTCTTCCTAGCTATTACTTCTAATTTATTCACTAAATCTTTGTTATTTTATAACTGTTGCATTAATAATAATTAAATGTTATTCAAAACGTTTATCTTTTTTTTTTTGAACAATCAAAATATTTATCTTCAAAATTTATAATACTCAATCATTCTATTAAACCATGTGAAAACTTCAAATAGTTTTATATTTCGGGATGAAAAAAGTGTATTTCATCTTGTTTATGTGTTTGGAAAAGACTGGACCTACAAAATAAAATGTAATGCAAAAATACAAGCACAAGGCAGAGCAAGCTGGAACTAGGGGTGTAAGTGAATTGTGCTATTCGTGAATTATTCGTACTCGACTTGTAAGAGAATTTGATTCGATTCAATTTTTTTCGAGTTCGAACTCGAGTCGAGCTACTCGAATAATTGACTGAGTTGATCTCAATTTTTAAAATACAGTATTCGAGTAGCTCGCGAGCTAATCGAGTTTGATTTAAAAAACTATTTAATTAATTATATTTAAAAATAATTATTAAATACTATTTTTATAATTCATAATATATTATTCGAAATCAAGTATTAGGCATTTCGAATAACTCGATCTTTCCATATTTTATAAGAAAATAAATGAATTCTTAGAAAATAATCGAGCTTACGAACCGATTCGAGCTATGGTGAATACTTATTGAGTCGAGTTCGATATTTTCCCTTACAGCTCGATCGAGCTCGAGCCGATTATTGAGCCCGAATATTTTTAATCAAGTCAAACTCGAATCCTGTAAAATATTGATTCGACTCAGCTCGATTACACCTATAGTCGGAAGCCTAGAACCCATATTTATTTGTTAACGAGAAGGTGGTGGGGCACCAAAGATATCATTGCAAGCCAAACGAAATTCACTTAGTAAAACTAATATCAATGTAGAAGACTAAGTAGTAATAGAAAGAAAAAAAAATAACAAAAGAAATGTTATACCACTTAATATTAAAAAAATAAGTAAATACTACGGTTCAGACAGTACAAAAAACTTGACGGTCCTGTTTACCGTTAGCTCAATATTAAAGTAAGGAGAGCGACTACAGTCCAGTTCTTTTCAATCCAGTTTTTTAATCTCGCCGTTGAAAATACATATAAATAATTACACGCGTTGGATCATTTTTTTAGTACACCATAAATAATGTGTATAATAATACACCTAATTAGTCTTTTAACCTCGCTAAACCGGTAAACAATTTGCCTAAAAACAATAACTACACCATATTAATTTTCTTAATTAAAAAACACAGAAATTTCAATTGCTATGTCGACCACATAAATAAATAAAAGAGAAGACTAATTAAAGTTGTTGATCCTAATCAAACTCGATCAATTTGTCGGTAACTTGACTCTCCTCGTAAGAAGAAGAAAAATCATGATCACTAGGTTTGAATAGCTTAGACATTCGCAAATTCGAATCATCAATTGGGATTTTCTGAATAGCTCAATTTCTAGTATTAGCTGCAAATTTTGAAGCCAACGATCTTTGTGCTAAGATGTTGTTGAGCAAAGATTATCGCTAGCCCTCGTCTTTATCATAGCTTATGGCATTTGCTTCATCAATGTCTGCATCGTCTTGCGAGTAATAAAAATTCCATTGCCTAGCCAATTGCTCTGCAAGTTTCCTCCTATTATGTCGTCTCCATTCTTCAAGTCTTGCCGTTAGCTAGAGATTGCCAATATTTGTGCATTTTGCCAAAGAACAAATACAAGAAAACTAAGCCGACGAGACGATCAATCTGTAGGAAATCGAAGGGAATTTTTATTTTTATTTTTTATAATGGATGACCTTTAACCAGTGTAACAAGTTAATTGTGTTTTATGGTACACAATAAGTAAGGATGTGTTAAATCAATCCAACGGTTGTCATTCATTTAATATTGATCTAACAATAAACTGGACCGTTCAGTTTTTTTATACTAACCGGACTGTAGTATTTCCTTAAAGTAATAGCAACCGTTGGATTCATTTACCGTATTATTCGTTATTGTTTACCATAAAAAATATTTTAACATGTCAAACAGGTAAGCTGTCATCCATTGTAAAAATAAAAATAAAAATAAAAATCCCATTAAATTTTGTTGTTGTTGTTGTCGTCGTCTTCTTGAATTTCTGTCCTAAATGTCGGGATTCCCTGTGAGCTTCTTCTCCGGCTACACCACCACTGTTAGGGAGTTTATAGGATGATTAGAACAATGATATCAAAACTTGAAATGCAAGATAACTTGATATGATCGCAGAGTCGATTTGGAAATCTTTCTGCGAAAATTATTCGCTCCTTGAATTGCCTCCGGAATTAACTCAATATAATCACGGGATAAATCGCTTCTCTTCCAATCTTTGGCAATAAGATGAAAGAATGCTATAGAAGTTTTGTAGATATGTTTGTTTAAACTTGAGGTTTCAAGAATTTCAAAGAAAATGAAAAATTGCTTCTCAAATTCTATTCTTGTGTTTTAAAATGAAGTTCCAATTATTCCCTTATGTGTGTGTGATGTTATACTAATATAACATTACATACACAACCTTTCGTAATCGATTACGGACCAAAACCCGAAAGGATACCAAAGAAAACCGACCAAAATCGCTCAGGAATCGCATACTGGGGCGCCCGTTTAGAATCCCGACGCGCCGTCAAAATACCGGACGGGCGCCCGCTTTCTTAAGACGCTCGTCCATCCAACCAGGTTACATCCTCGTATGTAATTCATTTTCCGCCAGACGCTTTCGTCCGGTGAACCAGACGCCCGTCAAGTCAAACGCCCGTCCATATGAAATGGACGCCCGTCCAATAAGCAAAGAGAATCTGGATTTTGTTCAACACTTGATCTAACACTCTCGTAAGCTTGTAAATATCAATTGTAAGCATGCACCCGCATCTCCTAACTCATATCGATTGTTTCAAGCTTACCAAACCTCAAACTAAGTCCAATAACACTAAATCACATTGGTGATATAATCACCAACAATCCTCCCCATTTAGTGTAACCCTTGACTTAGTTAAAACTCTTCAACACACAACAATTCATCTTTCAATGATAATATCACGCAGATTGAATTACCATCTAGTATATTACACGTTCCAAAATATTCGAGTATTGAGGTGTGACTAAGCATTGAACCCTTTTACAATTTGAATACTTCAAAGATAATATACAAATGAATCTAAAGACAACTTTTATAGCTTGCTTGACACTCTTTATCCAGGCCTCGTGTCCATATCAATTCATGAGTATGTAGAAAGCCAACCCTAACTTTCTTGAAGCAAACCAAACTTCAAACTCATACAGTGAGTCTTATCAATCGTACCGCCGCAAACACTTTTTCATAAGACTTATTAAGATATATATCAACCTCACATGCAGTTCAGCACAAACCTTCGGACTAAATATATGTGCCAAAACTAAGTCATCAGCCTTCCTCATTGAATTCACTTTAATGTCATATTAAGGGGGAATTGGGTATCCTAATGCAAAGTTTCAATGGGTTGTAGACCCATCCCGACAACCGACTTGACAAACAAGTCCTTAGCCAATGCCTTGGTCAAATGATCGGCTAAATTCTTTTGAGATCTCACAAAAGCAACTGATATCACCCCGTGAGTGATCAACTCACGAATCGAGCTATGCCTAACTCCAATATGTCGCGACTTTCCATTGTACACTTGACTATAACACTTAGCCAATGTATTTTCACTATCACAATTGATAGAAATTGGTGATATTGGTTTTGGCCACAATGGAATCTCGTAAATCAAATGTTTAAGCCATTCTGCCTCTAAACCGGCCGAAGCCAAGGCGATGAATTCCGATTCCATTGTCGAGTTTGCATTACATGTTTGCTTCTTGGAAGCCCATGAGATGGCACCTCCTCCAAGCAGAAACACCCAACCACTCGTTGATGAATGATTCTCATTTGATATCCAACTAGCATCCGAGTAGCCTTCTATCACCGAAGGATGTCCAACATAAGTTAAACCAAAATTTTTGGTAAACTTAAGATACCTTAACACACGCATTATCGCATGCCAATGAACACTACTTGGATTACTAGTATATCTACTAAGTTTTCCAACCGCATATGCAATGTCCGGACGAGCTAGTCATTGCATACATTAAACATCCTATAACTCGAGCATATTCAAGTTGAGACTCCGGTTTACCCGAATTCAACTCAAATTTCTCATGAGGATCCATGGGAGTTCTTGCCGAACATGTAATTTTCACAATTGAACTTCTTTAACATTTTCTCAATGTAGTGAGATTGTGTCAAAGTAATCCCTTGGTCATTCCTTATGATTTTTATACCAAGGATAACATCCGCCCCCCATGTCTTTCATCGAAAAACTTGATGACAAAAATGATTTACATTGGTCAACTTGATCTTGGTTTGTACCAAAGATCAACATGTCATCAACATATAGACAAATGATTACACCATGTCCGGTTTCATCAAATTTGCTATACAAACATTTGTCCATTTGGTTAAGCTTAAAACCATTAGACAAAACAACTTCATCAAACTTATTATGCCATTGTTTGGGAGCTTGTTTCAGTCCATACAATGATTTAACGAGCTTACACACTTTATGCTCATTCCCGGGTATCACAAAACCCTCCGGTTGTTTCATGTAAATTTCCTCATCCAAATCCCCATTTAAGAAGGCTGTTTTAACATCCATTTGATGTATAACAAGATTGTTAATGGATTCCAAGGCAATCAACAATCTAATAGTGGAGATTCTCGCAACCGGGGCATAAGTATCAGAATAATCATTGCCTTCCTTTTGTCTAAAGCACCAACCGGGCTTTATACCTTTCAACGGATCCATCAATTTTCATTTTTCTTTTAAAGATCCATTTGCAACCCAATGGTTTACACCCACGTGGAAGGTCCGTCAATATCCACGTATCATTGCCTAAAATGGAGTCCATCTCATCGTTAATGGCTTCCTTCCAAAAGGCAATATCCCGAGATTCCATAGCCTCTTTATACGTTCTAGATCATCATCAATATGATAGCAATATGCATATTGAAATCCTACTTCATCTCTTGTACCTCTCACCAAATAAGTTTGGAAATCGGGACCAAAAGATTTTTCTTTTCTTGCCCTTTTGCTTTTTCAAGCACCAAAGGCTCATCTTGTGATTCCACACCACCACAACTTTCACTAATTCCAATAGAACAACATTTCTAGGCCTTGATATGTAAGAAAATCGACTTTCTTCAAAGATAGCATCCCTTGATTCAATAACGGAATGAACCGCAATCGAATCATTTGGTTCTATAACATAGAACCTATATGCCTTGGAATGCAACGCATATCCAATAAAAATGCAATCGATGCCTCTTTCCCCAAGGTTTTAATCTTGGGATTGGGTAGTCTTACGATCGCTTACATCCCCAAACACGCAAATAGTGCAAGTTTGGCTTCTTTTATACCAAAGCTCATATGGGGTAATAGGACTCTTTTATTAGAATCCTATTCAATAAATAACAAGTCATTCAACATAGCTTCTCCCAAAAACCCTCACTCAATCCTCGAGTAAGAAAGCATAGCATTCACCATCTCTTTTAGAGTTCGATTCTTTTTTCAAATATGCCATTTTGTTGTGGTGTATAAGGTGTAGTTATTTCATGTATAATCCCATAAGATTCAAAAATGGTGGATCAAAGTATTCTCCACCTCTATCCGTCTTTAAGTTTCTTTATTTTAGTTTCAAGTTGCAATTCCACTTCGCTTTTAAACACTTTAAACTTTTCCATTGCCTCGCCTTTGTAAAAAGTAAGTAAACATAACAAATACGAGTGCAATCATCAATAAATGTGACAACATACTTTTGTTTCCTAAAGATGGAGTAGAACCAAAATCACAAAGATCACTATGAATAAGTTCCAAAATAGTAGACGACCTTTCAACACCTTTGAAAGGTTGTCTTACAATTTTAGTTAAGTTACAAGTATCACACTTATTCATAGTTGTACTACAAACAGAATTAAGTCATTTTTAGACATTTGCAACATTCTTCTAAAATGCACATGACCTAATCTCGCATGCCACAAGTATGATTCATCAACATTAATAATCATAACATTCATATTAACATTATCATTCAAATCATTACGAATAATGTTAAGCATAAACATACCACCATTTAGATAACCAAATCCTACAAATACACCATGCTTAGTTAATACATAACGAGAGGACTCATATACTTGTTTGTAGCCCTCTTTACATAAAATACTACCGAAACCAAGTTTTTCCGGATTAAAGGAACATGTAGAACATTGTTTAAAGTTACAAATTTTCCGAACTAAATTGCAAATTTACAACGCCTTTTCCAACAACGGCAGCCTTTAGACTCGCTTTCCCATATGTACAATTGATCCATCTTCAACTTTTTCATATTTTGAAAACCAGGATTTATCCTTGCACACATGTCTAGTTGCTCCCGAGTCTATCCACCAACTAACATCATCATCCTCGCAAATAACATGCTTGAAATCGGTGGTACATAATTCAAATTCGAATTAAAACCACAATTATTATCAATTGTACCTTGATGTTTAGGTGGTGCCGGGTCTTTCGACCCATTCACCGGGCCTTTACCCTTGCCAACGCTTTGCTTTCGTGAAAACAATCCGCTTTGAAATGGCCTTCCTTTCCGCAATACCAACAAGTGCCTTTCGGCTTCTTGTTAGACTTTGCCTTGTTTTTGTTGTTGGAAGAATCAAACTTTCTTTTGTTGTCATTTTTCTTAGAAGTTTCCCCAACTTCAACCATATTGATTGAAGTTGAGCCACCGCAATGTTCTTACCGCAACCTACAACATTCTTACCACTCTCTTTAAACGCAAACTTTCTTCTATCCTCAAATGAGAACCAAGTTCAATCAAAGAAAGTTCTTCCTTCTTATGTTTCAAAGAGTTTTTAAAATCCCTCCAAGAGGGAGGCAACTTTTCAATAATGCTTGAAACACATATGGATTCATCCATAGTCATTTTATGCATAGAAAATTGACCAAACAAACGCAACAACTCATGATATTGATCCATGACCGGACGAGTATCTACCATCACATATTTCATAAAATTACCAACAAGAAACTTCTTACTAGATGCATCCTCACTTACATACTTAGCCTCCAAAGTATCCCACAACTCTTTAGACGTCTCAATTTCAAGGTAAGTATCAAAAGACTATTAGACATACCGTTAAGGATGTGACCACGGCATATATAATCATCATTTTCCCACTTACTTTTCCTCCTTGATTCCTCCATGGTGTCATTATCATCAATCTGAGGGCATGGCGTACTCAACACGTACACACAACCTTCAATGCAATCAAAAGAAAGTGCATTTTCTTTTGCCACCTTCAAAATCCTCACTGTTGAATTGTTCCAATTTGTTTGAAATTGGAAGTCATCTCCTGATACTTGACATTGTTCAAACCACAATAATTTTCGCAGATTGTTAGGGAGTTTATAGGATGATTAGAACAATGGTATCAAAACTTGAAATGCAAGATAACTTGATATGATCGCAGAGTCGATTTGGAAATCTTTCCTGCGAAAATTATTCGTTCCCTTGAATTGCCTCCGGGAATTAACTCGAATATAATCACGGATAAATCGCTTCTCTTCCAATCTTTGGCAATAAGATGAAAGAATGCTATGAAGTTTTGTAGATATGTGTGTTTAAACTTGAGGTTTCAAGAATTTCAAAGAAAAAAGAAAAATTGCTTCTCAAATTCTATTCTTGTGTTTTAAAATGAAGTTCCAATTATTCCCTTATGTGTGTGTGATGTTATACTAATATAACATTACATACACAACCTTCGTAATCGCTACTGCACCAAAACCGAAAGGATACCAAAGAAAACCGACCAAAATCGCTCCAGAATCGCATCACTGGGCGCCCGCTTAGAATCCCGGGCGCCTGCTCGAAGCATACCGGGCGGGCGCCCGCTTTCTTAAGACGCTCGTCCATCCAACCAGGTTACATCCTCAGATGTAAATTCACCGCTTCAGACGCCGTCCAGGTGAACCTGAGACGCCTGTCTCGAAGTCAAACGCTGTCCCATATGAAATGGACGCCCGTCCAATAAGCGGCGAGACCGGATTTTGTTCTACACTTGATCTAACACTCGTAGCTTGTAAATATCAATTGTAAAGACGCACCCCGCATCTCCTAACTCATATCGATTGTTTCAAGCTTACCAAACCTCAAACTAAGTCCAATAACACTAAATCACATTGGTGTATAATCACCAACAACCACCACGTCTTTCATTCCAGCTGCGATTTCCTTTCTCTTAAAATTCCCATCACTACTTTTCTTCACCTTCACACCCACTCCAAATCCCGCCACGAGCCTGGCGTTAAATTGCTGATCCAAATGTATCGGAACGGGAACGGCCATGATCGGATTTCCGATTT
Organism: Gentiana macrophylla; assembly: GCA_026214975.1. Lineage (NCBI taxonomy): Eukaryota > Viridiplantae > Streptophyta > Magnoliopsida > Gentianales > Gentianaceae > Gentiana > Gentiana macrophylla. The sequence continues at coordinate 162,743,736 of CM047805.1, forward strand.
CAATGGCTTCAAGCAGTAAATTCCATGGACATTGACTCACAAGTTCACCTATGCTTGGATGACTCTAAAGGAGCAATCGCTCGAACTTGCTTATAATCAGTGAGATAAATTTCTGGAAACGGAAACGGTGTAGGTTTCTTTCCGAGTGATTCTGACCCATATGAAGAAAATAAGCTAACATGCCTGAACCAGAAGTTAAGAACTTAACAGCTGGAATGTTATGCTGACAGGTCAATCCTGCATTCCGATTTCCAAGTCCGATGAATATCGTAAATTATCAAGTTGGGTTGTTTTGTGCCGGTGAAGACGATGGAAAATGGTTGAGTATTGCAGGAAATAAAGGGACGTAATGGAGAAGACGTCATCGCAAATTTGTTATAGTTCTTTGATGGAAAGCTGAGTGTGAAGTGTGATTTGAACCTTTTTTTTAGGGAATATGCAGCATTACCGTCATCCTTTTCTTTTAAGCAAATTGTTTATCAATCCGGATCTGCTTTTGGAACCTCATCTTTTCAGCCAATCAGCTGTCACCACGTAGGCCAAAGCTGAGAAAAGCTGGGAAAACAAAAGCTGGATCCGGATTGAATTGTTTATCTGTTTAGGAGGTTAAATGATTGATTATGTGTGTTATTATACACATTAATTATGGTGTCAAAAAACAATCCAACATACGTAATTATCTATATATTTTCTCGACGGTAAAAATTAAAAAACTGAACAATTAAAAACTAGAACCATACCATGACTAGGATATTATTACATTAATGATGTTCGCTACAAAGTACAATCATGGATGTTCTTCATCACGTGATAACATAATTACATTAATCTGATTACATTGAGGGAACCCCTAACTAAGGAAATTAATAAAGAAACTTCCAAGAAGCTATACAAATTAAACTATAAAAATAAAATTAGAGCTTCCTTCATTGATAACCTTAACTGAGGAAGTCGGATTTCGTCTAGTAAATAATACGGTTTTATTTTAACTCTTACAACGATTTATCAAGAACGTAGAACAATTATGATGGTGATTTTAGGTTGTATTAGACTGAGCCTGAGAGTTAGTTTCTCTCAACTTGCCTACGTATCCAATGTGTGTAAGACCGAGCTGTCCTGTGGTGGTCTAGTCGGAAGGGGCAAGGACAGACCTCCCACCAGGGGTTATGTTTTACTTACTTGGGGCCACTAGCCTTAATACCTATTACTAGCTTCTTTCTTTATTTATTACGATGCATTTCTCTGAATGACACGTGGCAAGATCTACTTTGGCCATCGTCATAAGCCCCTCATGTTTGACTAGACTCCTTTGGAGTAGGGCAGATCTGACTTAGGCAGAGTGCAGCTCGGTTATTTTATTACGTTGGGAGTTGCCTTGCCAGGTGGCCGCGTTACCGTCATAACGCTGTTATGACAGCATACGAAAAAAAGTGTTTTCAGATATCGCCTTAATGATGGGTTTATTTTCCTATACTACTTTTTTTGGGCTTATAACCCTTTAGTCTTGTCACGCCTCTTCGACGTTACAAAGATTTCATTTAACCCCGAGATTGAAGTCTCGCGGTTGTCATTCCAATCTTCAACCTCTTAAAAACAAGTAAGCTTTCTGCGACTTCTCCATATTAATTCCTTTGTTGTTAATGAGTGAGCCGCTTATTCTTACCGATAGTTCAATTGAAGCCTTGTTTGAGTCTCGAGCGAGAATCGGAAAGTGAGAACTCCCATTTTAGGGTTAATTCTGAGAACCCCGTTCTTCCACCGGCCGAGAATCTTGTTTCCAAGCCCTTAATCAATCATAGGGGATTTGAGCACCTGGTCTTAGCCTCTCAGTTTGAACCGTCTTATTCCGGTCCTCCACGCTCCTCCAGAACTTCAAAGTTTGTTCTGACTGAGCGCATATGGCTTTGAAATCACAAACCGCCTGTCACGGCAATGATTCCAATCTGACCAAGAGTGACTTGGCCTTATCCGTAAGCAGTATAAGATAGAAAAATCCATTGTACGACCCCAAAACCCCTGCTCCCGGTGTTTACGCGTATCAAGCTCCGGAAGGTTACTGCGCCGTCTACCGGGAGAAGCTCCTTTGTGGTTTGAGATTTTCATCATGCCCTATTATACTGGCTGTTAAAAGAACTATGGCCTAGGGCTTGCCCAAATCGTACCCAATGGTATAAGGGCCATAATGGGTTTTGCCATTTGGTGCCGGTGTGCCTGCATCCCCTTCACCGTTCAATACTTTAGGCTCTTCTACCAATGCAAGCAGGTACCTGACCAAGCTGGGTATTACTGTTTTCCATGCCGAGGAGATTTCTTAATTAAGGACGTCTGGCTCATCGAGAAAAAAGAGAGTTCTTACAAGAACTATAAGAGCCGGTTCTTCTTCCTTTGTCCTGAGGTGGAGCTTAATCTGGGTAGATGGAATACTGCTGATCTTGGTAGCGATCCCTGACCTACAAATGTTGATAAAAAAACTGGTAGATGACATTCAAAAGAGTGGCATCTATATCAGCATGAAGAAGTACTCTTCTGTGCTGATTGACTCTGCCAAACTGCCAACTGCTGGCCCTGATCCCTACAAAGAACTAAGTAAAGAAGAATATGAAACCTGTACGGTCTTTGTACTTGTCGTAATCCTTTCTTTTTGGTTATAAAATACTTGTACTGATTCTTCTGTCTTGTTACTTGCAGTGTCGAATTTTGCCGAGTTGCTAACTGATGATAATGAGGAGGAGGCACCTGGAGGTGACCAGACTGAAACTAATCAGGGCTCGGAGAGGATCAAGAGTGTTGATCTGCAGGCGACCCGATCTGTGGGTACCGTCCTGAATTCCTCCTCAGCTCGACGCTTATCCGAGCATCCTGATGACGCACCTGAGTCTTCTTCTCTTCCCGTGCGAGAAGGAGTTGATCTTTTGGAAGTGGATGCGGATGCACAAAGGGGAGATGAGGAAGTGGAGGAAGCCAGGCTTCTGAGGAAGAGGCAAATTATAACTATTGCTACCCCACAAAGGGGCAGATCCAAGAAGATGAGGTCCGAGTCTCTTCCGATTGGTGATATTGAGGACCTTCCTGAGGATGGACCTTCATCGGGTCAGGGGCGCCTTGTTGAGTTGTCTGATCAAGACCTGGCTGTGGTGGTAAGTTGTTTCTCTTTTGTCTAGTTTTATCTCTTTACGTTCTCCTCCTGACGTACGTGCCATTTTTGTAAGGGGCCCAAGTCGGGCAGGAGTTTTTAAACAGGCTTGCCGAGTCTTCGGCAAGTAAAGAAGCTCTGAAGAAGATTGTGGCCGAGCTAAGGGAAAGCCGTCAGAAGCTCATGGATGCTTCCAAATCAAAAGATGAAGTAATCAAGTCCCTGAAAGAGCAACTCGGATCTCGTGATGCCGAGCTTCAGCAAGCCAGGACTCAGTATACCGCCGAGCTTCAAGCCGCGTTTTACAAGTATACTGCGGAGAACTCTGAGCTGGGACATGTTAGGAAATCTACGAGGGAACGCATCGGAATTCAAAATTTTGATTTCCTTTTAACTCAAGATCGACTTCGTTTAAGCAACAAGCAACTCAAGATCGACTTCGTTTTAGCAACAAGCATAAAAGAAGTAGACAAAATAATACCTTGGTTGATCCAATTGGATCGACGCTTTGTCTACAGTTGTAGTTTCTGCACGAAGCCGCCCAAGCGTTCGGCCTCTACCGGTGATCCACACGAACAGCCCACCGGAATCCCATCATGAATTGCTACTAGAAAAATCCGGTTGCTAGACCGACCTTTTCTTTCTCTCAAATCTCTCTCTAAGAAGCTCTCTATTTTTCACAAGAAACTATTAGTCTCTTGAAATTGTGATGTGCAAAAGAGCTAGCCAACCCTTGCTTATATAGGGTGTTGGGGCGCCACTTATGATTCCCAATCTGATTGGGATTAGCTTCCCAGTGGATTGGGGAGAAAGAAATTTTTTTCCTAATAAAATAAGAAAAATACCTTTGATTGATTTATCTCATTTAATATTCAATATCTTATATTAAATATATTTCCAAGATATATATTGATAATATCTTATATTGAATATATCTTTATCTTATTGCCATAAATCAATTTCTCCAAAAAATCAATTAATATATAATATTAATATATGGTAATGTTATTAATTAAATTGCACAAACCAAATGTATCATATACATTTGAATATGGCGTCCATTCCCCACTAATTTGGGAATTGAGATTTTCTTTAATTCATATAAAACTATGATTAATTAATTTGCAAAATACATGTATATATATCATATATATACATATTTTGAAATATATATGTATCAATATACATATTCAATTAATCAACATAATTAATATTTTGTATTATATTTATTCATAATAAATAAATACCTCCATATTAATTTACCACTATAACCTTTATAGTATGAGATAAATTCTTTCTTTATTTGGTTATCAACTATAACCACATTTTAATCCAGCTAGATGTTCTTATATGTGACCCGATAGGCTTCCGAATATGTTGGCCGTAGACACAAAGTGCAAATTACGAAAATGCCCTTCATGCCTAACGATCACGGGATAGCGTCTAGCAACACACCGTGACCCCCAATCATCAGAAGAGTCAAATACAATGACTACTACATTTCATGTGAAACAGTTACCGTGTAAATAGAATCTTATCGTTGTAATAATATCCATACGATCGTAAGTTGAGTGTCAAACATCAACGACCGTATCTTATAATCTGGATATCATGCTCTCTCGAAGTAACTCATTTACTTCCACTTTGCAAAGATTCACGAGAGTAAGACATTCCTTATAAGAAGGCCCTTTCGGATATTCACCCCTATTGATAGGGTGCGCGATTCACAGACGACCAAACATGTATACTCTGCATGTTTCAGTATCACACCCAATCACTACCGCCTGATCGCCCCGTGGCTAGGGGAAACCTCAATAGTGTCAAATCATGACAATCCCCACTGTGATGCCATGTAGACTCCGGTCCTAAGGATAATTACACAACCGCCATATAGTGTGACACTTAACAGTGTAAGTGGGTCAGTCTAATGTACGCATTCTCTAATACACGTCCACATACAGTCCAAGTGTCTCTACACTTCGATAGACGAGATCTATCCATGCCCTTAAAGACAGAAGACATCTAATACGCGCTAGCCTGTTCGTACTATCAATGCTCTGTTTAATAGTACATCAGCCTAGAGACATTTTAGTATCAAACTTGTTAAAGTGATTAGAGATCTCATCAATCATAATCGCCTATCATGGTTTCTCTATCAAAGTTTAATACTAAGGACGTTATCATATAACAATTCATTATTGGTTCTTTAAAGGAACAAATATATGACAACAGAAAAAGTCATTTAATATATGCATAAACATAAAGAAATTGTAGAAATGATCCGACCCCGTCGGATCCTGTCCAACCCGATTGGGTTTAATTAGGACACTATTTCAACGGGACATGCCTTAGTTAAAATTTGGGCCGAGAGGGATGCACTTGAAGCCTCTATTCCTGCTCGGAATGTTCAAGCCATCCACGAGTATAAGTCCTCTGGACACTTGGCTGAGGCTCTGAAGGCCTTATTGGGCCCCGTCATGCAGCATGGCTATACTTCTGGAGTTGATGAAGCCAAAGAGCAGCGTGCCGACCTGATTCTTCCCGACCTTCCCCACTATCGAACGATGTACAAGGTAGGTGCAGGCAAGATCTACGATGATCGATTGAGAGAGTTTAAGGAAGGCGAAGACATTGGGGCTAAGTATAATAAACACCGCCTCGAGTGCCGAGCCAACTCCTTCCTCAACAGAGCAAAATCTCATTGCTAAGAAATGATTGTACTCTCTCTTTTCAAGACATATTTTTTGTTTTGTGAGATTTTTGAGAAACTTGTACATTTTCTCGAATATTTGTGGTGCTCACTTAATCGTATTTTTATTTCTATTCTGAAATTTAATTTGGGTTTAAGTACTTACCTGGTACCCTTTGCATCCCCCCTAGTATGGCATGCATTACTTAGTGTACTGGATGGCATATTTGGTCTTTGATTGTGCTTTGTATACCCTTTATGATCTGGTTTTAGCCTGACCCACAGATTTGGGAAGTTTGTCCTTTGCAAACTTTCTGAGTCTGGCCTGTAGTACTCAGGTAAAAATTTAGCCTGAACTGCAGACTCGGGAAGTTTGTCCTTTGCAAACTTTCTGGGTCTGACATGCAGTACTCAGTTAAAAATTTAGCCTGACGTGCAGTACTCAGCTAAAAATTTAGCCGGACCTGCAGACTCGGGAAGTTTGTCCTTTGCAAACTTTCTGAGTCTGACTTGCAGTACTCAGTTAAAAAATTAGCCCCTTTAGGGTTGTAAATCGACAATATCATACTTATAAAAAGTGAAATTTTATTAAAACGCATTGATGTCGGATTACATCTTTATTGAAAATTACAAGAGTGAAAAGAAAATAAAGCAAGTCTGGCACCTGTCCTAGACATAAAATTTTCTCAGGTTGTTGGCGTTCCAACTTCGAGGTATGGTCCTGCCGCTTGCATCGGCTAGCTGATATGCGCATTTTCCATGAACTTTAACCACCTTGTAGGGGCCTTCCTAGTTCGGGTCAAGCTTGCCTTGAGGGCCCTATATGCTAACTTCGTTTTTTCTCAACACCAGATCTTCTTGCCACGTCTCACTCAGAGAAAGACATCCTAACTAACCAATAAACTATTTACAATATTAAAGGAGCACTTAACTAATAAGCAACAATATATATATGATAGCTAGAATTAAGTATTACTTGCAAGACCATTGGATCCTGAAAAGAGAAGCACTCAATGAATCAAATAAAATGTTAATAATAGGTTTACATCAAATGTATGTTTATATAATTTTTACACATAATATCATCTTATCATACATGTTTTATTTGTAAAAAGGAAATTCTAAAGTAGAAACACTCACAACTTAATTACATCATCTCATTACATTTTTTTTTATTTGTAAAAAACAAATTTAAAATAGAAAAACTCACAAACATAGAATGATACTACTAAGTGTAAAAATTATACGACATACGAAGTTGTAGACCTATCATTATTAAGTAATGAAAAAGGTGATTCTCATGTTTATATGATCCAATGGCCTAATTAATATACTTAAGTCAGCACATATATTTAAATATTTAAAAAAAACATCTTACCCTATCACTTAGATGTACTCAAAGCTATCTTGATTGCAGAAAGAATAAAGTTGATCACTAATAATAGTGGGAGGAAACATCATCATGTTCTCCTTTTCATCTGCAGCCCATAGTGAGTCATCCCACACCGGAGAACCCATTATCTCACCGGAGAAGTACCACTCTCCGGCGGCACCACCAAAGCCGTCGTCGTAAAACAGAGGCGGCTTTACAGTACTAGTAGATAACTCAAAATCCTTCCATATATCATCCATGGAGTATACCTTATTCCTCCAATCCTCATGTTCTTCAAGAGTAGACTTCTTAACACCCCCTGTCACAACGGGACCGCCCGCATACTCCTTTATCTCTGAAATAGTAGGTGTCTGAACCTCAAAACCTTTGGAACCTAAGTTATGAAAGTTATCTCTCTTAATATGCTGAGTGAAAAAACAATATCAAATCATCAACCCTAACACTTAGCTAGCTAGGTTTAAGGTTGAGGTTGTTGGATAAATTGAATTTGAAAAGAAAAAAAATAATTATTTTCTAGATTCATGAATTAAACTTTTAGTTTATTATGTCATGGATCAATGAAAATGCTACTAGAGTACACAAAAGACGTTCTAAAAAATGAGAATACATGTATGGAGAATTTCTAGAATTCTCCTAAGAGTAGTATAAATATTTGTGATAAGCTATTGTTGTAAACCAAGTCATTAGTGACAAAAATCAAATCACATGTCACCCAAAAAAAAAAAAAAAAAAAAGCTAAGTTCTTGTTACAAATAAAAATTACAAGTTGTGTTAAAAAAAGCCACTTAAAAATAAAGATCTCGTAAAGAATCAAGGTTAAAGTTGATATCTATTTCAAAATAATATATTTTTTAGTTCTTTCAAAGAAAGTGTGTTAAAAGTTGCAAAGCAACTAACAGATGTGTTGTAATTAGACTTATATTTACAATTGTTACCTTTGGAGGAATTAGTTGTTAACGAAGAGTTAGAGGAAGAAGATGATGATAATTTGGACACAGTCTTTCTTTTCTCTTGTGTTTTCTTCCTCATGTGTGTTCGCCAGTAGTTCTTTATCTCGTTATCGGTCCTTCCTGGTAATTTCTTTGCAATTCTTGACCATCTGCAATAATGCATAAATAATTGTAATTAATAAGACATTTCTCATGCAATAATCACCAACATACAACATATAAAGCCATACAATTTTATTACACAACAAAATAAAATAATTGAGATGATAATTTTTGTCATATATATCAAAATAAAGGTACTAAAAATTAAACCAAGAAGCAATTTTCAGAGGGTTAATTAAGTGCATATATACCTATTACCCCATTTGGAGTGAAGTTGAAGAACAAGGCGTTCTTCTTGAGGAGACATCTTCCCACTTTTAAGATCTGGATGCAAGTAATTTACCCAACGCAATCTGCAACTCTTTCCTGTTCTTTTCAAACCTACGACAACCAAAATAACCCAATTTTTTTTTTTTTTTTTTTTTGGGAGGGGGGGATAGATTAAAGTGGGGTTAAACTTTGCATCATGTTAATACCCAAATCCTGCTAAAATATAATCATACCTATTAATAATCTCCCTCCACCTTCAAACCTGAAACTTTTGCTACGAAATCCCACCGTCGATCTCCGAACAAGTTGATGTAAAACACCAGTTGTGCATCTTCTTGCTCTGTCCATGGTCCTTTTCTATACTGTTCTTCCACCATTTTTTTTCTCTTGATTTTCTTCTGTGTTTTTGCTTTTGTGTTTGAAATGTTGTGATGATTGAGCTAAGGGGTACTACTCATATTTATAGTAAAGGACGTTTGTTTGCTCCATATATATGTCTTTTTCCACACAACACAATCGTCCCGTTTAAGTATAATTTTGTTTATTAAACATTTTGTGATAGATTTTATGCTAAGCAGTAAGGTCGTAACAATTATTACATGAATCATGTCATTTCATTTTTTATACCTTATAATACACACGTACTATATATATTTGAAAAAGAGTAGAAATATATTGCATGATATTTGATACAAACTGTCATCTTTTAAAATAAAACTGTGTCATATATATATTTCATATGTATTCATATTCAAAAGTGGAATACGAATTAGGGAATAGGATTACGCCTATTAGTAAAAGTCATTGTAATTATTTCCTGATGAGTTCATGTTCAATTCTCATTACCGTCCTGAAAAAAAACTCATTTCCTTCCCCACCCAAAAAAAAGAAGAAGTGGAATACGAAATGAAGAAAGGGTCAAAGGCACCTCGATAAATCTATCTACCGCACCCATCAATATTTAAAAATAGATAACTATTACAGTGCCCTTAAAGGCCCCAATTTTGTTGTCTGAATTTAATTAGTTTAGAGATGATAATAATAATAATAATAAATAGTACTCCTCAAAAAAAAAAAAAAAAAAAAGGAAAAGGTTGTACATGACAACTTTTAATCTAATTTGGACAAAGAGGACAACAAAAAAATATAGCGGTTTTAAAGGACAAAAAGTAAGGAATATCCAATAATACCATTTATTACTATTTTCCTAATTTTTTTCCACAATTATTAATTAATAATTGCTGTGAATGCTGTAAAACCGTTTTGGTTGATACTGCCGCCGATTCTTATGCTGATTTTCTAGTGATCTTCATAAAAAAAAATTAAATCAAGAATATATCTCCCAAAGATCCTGCAATTCTTTTACCAGAGTCATAAACAATCAGTTTTTTCCTTTTAAAAAGATGCATGCTTGAAGTTTGGCTGAAGAACTATAATTGAATTGCCAAGAAGCGGAAGAATGAAAATTCTGCCAGGAAAGCTAATGATAACCTTTCTGTTATTCAATTGATGAACTAAGTTATTTGTTACACAAGAAAGTCAATAAATGGTGGTTAAAAAAAGCAAGGAAATAAAACCAATCATCTTCTTCAACTCCCCTCATTCTCCGTGTCAAACTCTGAAGCAGATCTCAGTGTAAAAGGAGAAAACATCCATCTCCTCCTAAGGAAAAGCTAAAAGTAGCAGAAACCTTAAGTTTATATAGGTCTATGCCTAAATACCAATCACAACCAGGCCCTTGGACTCATACACAGTGTGATATCTTCAAAAAAACCTTCAACCTTTTTCTCAATCTTTCTAGTCGCCACCACCGACCCTTTTTCATTGCTCGTTTCCACCGTCTTTCCCCTGACATTTTCATCACTTGAACCTAATATTGCAGCTATTATTGCCTCTTCGAGCTCCTTACTATCAGGCAACAAATCTGACTATATATCATCCATGTCTTCAGGTGCAAATTTGCTGTCTTCATCCTTGTCTTCATTTTTCATCAATAAAGCTCTAAATTTCCTGTAATGATGAATAAATTCATTTACTTTTTAATCTCAAAGACGATCCAAGTACAGATGATGCGCACTTACATATTATTAATCTCACACACACACAGATTTGCACATGAAGTGATACACACACACACACACCCCGGTACTGATCTCTAGTCCTGTTATATTTAGTTTCATTCGTTAAGAATGGATGATATGGAGTAACAGACAAAAAAATACCAACATGCAACAACAACAACGCAATTCCGCCCAAATGTAATAACAGCCAATACGTAGTGACACCAATCCGGTAACACCGAATCCGTAGCTACATCGATCGATGCAGTCACACCCAAATGTTACAACATGTAGTAACACATGCAGAAATACATGTAGTAACACATGTCTTTGTGGTTCATCTAGTAACACCAACATGCACACTCAATGTTGGTGATTTAAGTATAATCACAAGCCGTTGAGGTAATCGGGGTTTAGTACAAGGGTGGATATACTCGTAACACTTAATAATAAGTTTGGAGGTGCGGAGTGCATGCTTATACAAGTGTATATGAGTATACGGATGGAAAATAAGCAAGTATAGTTCGGAAAATCACTTAAAGGACCAGAAAACCAGTTAAAGGACCAAAAATCAGATTTTGGGAAATCAGAGTGACAGGCGCCCGCCTGTCACTGACAGGCGCCCGCCTGTGGGTTTTCTGCTAGTGTAAAAGTGATTCAGAGAGTTGGTCGGGTTCTGGCTTTTAACAGGCGCCCGCCTATGACCATAGGCGCCCGCCTGTGGTCCGAAAAGAGGTCCTTTAAGTGCCTTTTGAACTCTTTGGGTAGTTATAACCAAATGGCACCTTTCCACTTGGGTTGTAACTTATATATCCGAACTTACAACTAATTTTCAGAAGATTGAAGAGCTTTTTACAGGCTTCTTACATTGTTGAATAAAACACACAACAAATGTATGCATCCTTGATCATATCATATACATAAAACACTTGCAAACTTTCTCCAAAGGTATTCTTCATCTTTTGAGCCTAAAGATCGAAGGGAAAACGTAGTCTTATCTCACAAAAGTATTTGTGTTACCCTAGGCTTTAGATAAGGGGCAAATAACTTTTGTAGGAAAGTGTTTCACGATTCTACGTTCATATCAAGAAAAGCAAATTTCTGAGTTTTAGTTTTTCTGCGTTTTATTCAAGTTCGACATTGTTGGTGTTCTTCAAAACCCCAAAGTTATCAACAATCTACAAAAGTTATTAAGTTTACAATGTCGGTTTCAAATGAAGAGTTGCCTTTTTTCAGAATTTTATCAAAGGTTGTGTCCTAGTATTTTGGGCATAACTCTTGATTCAGAATCGGTTTGAAAATCCGAGATACCGTTAGAATCGTGGCGAGACGAGGATCGCATTGATATCAAGTTTGCGGTCTGGTTCGATGTTGACAGTTGTCAGAAATTCTGAGAAGTTGCTGCGGTTTTTTGATTGATGCAAAGTCGATTATAATCTTTTGGTAAGTAAAAGTTCATTGGAATGACTTTGTAAAAATTGCTGTGATGTTGCTATGACTACGGATGAATGGTATGTATGTTTATTTACATTATTTCATGAAAGTTTGTGGTGTCCAAGAACAGTAACTACAATCAATATAAAATTTAATTGTAGTGTCTAAGTTTTGTTCTTGGATGTTGTTTGATCATACATATATGTTGTTTGGCTTGATATTTCTAGACATGATTGAATCAATGATGAAACTTGCTGCGTGTTTAATGTTTAATGTTCATTGATCTTGGTGATAAAATCATGTTATTGAGTTGTTAAAGAATGTATCGGTTTGGTGAAAGGATACAACTCATTAGAGTTTGTATTATTTTGAATAGCTTATAACTTTTCGCTTAAAGGTAGTAACTTTTCGCTTTTAAAGGTTACAACTCTTGGTTTAAAAGTTGTGACTTGTTTGAAAAGTTGTGATTCTTCGGTTCGTAAGGATGTAACTTTTATTTTGAAAAGTTGGGACTTTCCGATATAGAAAGTTGTAACTCTTGGTTGTAAGAGTTGTAGTTCTTCGGTTTAGAAGATTATCAATCCTTGGTTGGAAAAGTTGTAAATCATTTTATTTAATAGATACATTGTTTATTTGCGTTACTTTGTAGTAATACAAGTGATGGTATGAAAATGATAGTAAATAACTATCATGTCCTCCAAAAGGTAAATGAAAAGAGTGTATGTTTTAATGAGTTTTATTGGACAGTATTTAAGCATAAGTTTTAAGCTTTTGTTTATACTCCTACGCCTCCAACAGTTGTTTGTTTGATAAATTACTTGAACTTTGGTATAATGAAATCCAAACTTGAGGTTTGGAGGTGTGAGGAGGTCTTGTGACTTTCCGAGATTAAGGTTAATTCCTTGAGTAAAAGAGGCATTGAAACTATGTTTATTGGAATTGCTATGCATTTCAATGTTCTTTGGTTCCATATAATGGAGCTGAATGATTCTAGTACAGTTTAATCTGTTGTTGAATCATGGTATGTCATCTTTGGACATTTATAATGTTGTACAAAGTTTGAAGTATGAAACTCCTACTAGTGTTGGAGTGAAGGAAAACAATAAAGTTGTTTTCTAAATATGCCGGTAAAGCTAAACGAGAGCAAATGGTGCGGTGAATCTTTCAATGAAAGATGAAAGTTGATGTAAGTCAACATGTATAAATCTTGATTAATAATGTAAGGCTTTGTACGGTTTTAGGTATTGGTTATTTTGATACCTTGGCACCGTTAATGAAATATCCTCGGATAAATTGTTGTTGTTTGTTTTAACAATCAAGAAACAATTTTGTAATCCATTAAATGGATGGTAAAACTTCGGTTTAGAATGGAGATTGGAATGGGCATTGTATTTGAAACAACTGGAGGGTCTTGTTATGTTGAAGTTAACATAAGGAGTGTATATATGCTATTTTGGTTGAAGGTGCTAATTAAACTTGATAGACATCTTAGCTTGAAGATTAGTTTAATTTAAAGTTGTTTGTAATACCTTGTTCGTAACTATTCAAATCTTACATATGTTTTATACTTTATATGTCTTATATATGTTTGATGTCTAAGGAAGTGACTTTGTCCTTTGATGTATGTTGAATACATGTTTGGTGTTTTGCTTTGGTTAGTATCTATTCATGATACTAAAAGTGAAACATGTTCGATCTACAAAGATTGGATTTGCCTTGAATATAAGGTGATGTAGTAGTTTACATTGTTGACATGTTGATTTTGGTATTAACCAAATCATGTTGTTCATAATTGGACGGTATTGTCATCAAGGCTTTAAACTACAAATCATGGGGAGGTTTAAACTCTATAGTAAAATGAGATTCCTTCGGTTTAGAAGAATCCTCGGTTAACTAGTAATTTGTGCTAGGATGAAGTATCATTTATGAGCTTCTAAGTGCATAAATTTCGGTTGACTATGGAGTTGGATTTCTTTGTTGATGACTTAGAAGTTCGAATTCCTTGCAATTAATAACCAAGTTCATCCTAGTTATCCAATGTGTTCGGCCAGAAATTGTCAAATGTTACAATGGTGGTCTGTACACCAATGTATTAATGAAAAGTTGGATTGTGAGTTTATAACTCAAAGGATGATGGTGGTTGTTCAAAGAGTACTCATGATTTAGTCAATCTTGTTTGACCAAATATAGATTGACTTGAAACTTGGTAAAAGTTTGTTATCGGGATGTAAACCCATTAAATCTTTGGGGTGGGATACCCAATTCCTTTATGGTACAACGCCATAGGCGTAATTCAATGTGGAAGGCCCATTCTCAAGATTTGGCACATGAAAAAGTCCCAAAGTATGTGCATTACCTGTTGTGTAGTGATATCTTTTGGAAAAGTGTTTGTGTACATGATTAGAAAGTTTCACATATATGAGTATGAAGTTTGGCCGCTTCAAGAAAGTGGGGTTGACTTTCTATATACTCTTGAATGGATATGGACACAAGGCCTGTTTAATTATCACAAGAATAAACTTTTGGAGTTATATTAACTCACGTGTATGTTATCTTCATGTATTCAAAACGTGTAAAGGGTTCAATGCTTGACACACCCCAATACTCGAATATTTGAAATGTGTAATAATACTAGATGGAAATTCAATCTTCGTGACATTTTCATTGAAGCATGAGTTGATTTGTTTTATGACGTTGTTGTTTTGCTAAACCAAGGATTACACTTAAATGGGGAGGAATGTTGGTGATTTAAGTATAATCACAAGCCGCTGAGGTAATCGGGTTTAGTACAAGGGTGGATATACTCGTAACACTTAATAATAAGTTTGGAGGTGCGGAGTGCACGCTTATACAAGTGTATATGAGTATACGGATGGAAAATAAGCAAGTATAGTTCGAAAATCACTTAAAGGACCGAAAACCAGCTTAAAGGACCAAAAATCAGATTTTGGGAAATTAGAGTGACAGCCCCGCCGTGGGTTTTCTCGCTAGTGTAAAAGTGATTCAGAGAGTTGGTCGGGTTCTGGCTTTTAACAGGCGCCCGCCTATGACCATAGGCGCCGCTGTGGTCATAAAATAAAAGAGGTCCTTTAAGTGCCTTTTGAACTCTTTGGGTAGTTATAACCAAATGGCACCTTTCCACTTGGGTTGTAACTTATATATCCGAACTTACAACTAATTTTCAGAAGATCGAAGAGCTTTTTACAGGCTTCTTACATTGTTGAATAAAACACACAACAAATGTATGCATCCTTGATCATATCATATACATAAAACACTTGCAAACTTTCTCCAAAGGTATTCTTCATCTTTTGAGCCTAAAGATCGAAGGGAAAACGTAGTCTTATCTCACAAAAGTATTTGTGTTACCCTAGGCTTCAGATAAGGGGCAAATAACTTTTGTAGGAAAGTGTTTCACGATTCTACGTTCATATCAAGAAAAGCAAATTTCTGAGTTTTAGTTTTTCTGCGTTTTATTCAAGTTCGACATTGTTGGTGTTCTTCAAAACCCCAAAGTTATCAACACTCAATGAGACGTAGTAACACATAATCTAGAAACTCAATAAAAAGCAGTAACATCTAATACGCAGTGACACCAATCCGGTAGCACCGAATACGTAGCTACATCAATGCAGTCACACCAATATGTTACAATATTTAGTTACACATGTTGTAACACATGTCTTCTCATTCATCTAGTAACACCGATATGCACACTCCATAAGATGCAGTAACGCATAGTCTAGAAAATCGTTGAAATACAATAACAGCTAATACGTAGTGACATGAATCCAGTAGCATCGAATACGTAGCTACATCAATGCAGTCACACCCACATGTTACTGTTTATTGATTAAACTGAGGCTATGCACTAACATTGAGAAGTAGTAACACATAATTTATTGGCACAGCGGCATGTATTGAAAACTGAAAAATCATCACAAGATATGTCCACACTCTACGACGATTAGACCAATAATGCAGTAACGTAGATACTAGATGCAGTCAACCTACGACGTTTAGATCAATGCAGTCACACATGTAGTAACACTAAATGCAATCCGATTATATGCAGTGTTGCTACCCATATTCGATTCAACTACATCATCAACATTATATGCATGCAGTTACTACCAAGAACACACACACAATCAATTTCACTCTACAACAAATCCGATACCAAATCCACCTCATTCCAATCAAAATCTTAAATCCCCCAGATCGAGAATCTTGCTGTAATAATCGAAAGGAATTCTCCAAGACATATCAGAATTCGTGCCTGAGTAGGAAAAAAAATCAATTCTTACCCGGTGTTCTTGCTTTTCCCTCTCTTTTTTGCCATTTTTTCCTGTCAATTTACTTCGGACGGTGATCAATTTGTTGTATAGCTGCGAAATTTCATTCCAGAGGGGAAATACACTAATTGTTCTCCGTCGGCCAGAATTCCTGTTTTTTTTTTCCTCCTTATTTGGTGATCGAAGATTAGAATGAGGAGAAGTAACTCCTTACGTTAGAATCAAGAGGCATTGATATCAGTGAGATTTCCGGTGGGTAGATTTTCAATCTTCAGTTACCTATACCCGACTTTCAGGAGAAGAAAAAAATAATTGTTTTAAATTCATTAAGGGTGTTTTTGTACATCTATCTATTTTTTTTTGTTCTTTTCAACCTTGTATTTTTGAAACTGTCATAATCTATAATTTTCAATCTTATGTTGTCCTTCTGACCCACCGTTTCAAAAAAAAAAAAAAAAAAAAGAAAAAAAGAAAAAGAAAAAGTAGGCCATATGGATCCGGTGGTCATCTTCGTTTTGATTAAAATGGAAAATCAATTTAACAATTTTATATAGTTCACATTTATATAGAGTTAATTAATGGTTCCTTCACCTTAATAATTAATGTTGGATATTAGACACGTACACCTCTCGGCCGGCGTATCTCTGTTATTATTTAAGCCACAGAACATTTTAGACCAAAAAAGCAATTACACAAATGAGATAGTATATATTAAATAAACATACACTTAAAAACAACAAGCGGAAAAGGGGGACAAAAACAATTATTTTGTTGTCTGTATTTAGTTTAGAGATAATAATAATAATGTATAAATGGTGGGGGAGTGCGAATGGTTATTCGGTGAGAATGTTGACAGGTGTTAATGCAGGCTGATGAAAGAACATTATCATGAATAATGAATTACAACTAGAGATAAGCAACTGATCTTGACCTTGTTGGAATATCACTCATTATATTCTTCTTATCCAACTACTACGTGATACTACTAACTTAAGATCGAATTTATACTCCTAATTACATTTATATATTTATTATAATTATAATGTTAAGTAAGTCGACAATGAGAATAATCTTCATCATATTCCGGCCGGTGCTTTGCATTGTAAATCATCCGGTTTATATATGCACAAAATATAAGTCATCTCGTCCAAAGCGCTTCCGTAAATTTCGGTAGGCACTAAGTTAAGGATCGAAAGTTATACATCGTATTATAAGTTTATAAACATTAATTTAAAAAAGAGGCCACGCCGTAAGACAAGATAAGATATGAAAATGATTGAGAATAATACAAAACGTAGAAACACACGTATAAAAATGTAGTGAATACACGTAGAATCGCTATTCTCAACCATCCTTCACAATCTTTAACCTATTTAAAAAGTCCAAAGTATAATTACGGGTCATGAGTCAATATTTACAAAAATTAACGGGTCGGTTAGTAGATATTAGTATATAAAAAATTAATTAATAATAAAAATACATATAAATTTTTTTTTTGGATAGGAGACGGTTGACCCATGAAGGTCCTTCTTCCCACCGCCCCTGATCTCGTGCGGTCTTTTATCATAGAATAGTTGTAAATAAAATATACCAAGCGATATACATTATATCAAGTTATGAAAAATGGTAAAAATGACAATAGTCAATGTAATGGTTCTACCGTAAAGAGTATTATACAACGGTGATTGATGGGTGATACCAAATGGAGGGGTGAGATGTGTTCAATTCACCCATACACACTCCTATTATGTGAGAGATGATGTATAAAAGCACAATTCATCCATCCACTTGGTATCACCCATAAAATCACTACTGTATAATAATTTTTCTCCCTAGACAGTAAATTCATAATAGTACAAAATCCACAACATTACAATATAATCCTACTAGCACATAATAATAATAACATTATAAAATGACAAGAAGTGTGATAGTACAACCCCATAATTGTTTAAAAGGACAAGAAAACATAACAATACAATCGTAACAATACAAAATGACAATCATAAACCTGTGATGTACAAAAATGATGATACAAAATAATCTTCTGAGAATATTAACAATACAAACAATCGTAATAAAATGACACAAAATAATGATAGTATAAGACGTGGAACGATATAAAAATGGATGTTTTATTCCGCACATTTTCGTCAGTAATGAAAATTCGATCGCTTTTATTCCGTTTAATAAAATTTCATTCTATTCCGTTACCTTATAATTATACACAAACACTGGGAAAAACATTTCATTCCATCCTATTCATGCGACATACAGAATTGGAGATTTCATTATAATAAAACATTGAAATTTAAATTTATTTCCATCAAACCTTCTATTTTTCCAAACAAAGGAATGGCAAATTTTCATTCTATCGTTGGAATTGAATGTCGATATTGTATTCATGCATAACAAACGTAGGAATAGAATACGTTATTTTATTCTATTTCATTCCATTCATGTCATTTTATTTGATTCCTGTGTAACAAACGAGCCATAACGGTTTACTGCCCTTTGAATTCGCAATGCGTCGTTTAGTGATAGAGGATAGAAAAAAACAAAGGGGGAATTTGTGATAAGCTATTAAAAAGATGCACAACCTGATAACATACAAAATTAATTATCTCTCATACTAACAGGACAAATAATGGTTGAAAGTTATAATTTTAAACAAAAATTATTAAAAATATCATTTGATTAATTTTTTTTTTTGAAGGAAAAAGAATTATTATTAAAAAAAGAAATCAGCGGAAGCGGCTAGGCAAACACGTGCGGGTGGAGAAGATCCCCAGCATTTGCAATCAACAACAAACAATCCTTGTCCCCAGGACATAACCAAGTTTTAGCGAGGCCAGGTGCGTGCAAGCAAGTTCTTAATGGAGGTTAGAGAGGCTCGATTCTCACAAGGGCGAATTATTCCTCTTGCGTAATAAAGGCAAGCCTCCCAACGATTCTGAAAGCACTGGTGATCCCGATTAACATTCTCTACTCATCCCAGTAGGACAGAAGCACTCTCGCCGTGGTTAGTGCTTAACCAAACAACAAACAATCCTTCTTTCGCTAACAATTGGGCAGGGGCATTCCGGCCCCTCCCTCTTAGTCCAAAAAAATGAAACGCGAGAAAAACAAGGCAAAAGGTGAAGACAATCAGCTATGATATTCCCGAGAGTGGATCTATATCCTCAACTTCTTCAGAAAGTCGATGGTGGATTAGGAGAGAGTCGCCCTAAAAAATGATGTCGAAAAAACCCCACTAAATCGCCTTGGTCATTTGATTATTTTTAATAAAAATAATTATAAGGTATTGAAAAATAGTTGAATTATTATAAATTAGAGCTAAGATAAATAAAAGATAATAAAAGAGTAATAAATAAATTATTAGTAATGTAGAATGACTTACATTCTGTGATAAATAAAAATAGATATAATGAATTATATTTTGGAGAAACTTGAAAAAATATGTTTAAAAAGATTTTTATTTGTGTGGTATGGCTCAAAAGATAATATTTGAAAAATATGCTTGTAAAGCAATTCGTAGCGATTACGTAACTACTCCCTCCATCCTATAATATAAGGTCTTTTGGTCATTTCACACAGTTTAAGAAAACATAATAAATGAGTTGTTTTTTAAATATTTTAATGCAAAATATTGTATTTTTTTCTGGGACTGACTAATAATATTATATTGTTTGGTGTGAAAGTGAAAATAATGCATTTAATATTGTATTGTTTTGTGAGAAGAACTTATATTTTAGAACACCATTAAAAAGCCAAAAAGACTTATATTATGGGACGGAGGGAGTATTATGTAGCAAATCGATAGCGAATACGCAACGAAATACTTTTCAGACATATTTTTCAAATTAATTAAACATACCACACAAATAATTAACTTCTTAAATATATTTTTTTAAAGTTCCCCATATTTTGGGACATAACGACTATTTCATGTTGCCATCCTTTACTACAGGACCACATTTGATTTCACTGCTAAAGAATAGTCTAGAAAGTTTGATTTAATTTAATCATTTCAATACTGATGGTGGAGAAGAAAAGCTGCTGCCCTGGAGCCCAGGAAAAAGAAATCCTTTTCTTTTTTTTTGGAAGGTAGGAAATCTTTTCATTCCACATATTTTTGGCTACCTTTCAACATTATAAAATAAATTATATATGGGCTACACTACATAGATTATTAATCTGTCATGCAACTTTTTTTTAAATAAGTAATTGCTAATGTCACAATTAAATTGACACAACTGATAACATAATTTACTTTTAATAATTGATAATGATTCATTGGTCAAGATGTGTGATATATTGAATGTCTCACTATTAAAAATGATATAAAAATATATTATTAATGTATCATAAACTGCATCATAACTTCATAACTTGTATATGACCCTTGTATTAATTTGATTATGGTTGTGGTATGTCTCTCATAAATTCGTCTGAATGTTTGGCTACCTGATCACATATAAAGTAGTTACACAAATACAAATGATGACCTGTTGACAGTACTATCACTTCTTTTACAGTGTTACTAAGAGCAGTCCTAGTGACTCAAATTTAGACAATATTCTTTGCTCTTTTGGCAGAGTAGAGTGTAAACTTAGCCAATAGGTAAAATAATGGTATGAATATAGATAAATATTTTGATAGATTATCTCCCCTATTATCTACTTTTAGCCAATGGCTTAGACAATTGTCTTTACCGAAAAAAAAAGTGCCAAAGCCCCTTTTTTTAAGGAAATAAATTCATCAACCTAGAAAAAAAAAACACATTTCATTAATATTTAATATTATTTTAATCAAAAAATTCAAAATATCTATCATCATTATAACATTTAATCACAAATAATTAATCTCTACCATCCTTCTATATTATCACCATTACAACATCACATCACACACAAATTATCCCTACAACTCTTCTATATTTATCCTCCAATCATCTTTCTCCATATCATCCAAACATCACCAATCAATAGCCTTATCTCCCGATCACCATTACTTTTGCTCTAAAAGGGGAATAGACAATAAATTGGTAACGGTATCGGTTCATGGTTTTATTGGTCTAGCCGGTTTGATGGCTGGTTCTTGTAAATTTTGTATCGGCATGTCAATTATATAAATAATAAATATACGCAATCTAAATTAACTAATTTTAGAACACTATTCAAATAATAAACAACTTCTTCTATCATTAACTTATCATATATATATATATTTACCTTTCTTGAGTACTTTACGATTATTGCATTAATAGCAGTCGAAGGGTATTGTACAATTTTATTATTAAAATTAATGACAATTAACTATTTTCTTAAAACGTGTAAAAATTCTAAATAGATTTATATTTTAGTAAGGGGGAGTCCAACATACACAAAATAGATTAGTTGTCATATTATAAGGTTAACTTGTAAGTTCTTGCAAGAGGCCTGATATCATGCTTTGGAAACCTTCTTGTAATGGTGTTTTTTTCCTTGAAGTCTGTCTATGCTTTCTTCTTCTCTAAAAATAATGCACCTTTCTCCCAGGATTTTGATACCATTGCCTCATCCACCTCAAATGATCATGGGAAATTTTGGAAGCTAATATGGTCAACCTTGTAGATCCCCAATAAACTTAAGCATTTCTTCTGGAAATGCTTGAAAAATATACTTCCTTGTAGGGCTCATGTTTCTAAAAGACTACAGAATTACTCCATTCCCTCTTCATGCTGTTTTTGTGGTTTCTCTGTTGAGTCAACTGAACATATTTTCTTCACTTGTCCAATTTTTTGGAGTGCTTTCCAGAATATGTACTTTGATCTTTCCTTTTGGTGGATTACACTTATTAATGATAAAAATTTCAATGCTATGAAGTCAAAAATTGAACAAACCGTTTTCATTTTGTGGCATATCTGGATTTCAAGGAATGATTGGGTCTTTAATAGAAGTATTTCTGATGCTGCTGCTTCTGTGGCTTATATTGCTAATAAGGATGAAAAGTTATTTTTGGTGTTGCACACAATTTGGTGAAAATTTGAGGAAGATCCCTTCACAATTTAGAGTCTGCTTTGAGGGCTGAAGCAGAAACTGTGAGATGATCACTTTTGATTGCTAAGGAAAGAGGATGGGATGATATTTTGGTCAAGACAGATTCCTTAAGCCTGGTTAACATGGTATTGGTTGGGCTCTTCTTTGGCACCTCCTAATGTTCTGGTCATCATAAATGATATCCATTGGCTGCTAAACTCTTTTGATTATTGTAATATATACTATGTAAATAGGAAGCTTACTTTAGTTAGTCATCATGTTGCGTCGTTTGCTTAGAAACTTGTTACTCCAGCCTTTTGGACTGGAGTCTTTCCAGCTTGGATCGTTTCGTCGAAGCGTGATGAGGATGTTGTAAGACTGTTGTATCCCACCGTTTAATTTCTTAAAGGAATCCTTTCGTTTCCCGGCAAAAAAAAGTCTATATATGTGCCTATGTTGACCAAACTCTTTTTTAATGACCTGAACTTGACGAGGCGTACTGATGTCAATTGTGTTTAATATATTAATTATTTATCTCGTAAACAACTTAAGGTTTTGGGGAAGAAAGTAATTCAACATGGTATGTTAAAGTTGTTATTGGTTCCACATTGGAGACTCGCTATTGGTTTGTGATTTTGTCCACCATATTAAAAGATTAATTTCTCTTACCCTCAAAGGCACGGTTTCAGGTTGAGTCCCCTATTTTTACATGTTGTTGGCCATATATATTTTCATAATGATCTCGGAACATGATGTCATTAGTTCAAACATCTCTGCCAATATTATTTTTCTATTTATATCATTGTTGTTGCCCACAGTTAATTGGAGAGGTGTTATATGCGATCAATTGTATTTAATACATTACCTACCATTAAACTTAACTTTTGGAAGTAATGGTAATGTAACATGGTATCAGTGTTAAGCTAATGTTTTTTTTTTAAAAAACTCACTAAGCTAATCTTGTCACACACAAAAAAAAAAAAACACACACACACACTAAGCTAAGCTAATGCTTTGTCCATGTTTATTCTGGTCAACATGAGGGGGCAGGGGCGGATTTAAGAGGAGGGGTGGGGGGTCAAGCGCCCCCCTTAGATCCGGAAAACACACTATTATGTATGTTGTGTATTTTTTTCGCTCCTAAAAATTTACACTCGCCCACAAGATCGCCCCTTACCCGATCTCGTCACCACCCCTGGAGGGCGTCCAATAAAGAAATAAAATTTTCTTAACTCAATCTAGATTTTGAGATTATGGTTCATCTTCTTATACGTTGTTGGTATTATTATATCATTATATATCCTCTTATATAATGTTGGGCCGATAATTTCATTATATATGTAATCGTAGCCATCACGTATAACATTTCTCACGACCTTTATTACAGCTGAAATATTTGAAATAACTAACTCGTGTCTTTTAACTAACTTTTGTGGCCCTTAAAAAAAATAAAAACACAAACAAACTTAGTGGAGTAGTTACAGGTTACAACCACTAATTGCTATTACGATATATTACGATTATGAAAAATATTGATTTGTGTATTGATTTAGTAAGGATAGTTTTGGTATATTGTGTAATGTAGAAACCCTAGTAGCGACTATAAATATTGTACTCATTGATTGATTAAAGAGAGACGAAATACTTTGACCGAAAATTGTCATGGTATCAGAGCCAGGTTGAAAAAAAAATTCGCTGCTTTTTTTAACTCTGCAGCTGAAACTTTCAGGCCACGATCGGATAGTGAAATGGAGTCCGATCGTGACGAAATTTTGAGGGCGTGTTCGTCTCTTTATTTGGTACAATCTGAACGGTTGAAATTGTTTTTGGACGGTTCAATATCTCAGAATAAACCCGAGACCAAACTGCTGTGTTTTGGTGTTGTTTTTTTTTTGTGAAATCGACTTCTAAGGTTTCTATATTGGTGAAAGGATATCTGTTATGAACGCGAAGATCGATACTTCTGAGCAATTAGGTTTTTTCAATGTCAGCCCAGCCCAATGGAAAAGTACGTTGATTGCTCAAACCGAAAGATCGACAATCAGCTCAGTCTGCGTGGATTGTTGACACAGGAGCGACACATCACGTGACTGGTTCTTTTAAGGCCCTCGTTGATCCACGACCAATTGTTCAGTGCCCGATTGGGTTACCCGATGGGAGTTCATCGGTGGCGACTCATGAAGGGAGTGTTATTTTGCCCGGAAATTTATGCATAAAAAATGTCTTATACGTGCCAAAATTGAATTGCCACTTGCTTTCGGTTACCCAATTACAGGATGATAATGATTGTGTATTGCAAATTACGGGGAAATTATGTGTTATGCAGGATCGAGTGACGAGGACGCTGATTGGACTGGCAGAGCGTGTGGATGGACTTTTTCTATTCTTGGGCGTTCCGGAGGTTCAGATTTTGGCTATTGATGACGGAAAATCTGCAGATTTATGGCACCGGCGTTTGGGACACCCATCAGAAAAGGTTCTTCGGCAGGTTCCTAATATTTCTATTTCTAAAAATTTACATAAAGATGGATGTGATATCTGCTTTCGAGCTAAGAAGACTCGTGAACCTTTTCCCATTAGTGAGAATAAAGTTAGTCGTGTTTTTGTGTTGATACATTGTGATTTATGGGGGCCATATAGTGTACCATCGACATGTGGTGCAACGTATTTTTTGACTATTGTTGATGACTATTCTCGTTCAGTTTGGATTTATTTATTATTGAACAAAATGGAAGTCGAATTTGCTTTCTTGAATTTCATTGCTTTAGTCTCTCGTCAGTTCGAGGTTACCATTAAACGGGTTCGTAGTGATAATGGAACAGAATTTAGACCTTTGCTTCCTTATTTTCGTAAAGAAGGTATCATTTTTGAAACGTCTTGTGTTAGTACTCCTCAACAGAACGGTCAGGTAGAACGGAAACATCAACACATTCTTAATGTTGCACGTGCATTACAGTTTGATGGACATTTGCCGCTGAAGTTTTGGGAGGAATGTGTTAAGGCTGTGGCTTATATAATTAACCGAACACCGTCTAGTGTTTTTTTATTTTAAGACGCCTTATGAGACTATTTTTGGGAAAAAACCGGACCTCTCAATGCTTCGACTTTTAGGATGTTTATGTTACGCCCATGACCATCGTCACACTCATAAATTTGCTAGCCGGAGTCGTAAGTGTGTTTTCCTTGGTTACCCGTTCGCGAAGAAGGGATGGACCTTGTATGACCTAGATACAGAGGAGATCTTTGTTTCTAGGGATGTTAAATTTTTCGAACATGTGTTTTTTTTTCTCAACCGACAGATAGTGAAGCCTCTGTAGTTCCTTACCCTTTGTTTGACGATGTTGGCATAGTAGTTCAGGGATTCGATGCCTCTCCTACCGGGGATCCACCCTTGCCAGATACTCCGGTTGAGGGGGGACGGACTTGACAGTTGACACAGGTGATACTGGGGGTAATATAGTGCCTTCACCACAACCGCGACATCCAGGTGATGGTATTGAAGAGTTGGGTAGGGGTAGACGACAGAAGATTCCGAATTCATGCTTCCAAGATTTTGTGACGCATACATTGATTGATCATAAAAGTCCCATTCCACACTCTTCCGGTCCGTCAGTTTCCACAGGTACTCCGTATCCTCTTATGCATTATATTGTTTATGATAAGTTTTCTGATAAACATCGCAAGTATCCTGCAGCTATTACAGTGGGTAATCCTCCTAAATCTTTTAAGGAGGCTATGAAACATGAGGGGTGGCGTACGGCCATGTCAGAAGAAATTCAAGCACTTGAAGATCAAGGTACTTGGGTTTTGCAACCCCTTCCCCCCGGGAAAAAGGCATTGGGGAGTAAGTGGTGTATACAGAGAAATATGACGAGCACGGCACCCTACAACGTCTTAAAGCCCGGTTAGTGGCTTTTGGGCATCACCAAGAAGAAGGTATTGATTATACAGAGACTTTCGCCCTTGTGGGGAAAATGGTTACGGTTCGGACCGTTCTCAGTGTCGCCACGGTGAAACGGTGGGACATTCATCAGATGGACGTCCATAATGTATTTTTGCATGGGGACTTGGACGAGGAGATTTATATGAAGATACCTCCTAGATTTGAGAAGCCGGGGTCCAATTTGGTTTGCAAGATGCGCAAATCGTTGTATGGGTTGAAACAGGCACCACGGTGTAGGTTTGCGAAGCTTGCCTCCGCTTTGCGTGATTATGGATTTCGTCAGTCGTACTCTGACTATTCGTTGTTTACCTTGACTCGTGACGGGACTCATCTTGTGGTGCTTGTGTATGTCGACGATATGATCATTGCCGGCAATGACAAATTGGTGATGATGGTTTTTAAATCTTATTTGGGCAAGTGATCTCAAATATTTTCTTGGCATCGAGGTTGCGAGGAACGTAGATGGGATTTTCTTGAATCATCGGAAATATGCATTGGATATTATACATGAGGCCAGGTTACTTAGGGGCAAACCAGCTGACTTTCCCATCGAGCAGAATCATAAGCTGGCACTCGCCACCGGAACTCTGTTGGGTGATCCGGCGTCGTACCGACGTCTTATTGGACGGCTTATCTATCTTGGGGTCACTCGACCCGATCTGGCATATTCTGTTCACGTCTTGTCACAGTTTATGCAGGTCCCCCGGATTGAGCATTGGGAGGCCGCCTTACGACTAGTCTGCTATTTGAAGAAACATCCAAGCCAGGGTATTTTTCTGCGCTCCGATAGTTCCCTCCTTCTAGAGGGTTGGTGTGACTCTAACTGGGCTAGTTGCCCAATTACTCGCAGATCCTTGAGTGGATGGTTCGTATTTCTCGGTCTTTCTTCTATCTCCTGGAAGTCCAAGAAACAGACAACGGTGTCTTGATCTTCGGCTGAAGCGGAGTATCGATCTATGGCTTCTTTGACATGTGAGCTGAAGTGGCTGAAGCACTTACTGGCTGACCTTGGGGTTCGGCATTCGACTTTTCTATGACAATCGATCGCTTCATATATTGCTCGAGAACCGGTTTTCCATGAACGTCTTTAAGCATATCGAAGTTGACTGTCACTTCGTACGTGACGCCATTACTGATGGTTTGATTCTTCCTTCTTATGTTCCTACGAAACATCAATTGGCGGACATTTTTACCAAGGCATTGGGACGACAACAGTTCGGGTTTTTATTACGTAAGTTGGGTGTTCGAGATCTTCACGCTCCCACTTGAGGGGGGGTATTACGATATATTACGATTATGGAAAATATTGATTTGTGTATTGATTTAGTAAAGGTAGTTTTGGTATATTGTGTAATGTAGAAACCCTAGTAGTGACTATAAATATTGTATTCATTGATTGATTAAAGGGAGACGAAATACTTTGACCGAAAATTGTCAATTGCTCCATGTTTTGATATATTCATAAATAAGTTTTATGGGCCTCGAATCGGTGTGCTGGTAACCTAGTTGTCTCTATATACATGTTGCATTGTCTATATGTGTTCAGTTTGACTACTTGATTTAGTTGCATTGTCTCTTGCACATTGATAAACTTTTTATTTCTTTTGTTGTTGAATGTTGTCCTGATTCATCTGAGTTGGCTGATTGATCACATATAACATTTTCTCCAAGGTATAGGGTATATGAACTTTTGAGATCCATTTAAAACACATTTCTACTAATACATTGTACTCAAGTATTGTTTATAAAAGATGTTAGTCTTGTGACTTGATCTCTAAAACTATTGGAACTAATCTGAAAGCTAAAACTGAGTTTTGGAAAAATCTGAGAAAACTGAGTTTCGTGGAAACTGAGTTTTGGTGGATACTAAGTTTGTTGAGTCCTACATCTGAGTTTGCTAATTACAATTGAGTTTTCTGGGAAAGTCAGTTTTGAGCTGGGTTTCGTCTGGTCTGGAGCTGGGGTCCACATCTGGGGTATTTATGACAGTTCCGACAAAGATCTTTGGCGGTTAAGGTTTGGGATTTGTGTCTATAAATATCAATGTTGTAATCAATGCAATGTGTGTTTTTCAAAGTGTTATTCACACACTTGTGAAAACCTTGTAATTCTGTTCATAATAAAATATCTCATTTTCTGTCTGTGGAGTAGTCGGCACAACGCCGGAAACCACGTTAAATCACCGTGTTCTCTTTGTTTCTGTGTTTTATCAATTTCCGCCTTATTTTTTTGCTAAATTGCATCTGTTTTATCTTTCTTAAAATGAAAGCTTCTCGTCTGTGTTTCAACAAACTGGTATCGAGCGAGGTTCAAGATTCAGAGAGATTTGCAGGTTGAACGGAGTTGATCTTCACCAAGACCGGTGATCGGTGCTAGGATTTTGTGATCAAAGGTCTGTTCGTTAGCAAGAAAGATGTCAGTAGTTAACGTAAAGATTGATAAATTTACAGGAAGGAACAGTTTCAGTCTGTGGCAAATCAAGATGCGGGCCTTGTTAAAACAACAAGGATTGTGGACTCCTTTATCCGGTAAAGGAGATGCCAGTGCAGCAGATTACGCCAGTCTGGAGGAGAAAGCACATTCTACCATAATGTTGTGCTTGTCTGATGATGTTATCACAGAAGTTTCTGAGGAAGACACCGCTGCTAAGTTATGGTCAAAGCTTGAAACACTGTATATGACTAAGTCATTGACCAACAAGTTGTTGATAAAGCAGAGGTTGTTTAGCCTAAGGATGCATGAGGGGGCTCAGCTGAGAGATCATCTTGATCAGTTGAACACAATATTACTTGATCTCAGGAATATTGATGTGAAGATTGAGGATGAAGATGCAGCTCTGATTTTGTTGGTATCACTACCAGCTTCTTATGAGAACTTTGTGCAATCCTTTATAGTTAGGAAGGATACAGTTGCTTTGGAAGATGTAAGGTCAACTTTACATGCCAGGGAGCTGAGACATAAGGCACTAGGCGATAAAGTCAGTTGTTGGACCGGTAGTCGATGTGATGGTGGAAAAATGCATGGGCAGCAGTTTGAGAAGAGAAAGCCAAGAAAACAGGGTCCAAAGGTCCTAAATCCACAGATGTTTGCAATTATTGTAAGGAACAGGGACATTGGAAGTCCAACTGTCCAAAGAAAAAAACAAGAGGAGAACAGAGTTGGAATAGGCTGACATGTAAATGAGTTTGATTCGAGAGGAGGACATGGTTCTAGTAGTCTGGAGAATCAAAGACATCATGCTAATATGTGGATTTTGGACTCTGAGCATCTTATCATATTTGTCCACACAGAGTGGTTCTCAAGTTATCAACAGATAGATTGTGGTCATATAGCTATGGCAAACAACAAGGTCTGCAAGATAGTTGGGATTGTCTCAGTTCAGTTGAGGACAGAGGATGGTAAATTCTGTATGTTGAGTGAAGTTAGACATGTTCCACAGATGACCAAGAACTTGGTATCTCTCGCCTTTTTAAACGACAAGGGATTCAGTTTTAAGGGTGAAGGTGGAAAACTGAGTGTCTACAAAAACTCAGTTTCAGTTCTCAGGGGAGTCAAAAGGGGAACCTTGTATATTTTGCAAGGATCGGTTGTGTCTGGGTCTGTTGTTGTAGCGTTGAAGTTCATCGGTCACAGCTGATAAAACTGTGGCACACAAGACTGGGTCACATGGGTGAAAAAGGGATGCAGATTCTTTCACAGAAAGATCTTCTTGGGGGATGTAAGGTCATGAATCTGGACTTTTGTGAGCATTGTGTGTTTGGGAAGCTTCATAGGGGAAAGTTCTCAAAAGGGATACACAGCACAAAGTCATCACTTGATTACATTCATTCTTATTGTTGGGGGCCATCAAAAGTGGAGACATTGGGTGGTCACAGATATTTTGTGTCATTCATAGATGACTATTCAAGAAAGACTTGGGTGGTGATGATGAAACACGAAAGTGAGGCATTCAAGAGCTTCATGCAATGGAAGGCTCTAGTTGAAAATTAGTTTGAGAAGGAGATCAAGAGGCTTCATACAGATAATGGTCTGGAATTCTGCTGGAATGAGTTTGATGAGTTGTGCAAAAATGAGGGTATTGCCAGACATCATAAGTCAAGAATACTCCTCAGCAAAATGGTGTAGCTGAAAGAATGAATCAAACTCTTCTGGAGAGAGCAAGATGCATGCTCTCTCATGCTGGTTTGTCAAGAAGATTTTGGGCTGAAGCTGTAAGCACAGCTTGTTACTTAATCGTCCTCACACAGGGATCAGTTTCAAGACACCGGTTGAAATATGGTCAGGAAAGCCTGCTGATTACTCAGTTCTAAGGGTATTTGGAAGCACAGTTTACTATCATGTCAGTGAAGGGAAACTGGAACCAATAGCCAAAAAGTGAGTGTTTGTGGGGTATGGTGATGGAGTTAAGGGTTATAGAATTTGGTCATTAGCAGAGAACAGATTTATTCTCAACAAAGATGTTGTTTTCGATGAGAATTCTATGATTAGCTCATTAGTGGGGAGGGTTGCTGAAACTGAAACCAGTGCTGAAACTGAGAAAACTGACCGTAAGGTGGAGTTTCAGGTGGAGTCGGTTGAGATGCAACACTCGGCTAAACAAAGTCAATTTTCATCTGATCTAGTTCTTCGAACGAGGCTCGAATCCAAGCCGGTCAACCAACATAGGTCACCGAAAGCGTCAAAAGCGATATTGGTCGAAGAAAGTATAAATTGTCGTGAGAGCTAAAGATCCAATGTTGGGATACCTCCTAGAATGTATTAGTTTCAAGATTTGGCTGGATATGCACTTCAAGTTGCAGAAGAGGTGTATGGTTTTGAACCTTCTACTTATAGGGAAGCAGTGACATGTTCTGAGTCATCTCAATGGCTTGCTGCCGTAGAAGAGGAGATGAAGTCATTACTGAAAAATCAGACTTGGGATCTAGTTAAACATCCAGCTGATAGGAGAGTTGTTACATGCAAATGGATCTTCAAGAAAAAAGGAAGGATTGACTGAGGCAGAATGAGTCAAGTATAGGGCACGTTTGGTTGCTAGAGGGTTCAGTCAAAAAGAAGGGGTGGACTTTGATGAGATATTCTCACTAGTAGTCAGACATACTTCAATTAGAGTGTTACTAGCAATGGTGGCACATCAAGACCTTGAACTTGAGCAGTTAGATGTGAAGACAGCTTTTCTACATGGTGAGGTAGACAATGAGATATACATGACTCATCCAGAGGGATTTCAAGTTCCTGGTAAAGAAGTATTTGTCTGTAAGCTGAAAAATTCCTTGTATGGATTGAAGCAGGCTCTAGACAGTGGTATAAAAGGTTTGACAGTTACATGATCCAGCTGGGTTATAGCAGAAGTCCTTATGATTGTCGTGTCTACAATAGTCAGCTAGAAGATGGATCATACATCTATCTTGTTCTGTATGTAGATGATATGCTTATAGCTGCAAGAAAGAAATTTGATATTCAGAATCTGAAAGACCTTCTTAGTGCTGAATTTGAAATGAAAGATTTGGGTGCAGCCAAGAAAATCTTGGGGATTGAGATATGGAGAGATAGAATTCAGAAGAAACTGTTTTTTAATCTCAGTAGGGCTATATATAGAAGATTTTGGCCAAGTATGGTATGTCTGCTTCAAAGCCAATAGATACTCCTATGGCATCAAATGTTCATTTGTCAGTTTATGCTTCACAGTCAGCTGAGGAGAAGGAATAAATGTCAAAAGTTCCTTATGCTAGTGCAGTTGGTAGTCTGATGTATGCCATGGTGTGCACTAGGCCTGATCTGGTTCAGGCAGTCAGTGTTGTCAGCAGGTTTATGGATCAACCTGAAAATGAACACTGGAAATCTGTAAAAATAATGTTCAGGTACCTTAGGGGTACAACTGATGTTGGTCTCATTTATGGAGGTGATACTCAGAGTTTGGTCACAGGATACTGTAATGCTGATTATTCAAATGATGTGGACAGTAGAAAATCAATGATTGGTTATGTTTTCACATTGGGGAATTCAGTTGTCAGCTGGAAAGCAACTCTGCAAGAAACGGTAGCTTTATCAACGACTAAGGCAGAGTATATGGCTCTTACTGAAGCGGCCAAGGAAGCAATCTGGTTGAAGGGACTAGTCACTGATTTGGGGCTACATCAGGATCAAGCTGAGATTTATTGTGACAGTCTGAATGCAATTTGTCTAGCTAAGGATCAGGTTCATCATGAGAGAACCAAGCATATTGATGTGAGATATCATTTTTTGAGAAATGAGTAGCGGGTTATAGTGAAGAAGATCAACACCAAGGAAAATCTTGCTGATATGCTTACTAAACCAGTTCAACAAAGCAAGTTTCAGTTGTGTCTGGACTTGCTTAACGTTCAAAGCTTATAATCAATTTTTCTGGAAACTCAGTTGAGGGCAGGTCAGCTGAGTGGCAACTGTGGAGAAGTCTGGTACACATACATTCTGGCATTGACGAATGCATCTGGTACAAGTACATCTGAATTATGCAAACTGGTGACGTTGAATGAGAGTTCAAGTCAAGGTGAAGATTTTTTAGTCTTGTGACTTGATCTCTAAAACTGGTGGAACTAATTTGAAAGCTGAAACTGAGTTTTGTGAAGTGAAACTGAGTTTTGGGAAAAGCTGAGAAAACTGAGTTTTGGTGGAAACTGAGTTTGCTGAGTCCTACATCTGAGTTTGCTGATTACAAGTGAGTTTTCTGGGAAAGTCTGTTTTGAGCTGAGTTTCGTTTGGTCTGGAGCTGGGGTCCACATCTGGGGTATTTATGACAATTCCGACAAAGATCTTTGGCGGTTAAGATTTGGGATTTGTGTCTATAAATATCAATGTTGTAATCAATGCAATGTGTATCTTTCAAAGTGTTATTCACACACTTGTGAAAACCTTGTAATTCTGTGCATAATAAAATATCTCTTTTTCTGCCTGTGGAGTAGTCGGCATAACGCCGGAAACCACGTTAAATCACCGTGTTCTCTTTGTTTCTATGTTGTATCAATTTCCGCCTTATTTTTCTACTAGATTGCATCTGTTTTATCTTTCTTCGAGTGTAATTTTCTCGTCTATGTTTCAAAAAAAAAAACAATACTAGTATGCAAGTGTCAGTATGCTGACTAGCAAAAAAAATTTATGAAATATATGGATTTTGTGGCAAGAGACAATTATTGAATACTAATGAAATGATGGAAAATGATATATGGACAAACTTTCTCCCTCTGCAAAAGTGAAGCTTCATGTGTAAATAAATGTAAAATGTATTGTAAAGTCTTATATCTGTAAAATAATAGTCAATTCCTCCCTATATAAGTGTGAAACATAAATGCCTTGTCAATTCGGATTAGCCCTTTTAGACCAACGAGAACATCGGTCTAAGCAGTTGACCGGATTATTTATGACTCATTTAGCGCTACCAGGCCCGAGGTCTGGGGCATTACAAAATGGTATTCAGAGCCGACTACTAGACGGACCTAAGTGCCATATCGTGAGAGACTCTGGGGGCCACCTCTAAACTCCTCTAGTTAGGACGCAAATGAGACAAGTCCACAGGGACAAGTCCTGGCCAAGTCCTAGCGAGAACGTCAGTCCTTTATAAGGGAGGAGAGAGATTGTGAAGTCTCACATCTGTAAAGTATTAGTATGCTCACCCCCATGTCCTGGCCAAGTCCTGGCGAGGACGTCAGTCCATTATAAGGTAGGGAGAATGTAAAGTCTCATATATGTAAAGTAATAGTCTGCTCACCCCATATAAGTGTGAGACATAAGTGTCTTGTCAACTTGGGTGAGTTAGCCTTTTTATACCAAGTGAGGACGACGGTCTAAATAGTTGACCGGATCATTTATGACTCATTTAGCGCTACCAGGCCCGGGGTCTGAGGGCGTTACATGTATACAATGTGAGCATTCTATGTACATATATGAAGATGTCTAAATCCTCACGGGTGTCCTTGCGGTGTTTGGATGGTGGATATCTGGCTGTATTTAAGGTGTGGTGATACTCCGGCGGGTGGTGGTGTGGAGAGAGTTAGAATGGAGAGAGCCTTTGCTTGCAAGCATCGTGTGTATTTTTTCTATATCTCCCCCTCTTTAGTTTACAATGACCACCCCTTTTACAGAGATGGATAACTTAGGGAACAAGTAATCTATTAGATATTTTACTAATAGCTAGGTCTTACTTAGATACTAAGCAAGATGAAATATCTAAGTTACAAGTGGGAAAAGATCTCGATCAATCGGCGGCCATCTCTCTCGAGGTCGCAGCGAGCAAGCCCTCTTTGGCCTCGCCCCTGGCGACCCTTCTGACTTGCCTGGATGAGATTCACGAGATCTGCATGCCTTTGCCTGGGACCGCAAATGCCTTGATCGCGGCGCGAGGTGAGACATCGGCGCCCCCGTTTGCGATCTCTCTTGTCATGCCGGAGGATGGCGCGGTGGGTTGTCCCTCACTTGTTGAGGTGGTGGAATTATTTATACCCATCAATGGCCCCCTACTCCGTGCTTTAATGATATTCCCTGAGGATATGAAGGATGGAGTAATTATCAACACCTTTTATGACCTCATCGTCGGATGCGACTTGTACACTTAGGGCCGTGCTTTCAAAGCAAGCGACCTCCAAGTAACTGGGTCTATTTTTTGCGACCTTGTCGTCTGATGCGACTTGTTCGCTAAGAGCCGTGCTTTCAAAACATGCGACCTCAAAGCAACTCTGGGTCTATTTTTTGCGACCTTGTCGTCTGATGCGACTTGTTCGCTAAGAGCCGTGCTTTCAAAACATGCGACCTCAAAGCAACTCTGGGTCTATTTTTTGCGACCTTGTCGTCGATGCGACTTGTTCGCTAAGAGTCGTGCTTTCAAAACATGCGACCTCAAAGCAACTCTGGGTCTATTTTTTGCGACCTTGTCGTCTGATGCGACTTGTTCGCTAAGAGCCGTGCTTTCAAAACATGCGACCTCAAAGCAACTCTGGGTCTATTTTTTGCGACCTTGTCGTCTGATGCGACTTGTTCGCTAAGAGCCGTGCTTTCAAAACACGCGACCTCAAAGCAACTCGGGTCTATTTTTTTGCGACCTTGTCGCCTGCGATGCGACTTGTTCGCTAAGAGCCGTGCTTTCAAAACATGCGACCTCAAAGCAACTCGGGGTCTATTTTTGCGACCTTGTCGTCTGATGCGACTTGTTCGCTAAGAGCCGTGCTTTCAAAACATGCGACCTCAAAGCAACTCGGGGTCTATTTTTTGCGACCTTGTCGTCGATGCGACTTGTTCGCTAAGAGCCGTGCTTTCAAAACATGCGACCTCAAAGCAACTCACGGTCTATTTTTTGCGACCTTGTCGTCGATGCGACTTGTTCGCTAAGAGCCGTGCTTTCAAAACATGCGACCTCAAAGCAACTCTGGGTCTATTTTTGCGACCTTGTCGTCGCCAATCGTGGTGACGCCGCTTTCTAGGTTTTCCTCTCTGCGAACGATGCGGCCGTTTCAAAGAATCGCTTAGGTAGTTGTATGGGTCTTGATGGGGCCTTTTCAGTATTTCAAAACCGCGACAACCGCCGCCTAATCTGAACCGTTGGATGAAGCGTTCCCAACCGCACGATCGTGGCCCCCTTGCCTATATAAAGCTTTCGCTTCTCACCTTCACACTCTTAGTGTTTCTTATTTTCTCCGTTGTTTGTTGTTTTAGAATTCTCAAGTCTTTGGCGAGCTTTGAAGGTTCAACGGCGTTCTGCGGTGGTTCTAGGATTTCACGGCGGTTCTTTTGAAGATTCCGCCACCTCTTTGAGTATTTCCCGCTTTTCAAGCGGTTTTCCAATCTTTCTCAAAGAAATCGGTAAGAAATCCTTTACATTAACTCGTTTACTCATCCATCCCCGCCTTGTTTTTCCATATATATCAATTTCGTCATTCTTTTTTGCTACGGAGATGCAACATCGCCTTGTTTTTGATTAAAACGGGATTTTCTGGGGAGAGATTTATAGCTTTCACAGGAAAATTGGGGTTTCACCCGCTCCCTGCTATCCTCTCGTGATTTTATTTGCGATCTCTTGTAAAACGGAGGAGGCGGTATCGTGGGTGCGATCACCTTCCAGGCTAATTTATTATTATACCGTGTCCGAAAGCTCCACCTTTTTCCTCCCTTGTTTTTGCAGGATGTCGGGGAATGACTATTCTGGCGACGACTCTACGGAAAGGGAGATTTACGATTATGCTGAGGATGACCCCATACTATCTCGCGCCTCGGGCTTGGCGTCTGTTGGACGAGGTTGAAGTGGAAAGTAGTCAGCGCGATATTGGCGAGGTT
This sequence comes from Gentiana macrophylla, assembly GCA_026214975.1. Lineage (NCBI taxonomy): Eukaryota > Viridiplantae > Streptophyta > Magnoliopsida > Gentianales > Gentianaceae > Gentiana > Gentiana macrophylla. The sequence goes on from CM047805.1 coordinate 162,780,321, forward strand.
ACGGCGATGAGGCCGCTCATATGGATGTCGACCACCCTTTTGAGTTGGAGGCCTTCGTCTCTGCCCGGAATCCGCCGCGTAGAGTGAGCCTTAAGGAGAAGGCGCGGGCTCAAAAGTCTCCAACAGTTCGTGGGGCTGAAGAAATCGCTTTCCCGATCGAAGGACAAACGGCGGTCCCGAGTACTAGCGGCGCTCCCGACCATGACGAAGCTTATGTTCAGGACGCCGCGGTTCATGAGTTAATGGGGTCCAGTGAGGACGAAAATGCGGAATTGCCCCGGAAGGATATCTGGATGCCTGCGAAAAAGCAGAAGAAAAGGAAAACTGCGAGCCAAACCATGACAGTTGGTGAGGCCGCGCGCGTCGATTCCCGCCAAGAGTTCGCGCCCTAATAATCCCGGCTATCACGCGAGTTTGCGATCGTGGCGGCGTATGAGAAGGGCGTTGACAAGAAATGGTCCCGATCAGGCAAGAGCAAATGATCTCAACAGACCATTAATCGCATATTCGAATCGACACCGGCGTGTATCGGTTTTCTTTTTCGATTATGGGAAGGAGTCCGATAAATTTAAACCCGGGACCATAAGGATTATGTAGGCGCGCGTCGCTCCGAGACACCCTTATCCTCCATTTCCATCATTTGTGTGCGGGTGCGAGGCCGCTTTTCGATCCTTTCTTTGTGAAGATGCAAAAGGAGATGGAAGCGCTTCCTCTCGATTTTGCCGTCGGGGCTATTATCCGCTGATGGCCTTCATCGTTATGTGCGGATTCTCAAGATCGAGCCGACGTTAACTTTACTCGGGCAATTTTATTCCTTCTATCGACGCCTATTCTGGGCGAGTCTCTTTGAGGTCGCAGACTCCCGACTCTTGTTCCCACTTCCCAATAAGTTTCACAAATGGGGCGGCTGGTGCGAAAGTTGAGTCGAAGGTAGGCTGGCCTTTTCCTAGGGCAGGAGTTCGTGGAGGCAAATCCACGCTTATACTCTTTGACCCCCCTGTGAGTGAGCGGCGCTACGTAAAGGGGTTGATGACGTTGATTCAGTCGGACGGGGCGGCGCCATCTCGGAGAAATGTTTCCTGGGTTGATCTTCTTGATCTGGCCGAGCCCTTTGTATGCATGGCGGGCCTGGTGGGCGAGGAGAATGCCGTGCCCATGGTACGAATGGGTCTCGAGCCTGCGATCCGGACTGGATTGGGGGTTGTCATATCAACAAATGTTTCCCCTCTGAGTGTTTGGAATGTGGGGGCGATCCTATACTTAGGCCGCTTTGTAACTTTCTTTGTCCACTTGTATTTATTTGTAAATGCTCATTTTGTTTTCCTGGGTTCTAAACCGCTCTCTTTTTGTAGGTATGGATCCAAATGCTCGCAGGGCTCACCGAAACAAGCTTAATGCGGAGGCAGATAAGGCGGCCAGTGCTCGACAGGAGGCTTTGAAGAAAGCTCTGTGGATGGTGCCCAGGCTGTAATCGCCTCGATTGTCGAAGAGACACATAACCCGAAGTCAGCGACCTCTTACGCCTTGTTGCGACTTCCTCCGCCGTTGTTGTGCGACTTCCTCTGCCGTTGTTGCGGGCCCAGTCAGCCGTGGTGCCTCAAAAAGACTCATCCCCTACTAAAGAGTCGCACGGCGCCTCAGGCGACCTCAACCAGAGAAGCGCGAAGGATGATCGCCCATCCAAACGGTCCGCTCCCACCAGCGCATCTTGAAGAGTTTGAAACTCCGGTGGAGAAGCGCATCCGAGAGACGCCACAAAAAACTTTGCCTCGAGGTTATTCTGGGAAAGAGGCCTTATGGTTGGATCCGAGCTTTACCCAGGATCTTGACCTATCCAAAGCTCGCCGGGTTGGGGAAGCAATTGCTGATGTGATTCCTCTTGGCGGATCCTCTCGGCTATCCTATCGATCATGTTCAAGTGGAGATTGGCGGGGTATATTAGCCCGGCTGCGCTCAAGACAACTCTCCGCCTCAAGATGAGATTCTTTGAAATCGGAGATTTGAGCGGCGATTTGGATTGCGGCTTCTCTGGTAAGATTTTTTTTTTTTTTTTTTTTTTTTTTTTTGCTAATTGTCCCTGTTTTTCCACAAATCGGTGCTCGTTTAAACAGAGTGCCAGGTCACTGAAAGCGCGATCTGCAGAGGTGAAGAAGTGACGGCGGCGCACTGGGAGCAACCGATAAAGCGAGGGTTACCGCCGAAAAGAAAGCTAAGCATCGGGTGGCGAGTGGAAAGATGAAAGCGATCATGGAGGAGCACTCTAAATTGGATCTTGAGATCAATGAGAAAGTTGCATCTTTGACAAAGGATTATCGCGGGCGCGTGAGGAGATCGCCAGCGTTGAGGTTAAACTTCTGAGGCGGAGACATCTGCGAAAGAGGCTCTTGAAAGCTATTGAGGAAGCTGCGAAGAAAGCGGGCCGAGGCCGCCGGCGAGGCCAAGTCTGGGGCCGTCGCTGCCTACAAGAATTCAGATGACTTCTTCGACCTTATGGAGAATAGCTTTGACCAGGGCTTTAGTCACCTAGCTCGCTGTATCTGGGCTGATCGAGGCCGGGGGCACATCACTCTGGAGGATATCTTTGCGGTGGGTGAACACGCATCAAGGTCATCCCGATTTAGTGGCCTTTCACCCGGAAATCCCTTATGCCGGTGAGCTCGTTACCTCGATTCGGATCGAATAAGCTTAAACGTGGCGAGCTGTTTGGGATCCTGCTCCTGTTAATCCTGTAAATTTTGAGACGTTGAAGAAGCCGCCGCCCTCTGAGCAAGGCGACGAGTTTATCAGCACCCCGCCTACCCCTCATGCTCTCTAGATTTCTTGGACTTTTCCGCGAGCTCTTTGAAAATTTGATTTGTAACTTTGACTATTTACTTTCTGCATTTTTTCAATTTATACAACTTGGCTTTTCCCCGTCGATTCGATCTGCGGCCTTCGCGAGGCCGTGATGAGTTTATTTTGTTCTCTGTCTTTGTCCTCTTGATTCGTGCGAGGTCGCTTAATAATTTGACGGCGTCGATCCGTCATGAAACGTCGTCGTCTTGTTCTAACCATAGTCGCTTACGCGACGCTAATTTTTTCAAAGTTTCGGCCTTATTGAGAGCGGTGCTTTTGTCGAAAGATAGAGCTCATAAAGCGACCTTTGACTGTGTCATTAACGCAGAGTTATGACCCCTAATGACTAGTGTCGCTTGTAATCAGTAGCCATAAATTTCGGTCTCTTTATGGTTTGGCGCTCTCGTTGCCTTGGTCTTGGTCGGTTTGCATATCCGGCCCTAGGATCCAGCTAATCCCAACCGTTGATTATACCTTCTTCTACGGTATAAAAGGGGGTTATTTTGGAACTCACTTTACCTCTTGCCTCATCACTGAATTTTGCTTTCTTCCCTCAATCGTTCATTATCCTCTTCACTTTATTTATCCTCCAAACTCTATGTCTCATCCAGGGAAAGCGGCAGGTTCGGATATTCAAAGCTCGTCCCATCCGGATGTTTCCCTTTTTCATGCTGCTTCCCCGTGAGCCAAGGATTATTTAGGGATTTTTTTGAGTGGCGTGATATTATGAGGAGAGGGCTTACATGAACAACGAATAGAAGACGGCTCCATCTTTGCGGCGTTCGCTTTCAGTGGTGGGAATTTATTGCTTGAGCCTCTGGGAGCGGTTAATGTTACCATGATACGGGAATTTTACTCCGTGTTATCGATGTAGCCTCTGGCGAAGGCGGTGAGCAACATTTCTCTCCGGGGTGTTCCGTTATCTTTACTCGGAGAGAATTAATCAAGTTTTAACATACCCGCAATAAATCCCTCCTCCCATTATGAGATCGCTTTGGGACCTTGCGGATGAGGAAAATAAGGCGGTTCGTCTGGGTATTGCAATGTCGAGCCGTTCCCGAGAATCGGCGGGTTTGGTCTTTGGGGTGGCTCATCCGACCTCTCTCGCGGCGACCGTGAGTGGAAGAAGTTTATAAATTCCTTACGCTCTTATCACTGCCGATCTTGATGTTGTTAGTGAAGCGGCGCTCCTTACGCATGCCATTCGCGACCATCGAGTGGATATAGACGGGAGTGTTGATCCATCGCGAGGCACTAAGATATGCGTGCTTGGCGGTTCAAGGTCGCCGTGGTATGGTCGCCGCATGCCTTTCGCATCGATATCCAAATTATCTTGATGGCGCCAGGTCCCCTTCCATACACTCGACCGATATGTTTGAAAAAACTTATCCGGTGGAGCCCTTTGCAAGCATGATGCCGTTTTTGGACCTCCACATGTGATCGGAGGAAGATAACCATCCCGCGGCTTGATGGAAGTTTGTCCGGTCTTGATCGATATGTTTGAAAAAACTTTTCATCGTCATTTTTTTTTTTTTTTTTTTTTTTTTGATGATGACGAAAGACAAGAATGTAAATACAATTTGGAAGAAACGACTTTATTTGAATTGGCTCGTTACATATAGTATTTTTTCGTGATTGTCTGCATGCCATGGCCTATTATACTCGCGGCCCTCCTTGTCACTTAGCATGTACGTCCCCTTTTTGATAACT